>CM019703.1:34136958-34534458 GCA_009760885.1 Achatina immaculata
TATAAACGTCCCAGCAAAAGACCAAGGCCATTAGCCTACAGACATTTAAATGGACTACTCCAAGATTGTACCAGGACTGTATCGGATACAGCGTATCGTCCAAAGTAATTGTTCTTCAGAAATGTCAGTGAAACCTTTTGTCTCTTAAAATAACCTTGTATCAGATAATACTCCGTTTGGCCCAGCGCACGCCTTGTGTTACCAGGTGTTCTCAAACAGTGAGGAATCTCTCTCCCCTCCCCCCTCCCCTTTTTTCCCAGCAAGGTTGGAAACTCTTTGGTTTCATTGGGGCCATCTGGGACCACAGATTGACAGACTCAAACTGTTGCAATATTATATGCATATTATTTGGAATGCAACTTTTGATGCAGTCTTGGAACGAGAGAGAGAGAGAGAGAGAGAGAGGTGGGGGAAATGAAGAGGATGAAGGGAAATAACATTCTCATTTATGGTGAAAAGGTTGCATAAGGAAAATAACAGTTTTAGATCCACTGTTTTATCCTGAAGTTGGACATAAAAGCCTGTAACTTTCACATCCTGTGACAAAGGCTCCGGTCTCTGAGATTCAGTTTTGTATCAAAGGGTTTTTCTTTTCTTTTTTTTTTTTTCAAATCAGTGGTTCATTAAAAATAAAATTCTTTAGTATGAGCAGAAAAAAAGTTCTTCATTTAAGTTGTATGTATTTTATGCATTGAATTTCACATTCGAAACCAGAAGGTTACAAGTATATATAAATATAAATAATCTGATTGGTTGATCTTAAGAAAGCTTCACTGTAATCAGGACATTTCCATATCTGTTCCGCTGCCTGTTCCATCAGTTAGTGTAAGGTTTCCGTGTACAGATTGTCCTTACACTGCGTTTATTGTGGGTTCGCTGCTTTTGTCCGCACAGGGGGCTTGTACTTCCATGGCCTTGCTCCACCCGCAGTTTCATCTTTTTTGAGGACGTAGGGGTTTTTCTCCATTTCCAACTCTTCCTCCCCGCACATTTTGTCCGTAACAGCTTTCGAGATGTCCGATTATCCAGCCTCTGCATAATAGCTTTCGAGATGTCCGATTTGCTCATTTTCAGCGTAACAGCCTTCGAGATGTCCGACTTTACCACACCTTCTTTCTGTTAAGAAGAAATGTGAAAAGATTAAAATCTGAATGTATTACTTAGGTGAAAGAATGTAAGGGAATGGAGTGCTATAGATCTCGAGTATCAAGAGTGCCTGCCACTAGTTTTTTTTTTTTTTTAGAAATTGGTTAATCTGTGTTGAACGAATGCGCTTACAAATTTTGAGAACTGAATTATTAAATGACAAGAAGGAATAGCGATGTATTTTTGGTGCTCTGCAACATCCATTGGTTCTCTAGTACTGGGGATCTTTGATGTGAATGCTTGAGTCAGATGTTCCAAAGAAAAACAAAAGCAGCCGATCATGACGACCTTCACAGCGAAAAACATCAAAGAACACAATGATCAAGACAAGAAAATGAACGGCAATCATTTTACAGAGAGGGAGAGAGGAGAGAGAGAGAGAGAGAGAGAAGAGTTAGATGAATTAGAATGAATTAGAAGTGAATGAAGACAAATTCGATGTTTTAATTTAAGAACAGAATAAAGGAGGACAGCCACAAAGCAAACTTTAGGACTTCAGCCAACAGCAGGTAAGATGACAGGTAAAGTATAGGCAAATATACCACCCAGTTTCCGGGCCTCTTTCGTTAAAAAAAAGAGCAGAAAGTGATATTACACCTGTCATAGATGTGCAGGCGGGTTTCCTTACATAAGGTAAACACTGATTACATCTACGATGCAGATGAACTGGTCATTGCCTATATTTTCTGCTCATCATTATTCTGGTAGCTTTCCAGACTAATACAGGAACAGCTCCCTGCCCCCGGTGAGTGAAACAGTTCTGGGACTCTAAGAAGGACGAAATCCTGAACACAAGCTGTGGTTTAAGCACTGCAGGTCCGTGTAGAGATATCCGTTGATGAAAACACAACAGCAGTTTTCACCATGTGGGATCGTTAGCTTTTGTCTCCTGGCTCTTTGATTTCGATAGTTTGTACTGGTTAAACTGCAAGACTTTGTTTAAAAAGAGGCAGTTTACCAAATCTAAATAATAAACAAGGAGCCAGACTTGTGGGGTGCTGGCACTTTCATTTCTGTTTTCTGTTGTTTTTTTTTCCTTGATTTAAAAAAAAAATTTTTTCTTCCCATAATTCTATCACATGCGACTTCGCAGATTTCTTCCTAATTTTGTTTTATATATAAACGAACATTTTTGCCTTACTTAAACGATTTTAGCTTGTTTTATTCTGGTTCCGAAATGTTTCCTTAGTTCTGGTTTTTCTGGTTTTTTTTTTTTTAGGCTTTTATTTGGTGTGGCTCATGTTGCTTATAAAAGTCTGATTATACAGTAACTTTCTGGCCCATTTGGATTCACCCGACTTGAAGAATATTTCGGTGGTTATCTCGCTTTTACCTTGCAACACCGTTCTGCTGTTGAATAGGATGATGTAGTCCATCTTTAAGGCAGGGATTAAGAAAAGCATGGAGAAAGGAAACTCTGCGATTTGAACTCTGTTATTCTAAACTCAAAAGTCAAAATAGTAAGATGCGAGTTTAAGACTGCAGTATATGACAGCCCGCAAGTCAGACGGTCTACTTAGTGACCAGGACCTTGGGCTGTTTTTTTTTTTTTATTAGGGGTTAGACATGCAGAGTAGATCAGGTATGATGTCAAGGGAAATGGAGAGCTGGAAAGAACACTTAAGGAAAAATATTTAAATCGCAGCGGATTATAAACGTCTTGAAACTGTACAGATAACGCTGGTTGGGCCATATAGAAAGAATGGAAGAGAACAGACAAGCGAGAATGATGTATGTGCAAGAGAGAAAGAAAACGAGACCGAGAGGTAGACCAAGATAGAAACAAAGAAATAATATAGAAGAGGATATAGAGGAAACTTGTGTCACCAACTAGAGAGAGACAATTAGGAATATGGAGGAATGGAGGCGGTCTTTATCTGCAGCAATAAGCATGTATCTATCTATCTATCTATCTATCTATCTATCTATCTATCTATCTATCTATCTATCTATCTATCTATCTATCTATCTATCTATCTATCTATCTATCTGTCTGTCTGTCTATCTATCTATCTATCTATCTATCTATCTATCTATCTATCTATCTATCTATCTATCTACCTACCTACCTACCTACCTACCTACCTATCCATCCAACCATCCATCCATCCATCCATCCATCATCCATCCATCCATCCATCCATCCATCCATCCATCCATCCACCCACCCACCCACCCATCTATCTATCTATCTATCTATCTATCTATCTATCTATCTATCTATCTATCTATCTATCTATCTATCTATCTATCTATCTATCTATCTATCTATCTACAAATAGCTTTGTCTGTCTATCATTCCGTCTGTCTGTCTGTTTGCCTGCTTGCCTGTTTGTGTTCTTGTCACTTTTTTTCTTATGTCGCGTCTTCCTGCCTGCTAATTTAACCTTTGTATCTGCGTGCTATTTTTGTCTGTCTGTCCCTCTGTCTATCTTGTCTGTCTGTCAACCCATCTCTCACATTTTCATGATCACATTAGATTTACGCCATCTCCTACCCTATCACGCTTGTGTTATCACTTCAACTTTCTCACTGGCTCCCTACCCGTTCTCCGTCTCTCCTGGTCTTGGCCACCTCCTTGGCACGCGCCTGGTCTCTCCCCAGGGTGCTTACACCGAGGTGCGCTCTAGCACAGGCCGTTATCGCAGTCACAATCATCGCTCTTGTTATCTGTATTATCTGCCGGGATAAGATGGCCCTCGTATTAGTCTTATCTGCTGGGAGCCCAGGAATGTTGCGATAAAAAGGGGGGATAATTACAGCGTAATAAAATCAGTTCTAGCCTCTTTTTACAGCTTTTTCTTGGTGACACAAGTCAAATAACAAAATTATAGTCAATATTAAAAAGATCTCGAATCCCACAGAAAGTAAAATTGTACGCAGATTTTTGTATCTCATGATAGCATGCAGTGTTTTTTTTTTTTGGTTTTTTTTTTTTTTTTGCGATTCATATAAATATATAGGGGCATTATTCCACAACTCCGACATTGTGAGAGATGAAACTAGAGCTAGGATACAAGCAGGAAACAACACTTATTTTGCCTTTAAACACTTGTTGCAGTTTAAAAATCCTGTCCCGCAGCACCAAACTAAATATATACAAGACAGAGAGTAGACCACTTGTCCTGTATGGATCAGAAACATGGAGGACTACAGAACAAGATGAAGCACAGCTACAGGTCTTTTAAAACAAAATCTTGAGAAGAATTTTTTGCAACAATTAGAGATCGCGTATCACAAGAATGAAAAATTAGAAATAGCAAAGAAATACACATGCTATTCCAGTCTCCATCCATTATGAAAAATAGCAGACTGAGATGGTTCGGGCGCTTGGAGAGGATGGACAAGAGCAGACAGACAACAAAAAAAAAGGCTTATGCAGAAGTGATTAGTGGAGACAGACCAAGAGGCAGACCAAGAGAACGGTGGCGTGACAACCTGGAAGAAATTTTTTCTACAAGCCCTTGGGGTGCACAACTGGCAGGAAAAGACTAAGAACAGAGAAGAATGAAGACAAGGCTTGTCTGCAACAATGAGCCGCAATAGCTTGGAAAGCTGAATGAATGCATGAATGAATGAATGAATGAATGCAGTCTTTTGTATCGCAGAAGAAGCAAATTTCTATTCAGTTTTTTCTGTGGACCTTATAGAATGAAAGATTTATTTTGATTAATTTTTTTTTAAAAATCGTATGGAAGTAAACGTCTATGTACTTTTCTTTTTACTTATAAGAGTTATAAAACTGATATAAACTTACAAAAAATAAAGAACATGTGAAGAATGTTGCAACCCACCGAGAACAGAGCCAGAAACTTGAGTAAGTTAACACGTGAACGCTCGAGTAGTTTCTTCAGCATTGTGAAGCGGTTATAAACCAACAGCTCACAGATCTGTGGGGGTCATGACCCAGAAGGGCCCATTCCCCTCACAGTGTCAGAAGTTTAAAGGGCCGAAACGCTTGCATGAAAAAAGAATAAAAAGGGGGGGGGGCGGGTACTTCTCTGATTATCTGAATAGTTGTGTTGTTGTTTTGCTCTCTACAACTGAGAGTTTTCTGCCTATTAAAAGTGAACTTGTAACATTTGTAAACAATCGTTTCTGTGGTAATTTATTTAGTTTTGGTGATAAAAACCAAACAAAGATCGAAAAACAAGGAAAATAAGCATAAAATACCAAACTATTCACAAATCTGCGGTCTCAGATCTTTCGGGCTGAAAGTGTTCATAGACTCCGTAGTACAGCGCAATCATGTAGGAGGAAGACAGCGTGTCCTGTGACTGCAGGTCTCGATATCCAGGTACACTAAGTTGTCCAAAATGCATGCTCGGTATATTATGTCGAGAAATCTTGCATCGCAGAGGATTCTTGTCCATGCTAAGGACACAGGCTGACCTGTGCTGAAGTTTCTGGTGGAAATTTGCCTGCCCAAGGCGGAGATCAGAGCAAATGTGAACTTCCTAGGACTGCAAAGATCGTGATGCTGAAGGCCTTCAGTTGTCAGAATGAAGGTACTGTCTACCCCCAGTAACAACTGCTGCGTAGGTGGTGGACTAATCTGTTTGTAGCTCCCAGTGAAAGTGAAGTAGAAGAGGTATGTATGTGTTATTAAAGTTAGGAAATGGGAACCAGAGGAAAAAAGTTATTAACAAAATTGTGAAATTCTAATATATACACACACAAATATATATATATATATAATTAGAATCAAAGTAAAGTAAGAATAGCATTACTAATAAAAGAAAGAAAGAAAGAAATGGAACGGAGTTTGTTTGTTTTTTTAAAGAGACAACATTAGTTAAAAACATGACAAGAACTAAAAACTGACTCAAATCATAGACAGTTGACAGGCGACTGATGACTGCGCTAAAAATGAGACGGAAATTAAGCCACTCGCACAGAGAGTCATCAAAAATATAAATGTTAAAAAATCTTTCCTTCCTAAACAAAGCCTAGGTTTCTGAGATTTCTAGAAGCGTCGTTTACAGTGAAAGGTGCAGTAACTTACAGCTGTTAGATAATGTGAACTCGGCCAGGCATTTGATGCCTCACCTCCGGGAATCATCCACAGAAACACCAGCGATCGCCAGGGGTTACTCGTGTGTCCTCGGAAACCTGGCGATGAGGCCATTTGGTCGGGCGATGAGGAAACAGAAATCGGTGGAACGACCGCTTCCGACAGAGGAAAGCTCTTTGATGTGATGGGCACGTGGAAGTCTTGACTATGTCTGTGGAAGGATGACGAGGAATCGTCATTGCTCTATTTCCTGATTAGACGATGTATAAATTATTGAGAAACAATGCTCACTGCTAAGTTAGAGAACAGAATAGAGCAGATTAGTCTCGATATTTATATGATAAAATGCATTGTAGATAATACAGAAAGGGAAAAAAAATGCATGAGAAAAACAAGAAGAAACCACAACAATAAAAAATTAACATCCCATGCTTGGTTCATAACAGTCTTTATAGTAACAATTATGTTCACACATACATGTATAGGAAAGGGAAAAAAACACAACAATTTTTCATACTCTCCTTATATTTTCTACTAATTGTATTCTTAGAAAAAAGTTTTAAATTCTATCTTGGAGCCAGAATATCAGCAAACATGAAATAGGGCTCTAAAACAATATGTTATGTGGATGGTTTATAGGCTCAAAAGAAGTCTTTTGGAACATGACACAAAACGCGAGAGATGCGAGGGAAAATTGTAAATAAATAAATAACACAAACAACTAATATTTCAGCTAAACACCTCACGGGGCGACAACGGAGACAACAACGCAGCAGCAATAATAAGAGTCAGAAACGAAAAGATCGTCCAACAAAAGAAACGTTCGTTGACGCGGACGCTACACGGAGAAATAAAATAGTAACATTATTTTTTCGTAAGACATATGATATTTCTAACTTTTTTAAACTTGTCCTACTCACATTTACCTCACGCTATTTAAAAATGTCAGGTTTATCACGATTATTATTTAACACTTCGGCAAAAAATTATAAAACGATAAAGATTCGACTTGTGACGCACAGTTTATGACCTGTATTTGCTGTACACACAGTACTTCAGTCAGTGTCTTCTCCAGACAGACTTTAAACCCTGACAGGTAACCTGTATGACTTTTTCTCCCTCACACGTGCCTTAAGCACGAAGAAAACGATGCACTAGAATGAAATAGTTAGTAAAAGCTTTCCCTACGTCAGCAGCTTCAGGAAACTTTTTCTTATATCCCATGCACTGGATAACGGAACCGACGACAGCTGGAGCAGAAAATGGAGGAAGGAGAGAAAGAGGATTAAGGCTCTTTTGCTATCACTTTAAGCTACAGGATGTTTGTGGGTTTAAAAGAGTTAACTTTTCACAATGAAGATTTGGATTCTTTTAAAAAATGTGTTCTTTATCTTCATTTAAAATTATTTGTTCGCCCTCAGATCTTGGTCTTTGTGGTCAGTATTCAGCTTTGATTCTCAGTCTGGATATAGACAGTACTTATAAATCTTGATCAGTTTCTCAATGTTCAACATTTTGATTGTTAGTCTGGGTGTAGGTAACCCCTAAAGCTAGGTCTATTTCTCAATGATCAGCATTTTGATTATCAGTCTGGGTGTAAGTAACCCTTAAATCTTGGTCTGTTTCTCAATGTTCAGCATTTTGATTATCAGTCTGGGTGTAGATAATCCCTAAATCTTGGTCTGTTTCTCAATGTTCAGCATTTTGATTATCAGTCTGGGTGTAGATAATCCCTAAATCTTGGTCTGTTTCTCAATGTTCAGCATTTTGATTATCAGTCTGGGTGTAGATAATCCTTAAATCTTGGTCTGTTTCTCAATGTTCAGCATTTTGATTATCAGTCAGGTTGTGGAAAAAAAGCTATTCATAGTTCAGCCAAAAACGAAGAGAGGGAGGAAAAAAAAAAGCTTTTCATTTGTTTAGAGTAAATCTAACTTAAGTTCATTATAATTACAGACATCAAGGCTGTATGTTGTATAAACCAGCGGGAGGTCAAGTCCAGGAATTGGTGTAAACAATGCCTTTCTTCCTGGCTTGGTCTTGATCCCTGGCAGGGCGCTTGTCGGCGCCAACGGGAACAAAAAACCTCCATCAGGCAGAGAAATTAAATTACCATTGTTTGACTGTCCTCCTTTCATTCTGGGAGTGAGGGATGGATATGATGTTTGGGAGGAGGCGGATTTCTAGTTGGATTGGAGTATTTTTTTAAAGGTGTGTGTGTGTGTGTGTGTGTGGGAGAGAAAGAGAGAGAGAGAGATTAAATTCTTTTCATAGATGGATAAAGAACAAACTCAGATAGATAGATAGATAGATATATAGATAGATAGATAGATAGATAGATAGATAGATAGATAGATAGATAGATAGATAGATAGATAGATAGATAGATAGATAGATAGATAGATAGATAGATAGATAGATAGATAGATAGATAGATAGATAGATAGATTGTAAAAAGGAATACAAACTTCCTGGTTGATAAAAGACTTGTTCTACCAACTGTGAAATATTACCCTACATATCTGTATTATAGTAAAGAGGATTAAAGAGAGAAAACTTAAATATTTTAGACACATTAAACGTCATGATAATTTAGAGAAAACCATATTGGAAGGATACATAATGGGAAAAAGAAAAAGAGGAAGACCAAAACGAAGATGGCTGCAAGAAATCGTTGACGATCTGCAAATGGACGCAGCAGCAGCAGGCCATCTTGCTCACAACCGAGAGGCCTACAGGAGTGCTGTTTGGGAGGCAAAGTTCCGCAAGGGACATGCAAATGAATGAATGAATGATATCTGTATACGTCTTTACGGACTCAAATCTGTGCTCTGTGTCGAGAAATATGTTCATTTCTTAGTGATCTGAGAACTTCAGTTTCGCTGCTTCTTTTGTGATTAATATCATCTTGGTCCTAAGTAACAGGTAGAATTCAACCAGACAGGTAAAATGTAAGGGGTCCGTCAGGGTTGCATATTGTCGCCATACTTATTTAACTTGTACACTGAAAATATAATGAGGAATGTTAGAGAAGATGTAGACAAAGAATATTACGATGACATAACAATTGGAGGTTATGAAATACCAAAGATTAGATATGCTGGTGACACAGTATTACTGTCCACAACACAAAAAGGAATAGAAAAACTAATTATGTCAGTCCGTAAGAACAGCGAAGACCAAAACCTCTATCTTAATGCGAAGAAAACTAAATTGATGACAACTGACACAACAGACAAGGCAGCTGATATATGTATCAATGAGGAAAAACTGGAAGAAGTGGAGAGTTTTTAATATCTTGGGTCACTGGTAACTAATAATGGAGATACAATGAGAGAAATTAAAAGGAGGACATCTATCGCTCTTCAGAAAGTAAAACAACTAAAGAATCTTTGGAGAGGAACAGACAGAACTACAAAAATAAGGTTCTTAAGAGCATACATCTTTCCCATCGCAACATATGCCTGTGAGTTCTGGACACTTAGCAAAACAGCTGAGAAACACATAAATGGCTTTGAATGTAAATGCTACAGAAGAGTTCTTCAAATACCATGGACGCAAAAAAGAACAAATATATCCATACTACAAGAGCTTAATACTGAAGAAGGCTGGCTAGAAAAGAGGATTAAAGATAGAAAACTTAAATATTTTGGACACATTAAACGTCATGATAATTTAGAGAAAAACCGTCTTGGAAGGGTACATAATGGGAAAAAGAAAGAGAGGAAGACCAAGGCGAAGATGGCTGCAAGACATCGTTGATGATCTGCAAATGGATGCATCAGAAGCAGGCCATCTTGCTCACAACCGAGATTCCTACAGGAGTGCTGTTTGGGAGGCAAAGTTCCGCAAGGGACAAGCACATGAATGAATGCATGAATGAACGAAGGTAAAATGTTCACAGTTGACTTCGTAAAACAAATATTCCAAATAAATGCAGAACGTACGGATAATCTTTTACGTTTAAAGTACTGCACTGTGGAAGCTTAACGTGTTCATCAGGGTAAATTGAAAAGAAAAATAGCCCCCCCCCCCCACCCCATTATGACAATGTGAAGTGAAACTTTGCACCTACCCCTTCTCGGTTTTGAATCTGGCCATGTGTTCCATCCGTTTACACTAGCAACGCTTTGTTCTTATATAATTCCTTGCGTCTCTGAGTAGATTTCTAGCATGAAATTTACAAGTTCTGTCGGATTAGCTTCGACTACGGCTCTACAAAACTTAGAAACCAGCTGACAACAAAATAACAAACTTAGAAACCATTTGACAACAAAATAACAAACTTAGAAACCATTTGACAACAAAGTAACACATGTAGAAAGCAGCTGGCAACAAAATAACAAACTTAGAAACCATTTGACAACAAAGTAACAAACTTAGAAACTAGCTGACAACAAAATAACAAACTTAGAAACCAGTTGACAATAAGGTAGCAAACTTAGAAACCAAATGTGAACAAAGTAATATTGATTTTTTTAAATAACAAAAACTTGGAAGGAAAAAGCTGATGAACAGATAAAACACAGATAGAAGTGGTAAGATATCTCCCAGTCACCTTAATCGCCAGAAGTTTAAAACTGTCAAAACTGCGATGTTCTCTGGTCACTTTAAGCTATAGTTATATAGCTATAGCTCTAAACTATAGTTTCTTGATTTGAGAAAGAAAATCAGGGACTAATAAACTGGAAATAAAAGAAACTAGGAAAGTGGCAAATAATTCTGAAAATTAAAGACAATAATTGAAACGCCCGTTATTAGGTTGTTAAGCTGATAGTATTATAATTACTGAAACATTGGTTATTAGGTTGTAAAGCTGATAATATTATAATAATTGAAACGTCCGTTATTAGGTTGCAAAACTGATAATATTACAATATTCTTGTATTTCAAACTTAATCAGGTTCATTCTGTAGCATAATTAGGTTTTATCTATTTACTCTTTTACAGAATTAGGTTTTATCTATTTACTCTTTTACGCAATTAGGTTTTATCTATTTACTCTTTTGTTGTATGTCCCCAAACTAGGGACAGAAGCTGACGCAACTCTCCAGGTCATTCGTTTTCTCTGTGACGCAGTGACTCAGTCAGTGCGGGGATAAGCAGTTCTTTGACATGTGCTCTTCCAAGCGCCAAGTTACCCACACAGTCAGTCAGTAGGGTCTCCTGCCGCTGTTATATTAACAATGACTATCTTGTCTAAGAGAAAGCAACCAGTAAGGTCAAAGTTGGCAAAGTTTTTAACCCATCTTAACATGCTGTCCCAGTGACAGCTTGTTCTGTTACTATACCTTGGCCAACTGGTTAGGAATTACTTTTTTGTGTGTTGTAAAGAGCATTTAGAGAAACCTCCCTGTTGGATCCACTCTAAAAAGTAGTCCATAACGGAAACCTTGATAATTTATTTTTTTGTTTCATTTCTTACAGATGTTGTTGTTACATGTTCTACATAATCTATAGACTTGCTGTGTAGACTACCACACGACCACTACATGACTCTCTGTCGATCCAAAATCTATGCTTGCTATGTAGATTACTACATGACCATTCGTCGATCCCAAATCGAGAACCATCGATAAAGTTCATAGTTACACTGGAGATCACGAAAGAACTGTTGTTAAAGTATTTACCCCTTCATTTGAATGTTAATTCACATACCCAATGGGAACACAGCTTAGAGGGAAAGGGGAGGGGGGCTAGATACATTTCACCAATAACCCATTGTTTTTCCTGGAGCGATATCCTTAAATAATACAAAGAAGATTCATTTATTTCCGTTTTCTTTGATTTCACTGGCTACGTTTTTGTTTTTTTTTTCAATATCTTATTCCAACTGAAACCAGTCAGTCTATGCCTTCCTAAATGTTAGCTTTAGAGTTATCTTGCCTGATTATTGATTCCCGGATTATGAACACTCATTCCTATACTAGCCAGCTATTCCGTACACACACACACACAAGTCTAACCTTTAAGATTTCACCCACTAGAATCTCCATTCCACCCTCTTCTCCTGCTAGTCCCATTCTGGAAAGCCCTGGGTGAAAAGCGAGCTCATCAGACCAGACGGGCCATGTGGCGCTGCTGGCAAATTCTGATTGGATCAAGAGAAGAGATGTATGTTTGAATTACGTTAAGAATACAATGATAAAAAGAGAGAGAGAGAGAGAGAGAGAGAGAGAGAGAGAGAAGAAACTTTGGACGAATGGGGGCCTCTTACAGTTTTTGCCAGGGCCCCCCAGTTTTTTATCTAGACTTGTCAGTTACGTATTTGTTCAATAGCTGCCATCCTTGAATTTACTGCAGAAGTTGGACAACCTTCTAAGTAGTCCATGATTATTTGCTGAAGAGGCCACGTGTGTGTTCTTGTATTGGTCTTTGTGTAAGCTATCAAGAGTTTGCTTGTGTATTAGTCTTTGTGTAAACCACTGACAGTTTGTTCTTGTATTGGTCTTTGTGTAAACTACCGAGAGTTTGTTCTTGTATTGGTCTTTGTGTAAACTACCAGGAGTTTGTTCTTATATTGAACTTATGTAAACAATTGAGTCGCTTACTGGAAGATAAAATTTCTTTTTCCATACTTCTAAGAGCTTCTTTAGAGTCCATTCTTTGTTGTTGTTGTTGTTGTTTTTTGGTGTAAATCTTCATATGTCAACAATAATCAGCACCAGCTGTCGTTGAACTCAGAAATACATTATTTAAACACGAAAATTCTCCATCATACATGGTCCTTAGCCAGTCATTTCATTTCACAACTTGCCTTTCTCCCATTTTGGGTTTCCGGTTCCCGCCTGTGTGCTGCTGACTCCACTGTTTCTTGTCTTAATGTGAAGTCCAGGTCAAAGTTTGACTTGTTCAAATTTAGGTCCCCAAACCACCGCCATCTCAACACAGACAAGAACAACCTCACTGAAAGCATCCATCCTCGTGTGATTTTTTGTTTTTATTTCATTCTATCACTCCGCCCCCCCCCCCCCCTTTTTTTTCGATATTTAACTGGCACCGCCGAGTCACGTGCTTGTCAACTGATTTTTCTACTGCCTTTTATTTTTAGGACAATTTCTCCGAAGGAAGTCTGCCGATAAGAAGGTCCTTAGTTCCACTTCGCACCAGAGAAGAGTTTTTTCGGGACTACCGGCAAAGGAAAAACTGGAAGAAGTGGAAAGTTTTGAATATCTTGGATCACTGATAAACTTATAATGGAGATACAGTGAGGGAAATTAAAATGAGGACATCTATCGCTTTTCAGAAAGTAAAACAACTAAAGAATCTGTGGAGAGGAGCAGACAGAACTACAAAAATAAGATTTTTAAGAGCATGCATCTTTCCCATCGCAACATATGCCTGTGAGACGTGGACACTTAACAAAATAGCTGAGAAACACATAAATGCCTTTGAATTTAAATGCTACAGAAGAGTTCTTCAAATATCATGGACGCAAAAAAGAACAAATATATCCATACTACAAGAACTTAATATTGAAGAAGGCTGGCTAGTAAAGAGGATTAAAGAGAAAAAAACTTAAACATTTTGGACACATAAAACGTCATGATAATCTAGAGAAAACCGTCTTGGAAGGGTACATAATGGGAAAAAGAAAGAGAGGAAGACCAAGGCGAAGATGGCTGCAAAACATCGTTGATGATCTGCAAATGGATGCATCAGAAGCAGGCCATCTTGCTCACAACCGAGAGGCCTAAATGAGTGCTGTTAGGGAGGCAAAGTTCCGCAAGGGGCATACAAATGAATGAATGAATGAACCGGCAAAGGGAGTCAACCCAGCTTAACACAAAAATTGGGTTACCTTTGGAGAAATAAAGACAGAGAGGACAGGTGCACCACTAAGTTCTAAAGTTGTTGTGATCTAGAAATGTGAATGTATAAACTTCACACTCCTACGCCATGCAAATGCTACGGGACATTGATTTTATCCGTGTGTCCAGAAGAATATCTGCTTAAGGAGCTTTGATTACTGTTATTTTACTAGCAAATATACGCTCGCTGTCCTGTGTTCTCTGTTTCTGAGCCCATTTCATGCAGCACTTTTCAGGTTTAAGCGAGTTATTATAAACACTTAAGCTTTCGCAGTGTAGGCCTTCTCTCTCGCTCTAGCAAACGACACAAAGCGACAAATACCCTGGAACGGTCTTGTGTAAACAAATCGTCGGGAGACAGATCCAGAAGCGTCGGGTTGCCAGATTATGTAAATGATAAACCGGGACATTTTTCTCACGCTGAAAAAAAAAAAAAGTAAAGCTGCTGGAGGCCATTAATTACTAATAAAGAAAATACAAGTCTTAAGATGTAGGAATTATTTTCAGATAGCTAATCCAAGGAAAGAATATTAATTACGCCATACTGCTGTTATCTTTCAGCTCAGAAGAGCAGAAACTATTAGTACTTTACGTTTGTACGATACATATGTTTAATATATTATACTTTGCATGAATTATGAAATTAAAATTGCTGAAATTCATGGGATGCAGAAAATTCATGATCTGAGTACGAATGTAATTTACTGTCGGATATTTACCTTCAAGATCTTGTCCTGCTCCGACTTCAAACTTTGATAAAAAAGATCTTGCAGCTGACTAGCATAATCACAACTCCTTTAATAATTAAAAGCATATTTAATTATTGCTTCAACTGCTGAAACATGAGGGCCATTTCATTTCTTTGTCCATTGCACATTAATGATGGAAAATACCCTTTCCACATCTGCATTATGTCCAGGAACTCTAAAGAAATATTCACACAGTTTTAGTAACTCCGAGTCATCATCATCATGTGCCGTGTCGACTGGCGTTGGCTATTATGCTTCTCCAGAGTACACGATCCTTCATGCATGCCATCAGCTCAGTTGGTGATCTCCTCTCACACCATCCCGTCAGACTGTCCAGTATCATTTCTCTTGGTCTTCCTCTTGATCTTCTTCCTTCTATTTTTCCTGTTGTTATAATATTTTCAATGCCCCCTCTTCTCATTGCATGTCCTATGAAAGTACATTGTCTCTCTCTTATCTTTTTGACAAGGTTTTTGTCTCTCCAGCTCTTCTCCTACATTCTTCATTAGTTATTTTTGCTGTCCAGGGGATTCGCAACATTCTTCTAATAAACCACATTTCTGCTGCCCAATGATTTTTGTGCAGACTTGCCTATTGTCCATGATTCACTTCCATATAACAAGATAGGTTCAATATAGGATTTTAGGACTCGTTTTCTAACATTCATTGATAAGGATGTGTTGGTCAATATGTTTCTCATTCTCTGAAATGCAGTCTTTGCTTGGCCTATTCTGTTCCTAATTTCTGTTCTGCATTTCCCATCTGAAGTTATTACTGCTCCAAGGTATTTGAATTTCTGCACCTGCTTTAGAACAGTTCCGTTTAATTTAATACTGCATGCTGGTGGATTCTGTTTCTTAGATATAACCATAGTCTCTGTCTTTTTGATGTTCAAAGTAAGGCCTTTCTGTTCACTTTCTTTGGCGACTTTATTCAAGAGATTTTGCAGGTCTT
This sequence comes from Achatina immaculata, assembly GCA_009760885.1. NCBI lineage: Eukaryota > Metazoa > Mollusca > Gastropoda > Stylommatophora > Achatinidae > Lissachatina > Lissachatina immaculata. The sequence continues at coordinate 34,152,633 of CM019703.1, forward strand.
GTTGGTTCTCAGCTATCAGTACTGTGTCGTCAGCATACCGAAGGTTGTTAATATTGTATCCTCCAATTTTTATGCCTGGTTCTGTGATGATTGTTCTTAGAATATTCTCGCTATACAGAGAAAAAAGGTCTGGAGATAGTACACATCCTTGTCGCACCCCTTGTTTTATAGGTTGATATTTTCCAATTCTATTTTCAACTCGAACTGCTGCTTCTTGCTGCCAGTATAGATGTTTTACAATCCTCAGGTCTTTGCCGTCTATATTGATGTCTTCAAGCATTTTAATAATTTCATTATGTTTTACCTTGTCAAATGCCTTGGTGTAATCAATGAAGCATAAGTAGAGATCTTTCTGTACTTCTAAAGCTCTTTCTGTTAGTGTTCGTAAAGCATAAATGGCATTGTGTGTTCCCTTTCCTTCAACAAATCCAAACTGTTCATCTGCTATTTCCATTTTTATCTTTTTCCTTGTTCTTCTCATAATTATTCTCAGAAGTAGCTTCGTTATGTGACATGAGAGGCTGATAGTCCGGTGGTCATCACATTCCTTTGCACCTGGTTTCTTTGGTAGTGCTATAAACGTGGATTTAATCAGGTCACTGGGAATATAACCACTGTTGTAAATGTCATTCAGTAACTTGGTTATTATTTTTATTCCTGTCTCCTCTAGTGCCTCTATTTCTTCTATTGTTATATTATCAGGCCCAGTCGCTTTTCCTTTCTTCATGTGTTTGATGGCATCTATGATTTCATCTTCAAGTATTGGTGGTCCCTCACAGTTTTCAGTATCTGGTGTTAATTCTGGTCTTTCTCCTCCATATAGCTCACCGATATACTCTGTCCACCTGTCCACAATGTCTTCTTTTCCCATTAACATTTTACCTTCTTTCGATTTCAGGCATCCTGTGGTATATTTTGTTTTCCTGCCTGTGAGTTCATTAATTCGTTTGTGCATGTTTTTGCTGTCTTTAATATGAGAGTCCTCTATCTGTCTGCACTGCTCATTTAACCACACTTCTTTTGCTTCTCTGCATTTGCGCCTTATTTCTTTATTTATCTTGTTATATTTTTTCTCGTTATTTTTACTCCTCCTCCTCTTGTCCATCAGTCCTAAGATGTCGTCTGTCATCCATTTATTTTTAGGGGCTTCTTTTTTTGGTGGTATTATCTCCTTAACAGTTTGGTGGATAGAATCTCTTAACATTTCCCATTGTTCATCTATACTATTTATCTTTGCTATTGCATTGTATCTATTTGTTATAATAACTTTGTATTGTTCTCTCAGTTCTTGGTCATTTTTAAGAAGTTCTGTATTCAGTTTGATGTTTCTCACTTTTCTGCCTGCTTTCTTTAGTTTTATTCTAACTTTTCCACAGAGTGGATCATGGTCACTATTGCAGTCAGCTCCTGGCATGGTTTTTGTTGTCAGTAATGCATTGCGGAATCGTTTGTTGATTAATATGTAGTCTATCTGGTTAAAAGTCTTTTTGTCTGGACTGCACCACGTTGCCAGTCTTCGAGGATGTTGTTTAAACCAGGTGTTTCCTACAACCATGCTGTGTATTCTTGCCCATTCAATTAATTTATAACCTCTGTCATTCCTCTCCCCCAGTCCATAGTCACCAACGATGTCTGAAGTTCTTCCTTTACCAACTTTGGCATTAAAATCTCCCATGACTATGGTAACTTCATGTGACTTTGTGTGTTTTTTCGATATTTAACTGGCACCGCCGAGTCACGTGCTTGTCAACTGATTTTTCTACTGCCTTTTATTTTTAGGACAATTTCTCCGAAGGAAGTCTGCCGATAAGAAGGTCCTTAGTTCCACTTCGCACCAGAGAAGAGTTTTTTCGGGACTAACGGCAAAGGAAAAACTGGAAGAAGTGGAAAGTTTTGAATATCTTGGATCACTGATAAACTTATAATGGAGATACAGTGAGGGAAATTAAAATGAGGACATCTATCGCTTTTCAGAAAGTAAAACAACTAAAGAATCTGTGGAGAGGAGCAGACAGAACTACAAAAATAAGATTTTTAAGAGCATGCATCTTTCCCATCGCAACATATGCCTGTGAGACGTGGACACTTAACAAAATAGCTGAGAAACACATAAATGCCTTTGAATTTAAATGCTACAGAAGAGTTCTTCAAATATCATGGACGCAAAAAAGAACAAATATATCCATACTACAAGAACTTAATATTGAAGAAGGCTGGCTAGTAAAGAGGATTAAAGAGAAAAAAACTTAAACATTTTGGACACATAAAACGTCATGATAATCTAGAGAAAACCGTCTTGGAAGGGTACATAATGGGAAAAAGAAAGAGAGGAAGACCAAGGCGAAGATGGCTGCAAAACATCGTTGATGATCTGCAAATGGATGCATCAGAAGCAGGCCATCTTGCTCACAACCGAGAGGCCTAAATGAGTGCTGTTAGGGAGGCAAAGTTCCGCAAGGGGCATACAAATGAATGAATGAATGAACCGGCAAAGGGAGTCAACCCAGCTTAACACAAAAATTGGGTTACCTTTGGAGAAATAAAGACAGAGAGGACAGGTGCACCACTAAGTTCTAAAGTTGTTGTGATCTAGAAATGTGAATGTATAAACTTCACACTCCTACGCCATGCAAATGCTACGGGACATTGATTTTATCCGTGTGTCCAGAAGCATATCTGCTTAAGGAGCTTTGATTACTGTTATTTTACTAGCAAATATACGCTCGCTGTCCTGTGTTCTCTGTTTCTGAGCCCATTTCATGCAGCACTTTTCAGGTTTAAGCGAGTTATTATAAACACTTAAGCTTTCGCAGTGTAGGCCTTCTCTCTCGCTCTAGCAAACGACACAAAGCGACAAATACCCTGGAACGGTCTTGTGTAAACAAATCGTCGGGAGACAGATCCAGGAGCGTCGGGTTGCCAGATTATGTAAATGATAAACCGGGACATTTTTCTCACGCTGAAAAAAAAAAAAGTAAAGCTGCTGGAGGCCATTAATTACTAATAAAGAAAATACACGTCTTAAGATGTAAGAATTATTTTCAGATAGCTAATCCAAGGAAAGAATATTAATTACGCCATACTGCTGTTATCTTTCAGCTCAGAAGAGCAGAAACTATTAGTACTTTACGTTTGTACGATACATATGTTTAATATATTATACTTTGCATGAATTATGAAATTAAAATTGCTGAAATTCATGGGATGCAGAAAATTCATGATCTGAGTACGAATGTAATTTACTATCGGATATTTACCTTCAAGATCTTGTCCTGCTCCGATTTCAAACTTTGAGAAAAAAGATCTTGCAGCTGACTAGCATAATCACAACTCCTTTAATAATTAAAAGCATATTTAATTATTGCTTCAACTGCTGAAACATGAGGGCCATTTCATTTCTTTGTCCATTGCACATTAATGATGGAAAATACCCTTTCCACATCTGCATTATGTCCAGGAACTCTAAAGAAATATTCACACAGTTTTAGTAACTCCGAGTACTGCTCCAAATATTCAGACTGTCCAGGGAAATAGGTCGGCTTCTCTTGACTGGATTTGCTATTCCAATTGCCGTTCTCCTTTGTGAGTACTGCTTCAATACAGTGCTTCAGATATACGAACTGATCAAACAAGAGTGAATCGTCAGTTGACTGTTCTTGTCTTGCAAAAACTTTACAGTCTTTTCCATTTCAGACCATGCTGGTACAGAGCCTAACAGCATCCACTTCAATCAATCAATCAATCAATTTCATGTCCCTTGCGGAACTTTGCCTCTCTAACAGCACTCCTGTAGGCCTCTCGGTTGTAAGCAAGATGCCCTGCTGCTGATGCATCCATTTGCAGATTATCGACGATGGCTTGCAGCCATCTTCGCCTTGGTCTTCCTTTCTTTCTTTTTTTCATTATGCATCCTCCCAAGACGGTCTTCTCTAAATTCTCATGACGTTTAATGTGTCCAAAATATTTAAATTTTCTCTGTTTAATCCTCTTTACTAGCCAGTATTCTTCAAAATTAAGTTCTTGTAGTGTGGACACTACAACCAGTTACATGGAAAACTCATTCAAAAGTGTCATCCACCTCTGTACATATTCATGATATGTTTCACAAAACTCTTCCACCTCAATAAAAAATTTATGTTTATATACAGCTGGTAGGTCTACTTCATATTCTGTTTATTTCACATTAGATTTAGTTTTAGAGGAAGACATTTTTCTACTTTCTACTGATGAATGTAAAACTTTCCTCTAATATTACACCTATTTCGAAGATGCTACTATCTAACTTCTCCAGCTTAAGTACTTGTCTGTTACATACACTCACCTGACTCTGGACAAATCAAAAGTAGAGTTCGAGTAAGAGATTTTCAAATATGGTGAATAAGAATTTTTGTGCCTTTTCATCTGAGGGTAAAAGCGATTTTAGTGCTTCATAAAGTTGTGATACTCTTTCCACTGCAGGAAGTGTTTTTTTTTTTTTTTGTTCGTGACAGCAATTTGCGATATTCTACATCCACAAATTTGAAAAATTTTTCCGGCGGTCTGTACGTATGGTTTATATTGAGAAATAATTGAACAGTTTACTTATTATAGTTTCCACATCTGCAGCTGAAACATCAGCTCTATGAATATGTCGCAGAGCATCCAACACCGAGGTTTTCGTTTAGTTCACGTTTCAGTTTTGTGAACCAGTTCATAGTACTCCACCAAAATTTGTATTTGCATTGTCGCCAGAGAACGCAATGTATTTACGTTTATCAATATTGTTCTTCGCTAATCCATCAGCGCTGTAATTGTTTATTTCAGAAGCAATTTCACTTTTTAAGGAACCGAGCTAAAGCACTTTTATATTCATACTATTTTTATAACTAAGGTACTGTAAAATCAGTGAGACAGTTTTCTCGGCATCATGATTACTAGCGTCGACCCCAGTATAAAAATAGTGGGCATTTGCTAAATCATCACATAATTACTTTGTAGTGTTAGCAGCTAAAGTGGGTTTTACTGTTGCTGTTGCTTTACTCCTCCCTATCCTACATTTTTTTATCTCTTGAAATCATTAAACATTTTAGACCTTAAACTAGTAATGCAATCCGTTGAAATGAACGAAATGCGATGTTTAGATGTTTAATTGTGTGATAGGACATTGTCAGTTCATCCACTTGTACTGTTTTTTTTTCCTGTTCGGAAGATTTGGGAACAGAACAACTGTCCAATCTTTTTGCAGAATACATGTTTGATTTGTGCTTTTCGCTTGCTACATGGTCTTTTATATCTGCTCTTCCGCCATGCACAATGACATAGTAACATTTACACGTTTTACATTCTGATTCATGGTCATTTCTCTCTTATTTTATAAAAAGGCCAATTCTGTGAATATTTTTCTTGAAAGGAATGCCTATTTCTTAGGCATTTTGAAAACACTTCATGCAATTATTGTGTATATATAAAGAACATGGGTTTCTCCATGTTCTCCATGTTTTTCTCCACTACTGTTAGTAGTGAAAAAGGATTTTTAAAAAAAAGATTTCCTTCACTGCTTAACCCAGGGATTAAACTAAGACATTGATGGCGAGATTCCGCTGCCGCGCGTGGAGCGAAACATCTCCCGGCCAAAGAAGAAAATGCGGAAATGCGACTAGGGTTGCCGGGCGGCGCCGCTGTGAAAGGGTGATGCAAAGGACAAAGTGAAGTTTAATCGATATGTCCAACAGTCTCGCGGCGAGAGCTGCTCATACCACGGCATCTCTGCTCTAGAGCCCGGGCACGTCCGATATACACCCATACTGGAGAAATAATCCTAAACCGGCTTAACCCAGGGGTGAAACTTGATGGCTACTCATGTCACGGTACCTCCGCTCTAGAGGTCGGTCACGTCCTAAATACGCCCATAATGGGATAATACGCCTAAACTGGCTTAACCCAGGGGTGAAACTTACTAGTGGCGAGGATTTGTCCTCCTGGACAAAAGCTCCATCCTGGTCACAACTAGGAAGGGTAGCGGCCACGACCACAAAGTGCTGAACTCGGAGATACTGGACCAGTGTAACCTAGACAGGCAACCACCTCTCACCCGACGGGGATGTATGTGTATCCTAATCACGCTGAGGTTTTTCGGTGAGAAAGTCCAACTCTAGGCTGGATGGGCAACCACCTCTCACCTAGAGGGGATATACTGTTATCCAAAACACGTCGAAGTTTTCCGGTGAGAAAGTCCAACTCTAGATTAAACTGGTGCAACGAAAACTACGGTGTCATGCAATCCCGCTTCTGAGACCCACCGAGAATACAGGCCCAAGCCCTGCGATACTCTGAGCCTCTTATTGTCCTCTCGGGGATCTCGTGTGGTCCTTTCGGGGACCACAGGGGGACCACGGCAACTATCGAGGACCACAGGAGTAAATTCAGCAGGATCACGGGGCGGCTTTGGTAGTAGAAGCGAACGAAAAAGAAAAGGAAGAAGAAGATTTCCTTCACTAATTATAAATGTCAAAGATGCGACACATTATCGATTTTCTGGGCTATGACGTAGATATTTTTATCACCAAAGCGTGTTAAATTTGCAACCAGTAAAGTCTCCAAAAAAAAAAAAAAAGTAAACTGTAAGACAGTGGACAGGAAAGATATCGCACCTTAACTGTTTTGCCATACAGATCCTCGTTTTCTGTTGCAGCGGAGCCGCAGATGATACATGACATCGTCAACAGAAAACGTCTTTCTCGCCAAGACAAAAGAATGAGAAACAAAATCGCAATAAAACCACGAATTCCAAAAGCTGAATAACAGTTGAAATTTCCGCCGTTTTGTTGTTGTAAACTGTGTATAGCAGTTCTGCCAACCTGAAATCGTAGGGAGTGAGAAGAACTCGAAAGCAAAATTCTTTCATTTGAAAGGAAAAACAAAAATCTGGGACAAATGGGACAGTGAATTTTTTTTTCTTTAAAAAACCAGGACTGTCCCGGAAAACCAGGACGTCTGGCAACCCTACAATAGCAGGCAGAATGAAATGTTCTCAATGAATAAACAGGGAAGAAACATACGTATTAAGCAGGATCAAACGGGAACATGATTGTTTGTTTTTTTTTCCTCGCCCCTTAGAACAGTTATCATAACTTAGCGTTTGAAAGATGCGCGGTAAACACTAAGATAAAGTAGGCCAGCCCTCAAATTTAAAAAAAAAAAAAAGGTCACATTTTATTCTCAGATTCCGTGTTTCAGCGAATTTCGTGTAATATAATAATCCATAGGCCTCCCCCCCCACCCCCACCCCCACCCCCAAACTGCAGGCCAAAATTGAGAAGATTGGAAGTACGCATTGAACAGTCTGGCAAATAACAAATTCAAGAAACTGTAACTGTCTTAACTGAGGGCTGCTGTTCCTGGAAAAATCCTGGCAGAAGCCATAAAATCAGACTTGGATATATTCTACGCATATTTTTACACGTCACACTTCAGAAACCTGCCCAGTAAGGCTAGCAAACAAGTGCCAGGGATGCGTGCTACATTGGAAGGATTCAGGTTTTAAAACTGTGTGGTTCCTCAACTCCTCCCCTCCCCCCCACCACATGAACACACAGTACACGCAACTTGGAAGTTGCAAGAATTCACTATGTGTGATACTGTGGTCGTGGCGGTGCAGTTGATATTATTATGAATTAGTCTACGTACGTAGATTATTTAGGTTGCCCAACAGAGTCATTTTATAGTGTCCAAGGACAAGATATCTGATAAATCAATAAAGTGACAATTTGTCGATCCCCACACTGCGCACTTGGTCGGTCAATTACACCTTCCAGGCACCGCTTTACCACATCAGCAGGGATAAAAAAAAAAGTGAAGAAAAAAAAACAGCACATGAAGACAAATCGAAGCGCTGTAAACATCTTGTGCAACATGTTGTCTTGTATAGAGTGTGTGAGATATTATCAGAACATGTACAGATAGGATACGAAAGGTTTAGTGAGGACAACCCGGGCGAGAACGACCGAAGCCGAGAAGGTCAGCGAACATCTCAGCTTTTGGGCAGCATACAGTGACTGGCTGCGGGCCGTGAAGAACGTAAGGAACTATGTTGCTGTATTGTAAGACATCACAAGGCGTACTGGAAGACATTTTCTTCATACAATATATATATATATATATATATATATATGATGGGTGGGTATAAAGACGAATGCATATGCACATATGCTGGTCACTTGATGAGAAGAAATGATCAGAGAATCCCAAAACAAGCTATCAAGTGGAACACAACAGGCCAAAGAAAAAGAGGCAGACCGCGTGAAACTCTGAAGAGGACATTGTTAAGAGAGGCCAAATTAACAGGCATAAAATCCTTTGATGAGGTTGAAAGACCCGCCGAAGACAGGAAAAATTGGAGAACTACTTTGCGAGCCCTATGTGACGTTTAACGGCACTGGAAGGATATAAGATATAAGATAAGATATGCAGATGACGCTATACATTGATACGAGTATAATATATAGGTAACTGCTGAATACATAGATGAATGCATAGATACAAAGTTGGATAAATGCTTATTTAGTTGGATGGATGGATGGATGGATGGATGGATGGATGGATGGATGGATGGATGGAAGGATGGATGCAGTGTTATATTTATTTACCGGGTCATGTTTCGATTCGCATATTACACTTCAATTAATTTCGTTTTTTTTCACATAACATATGTACTAAGAAATGTAGATGTTGTGAGAAATAATGTGACAATAACATTCTCTCAAACTTGACAAAAGATAGCTAAGTGGCAGAATGCATGTTAGCTGGCATATTTAAAAAAAACTGCCTTAGAGAAGTAAAACGGATATAAAATTAGAGATTTTGATTATCTATAATTTATAATCATTTACTTCACACACGTTCTCTAAAATTGTCATAACAAATATAAATAAGTAAAACGTTGTTACAAGGCACTTTAGCTCATCACAATGGTCGCTATATACAAGTGAAGTCGGGAATCGTTGCAAGGGACACAATAGATAGAATGTTACAGAAGCTTCCTTTTTATAATGGTTATATCCCCTGTTCTACTGCACGTCAACAAACATTGGAAGTAGGTTTGGAAGTTAGCAGAATTGGGGGCCCCAACTTTAGTGGCCTCATGGGCCACACTTGTATATAGAAATCGAGGAACGGACCGCATATAAATCAATTAGTTTTGACAAGTTACATTAAATGAGAAAAAGTGTCAGGTATGAAGTAAAAGCAATTTGGTTTATTTAGCCTTCAGAATAATTTCTGTTTTAATTTTTTTTTTAAAATCTTGCTTTGAAGAAAAGAAATGTTAATTTTAAATAAAGAAAATTATATTTTTATAATAACCTCGCTCCGCAGCAAGGCCTGGCCCCCATCTGGTCACACCCCTGAGTTAGACATTTTTTTTTCTTTCCTCAATAATATTCACTTTTTTTTACTTCACTGTTTCTTAAATACACGTCTTCTTTGTTTCTTACCTTTTCTTAACTTACTTCACACAAGTTGTCTAACATTTTCTAAATAAATATAAATAAGTAAAAAGTTACATATCATCTTCATCCATCATAATGGCCTCCATATACAAGTGAAGTCAAGAATCGTTGCAAGGGACATAATAGAGAGAATGTTGTACTTGTTTTAGACGTTCCTTTTGCGACAAAACTTTCATGTTCTGTTTTGGATTTGCTTCTCTAAGTCACTTGTACTATTTGTAGCTTCCGAATTCTATTAATGGTCAGATTTAGAGAATAAAAGTAATCTCATTCTTTAAACTCTAAATATTAGGGGCTAGGACTTTACATTATTTTGAACTAGCTGATTACCCGGCGTTGCCCGGGTATTTGTTATCCCAATCAACAAAGTTCTATTCATTTCCACAACCTTCTAGACGGTTCTACAACGTTTTATTAATTTACACAGCCTTCTAGAAGGGTCTACAGAGGTTTATTCAGTTCCACAATCTTCTAGAAGGTTCTACATTGTTCTATTCATACGACCTTCTAGAAGGTTCTGCAGAGTCTAGACCGTTCTAAAGAGCTCCACTCCTTCTATTCGACTAAACGTTGGCTTAATTGTCATCAGGACTGTCGCCAATCAACTTAGCGATCCCGAACATCATGGATTCGACAATAATCTCGGTCAACAATTTGGACATTTTATTTTTCACCACTTTTCACACCCAACCCTCGTGCTCATGGGGGATGAACTTGCGAGTGCTACTATTCATCTAAGCAACAAAGATAACTATGGATTCGACACTAATATCGGTCGTTTTCTATTATTTTTACATGTCACCCCATCCCATCCCCACCCCTAGGACCCCATGCCGATTTGGGCTGAGCTTGGACTTAAACGGCATCAAGAATGTCATTACTCATCTCAGCTACCCCAAAAAAACTATGGATTCAGTACTAATATCTACTCGATTATTTTTACATGTCACCTCATCACATGCGACCAATAGCCGCCCCACTCCCACCATGCCGATGGGGCTGAGCTTGGACTTAAACAGCATCGGAAGTGTCACTATTATTCATCTCAGCGACCCGAAAACTATGGATTCGACACTAACATCGTTCATTTTCGATTATTTCTACATGTCATCTCGACCCCTAGGGGTCATAAGGGTATCCTAGGGATGATCTAACCCATACGGTACACTGTCCAGATTGTAAGTCATCTGTATGCCAAGTTTGGTTGAAATTGCTTCAGGCGTTCCAGCGTGATGTTCTAACATACACACACTCACACACACACACACACACATATATATATATATATATATATATATATATATATGTGTGTGTGTGTGTATGTATAACTATTTACTTCTAGCAGGGACTCCGTTATTTTCATACCGTCTCTAGTAGGGACTCTGTTACTTTCATACTGTCTCTAGTAGGGACTCTGTTACTTTCATACTGTCTCTAGTAGGGACTCTGTTATTTTCATACCGTCATGGAATACTGTTACAGAGATAGCCCGTACTCTAAGCCGCTACGTCGGCAGTGACCTGTAAGTCTCAGCTGTAAAGTGGTGGACTCGTGACTCGCTATCGGCACCCTCTAGTGTTAAAAAAGATCGTGAGGCACGACACTTTAGTATTGGAGGAGGGGGGGGGGGGGAGTTCCCGGGTTGGGGGGAGGGTATGAGATGAGGGGTGCACGCTTTAGAATACCTTCTGCTAGGCCAAGATTATAGAACGAATTCTGAGAATTCATCCACTGTAGACTAAGACAGATGACTGAACAACAACCAGTCTCACGGGTGATCAGGAAAAGGAGATGGACATATGTTGGCCACTTGATGAGAAGAATTGAGCAGAGAATGCCAAAACAAGCTATCAAGTGGAACACAACAGGCCGAAGAAAAAGGGGCAGACCGCGTGAAACTCTGAAGAGAACATTATTAAGAGAGGCCAAGTTAACAGGCATAAAATCCTTTGTTGAGGTTGAAAGACTCGCCGAAGACAGGAAATATTGGCGAACTACTTTGCGAGCCCTATGTGACGTCTAACGGCACGGGAAGGATATAAGATATAAGATAAGACTAAGTTTAGAGACCTTCAGATTCAAGGCACTAGAGTTTTAAAAAAAAATAACCAACCCTGCGTGACAAGTCAGGTCCATGTGTGCAACTCTGAATAGACAATACCAAAGTATTGTTGGTAAAAAGTAAAAAGTCACTTAATGTTTAAGGGAAAAGCAAAAGATCAGTAAACAACAACAACAACAACAACAACAAGTCAGTAAATGTTTAAACAAGCACCAAAAAAAAAAGCCACCAAATGTTCAAACAAAACCGAAAAAAGGACACCTTGCATCAACAATAAGAGATTTTATTTTTTTCATTGCATAAACAGCTAAAACTTTACACAAGGGAAACAACAATTTACAAACAACATATCGGAGAAACAAACTGAACTCTAAAACCATAAACAACAGTTTCAAATTGCACGACCATTAACACAAAATCCCGTATCTGGAATCTCGATTGCTTTAATAGGTAGTATAAATTATATATAGCACGGCCAAACAGCCACATTTAAGCGAGAGTCACGGTCCAATGATCAGCCCTGTGTGAATGCTCCATATACTCTAAAAGTTATCTGACTGACGTTAAAACAGCGCTCGGCTGGACTTTATTAAATATTAAAACAGCCTTCTTTGCCAGTAAAGTTTCCCAATAAGGCACAAAATCAAAGATGAAGAACACTCTCCTCTTGCAGCGGCCATGTCATGGACTAACAACGGCGTTCCGATGACTCCGTTGTTAAGTTGAGTTCAGCTAAGTTGAATATCTCCTCTGTTGTTATTGTTTTCTGTTCATGTTCAATACTATGGCCATTTATCACCTGTGTCTTAACACGTATGTTCTTTGCTTCGTTAATTATCAAGAAGTTAAGAATGTTTTCATAGAATATATCTATCTGTCTATCAAATGAACGTTTTCATAAAATCTGTCTATCAGGTGAATGTTTTCATAAAATCTATCTATCTATCTATCTATCTATCTATCTATCTATCTATCTATCTATCTATCTATCTATCTATCTATCTATCTATCTATCTATCTATCTATCTATCTATCTATCTATCTATCAAGTGAGTGTTTTCATAAAATCTATCTATCAAGTGAATATTTTCATAAAATCTATCTATCAAGTGAATGTTTTCATAAAATCTATCTATCAAGTGAATATTTTCATAAAATCTATCTATCAAGTGAATGTTTTCATAAAATCTATCTATCTATCAAATGAATGTTTTCATAAAATCTATCTATCTATCAAGTGGATGTTTTAATAAAATCTATCTATCTATTAAATGAATGTTTTCATAAAATCTATCTATCAGGTGAATGTTTTAATAAAATCTATCTATCTATCAAGTGCATGTTTTCATAAAATCTATCTATCTATCAAATGAATGTTTGCATAAAATCTATCTATCTATCAAATGCCGTGCCTACTGGCGTTGGCAGCATAACTCCCCACAACTCTCTGTTCTGTGTTGCCTCTGTGAGCTGTTCAGGCGTCCTCCTTCCATGCCATCTTGCCAATCCATCCAGGATTTTATCTCCTGGTCTGCCTCGGCGTCCCTTTTAACTTTCCTGTTATCAGGATGTTTTCTAATTTGTCTTTTCTCATGACGTGTTCTATAAATTTTATGAATATTTTTTTTATAAATTACCACGTGGCATTTCAACTTATTTTGATACAGAAGAAGCCGACTGCCGTAACTGCGGATCGTCGTAATTCGAGGACAACGTAATTCGGGGATCATCTTTGGTCAGATTTATGTAGACGCTTATATAAGTCTGGGTTGCTCATTGATGAAAGAACTGCCACATAAAGGTAGTGAAGAATAAGAGAAATAACTGCAGTGTTCTTGAGCTGTATCTAGTAACTGGAAAAATAACAGGAAACAAAGATGACTATGTTTACCTGTGCATACAGGTAAGATCGTAGCTAATGGTGGTGGAGCCTCCGGAGCTTGTATTTTGAACCGACTCTAAGGCTCCAGACGTGTCATTATGTCCTGAAACTGAGCACATTTTATGACCTCTATATTAAACACACGACCTGCTTCCATTAGCAGACATCTTGACTAGCCAGGCTTCCAGTGTGAGAAGATACGAAATGTAATCTTCCTATCTTCAGTTTGAGCATTCAGGGTTAAATGGATTATCTCACACCGAAATTAGTCCGCGCTGTAAATTAGTCCACGCTGTAAACTAAGGTCATGTTGGTAAAAATAGTATCTCTCCTAGTGCCAGGATGAGCAGTTGTCCTGGGATCATAGTGCCAGGATGAGCAGTTGTCCTGGGATCATGGTGACAAGATGAGCAATTGTCATGGGATCATAGTGCCAGGATGAGCAGTTGGTCTGGGATCATAGTGCCAGGATGAGCAGTTGTCCTGGGATCATAGTGCCAGGATGAGCAGTTGTCCTGGGATCATAGTGCCAGGATGAGCAGTTGTCCTGGGATCATAGTGCCAGGATGAGCAGTTGTCATGGGATCATAGTGCCAGGATGAGTAGTTGTCATGGGATCATAGTGCCAGGATGAGTAGTTGTCATGGGATCATAGTGCCAGGATGAGTAGTTGTCATGGGATCATAGTGCCAGGATGAGCAGTTGCCATGGGATCATAGTGCCAGGATGAGCAGTTGTCCTGGGATCATAGTGCCAGGATGAGCAGTTGTCCTGTGATCATGGTGTCAGGATGAGCAAGTGTCATGGGATCATAGTGCCAGGATAAGCAATTTTCCTGGGATCTTTTTTTCGGACCCTTGTGGTGGGGTGTTTTAGAGTGTGTTTCTTGTGGGTGGAGGGGTTTACATATTGACAGTTAAAAGTGGGTCGGGGGGAGGGAGGGGGTGGGCATTCCTCCTTCACGTAAAGTGGAATTTTAAGCGCTTCATATTTTTGTAGGCGCTGTGTTTTTCCTTTGCTTTTTAAAAAATGTCCCCGAACGATTTCCACCATGATTACAGACCATGTCACCTCCACTCATTAACTCTTTGAAAACTTTTATGACTAGAAATATTTCAGCATTGCGATATCATCGATGTCTAATGTGTGTGTGTGTGAGAGAGAGAGAGAGAGAGGGGGGGGGGGGAAGAGAGAAATGTAGAAAAGAAACTGAGGATCAGTTTAGGAAATTTGGAATTGAGATTGTGGAAGATTGTGTATGATCTGTGAATAAAATAAACTTATGTCTAAAACTGGGAGCTTTAATAAATGCTATGATAAATGCTTTTATAAATGCTATGATAAGTGCTATGATAAATGCTATGAAAGCATTTAGGTTTTATGTGTCCTTGCTCGACGCGGAACCTGGTGAGGAATCCGGGATTTTCTGATTTGACTCAAACCCTTTAGCTTCTACTAGCTTCAGTGCCTTTAGAAATGTCCCGAAAGTAACGGTCGTGTCATTGTCTCATGAATATCGTTGAGCATTAGACTCAGTTTTTTAAAAATCTGTACTTAATCGATTATACCATACCATACCATACCATACCATACCATACCATACCATACCATACCATACCATACCATACCAGTTTGTGCAACAATGATAGTGCCAGTAATATTTTATTTAATCATTTTCCACGCAAGAGCAGTGTTTCTCAACCTTAACACGTTGGTGAAATCCTTGGAGTAAATTTCTATGTTACATATAACCTTTATAATAAAAGGTATTATATCTATAGATTGTGAGGGTGTTATTGTGATCAAGAGGTTGTAGATCACAAAGTCTAGTATTAATTTCGGTGCTTCTTTGAAAAAAAGGGAGGGGGGGAATCGATAATTTTGTCGATCTGTGTATAAACGTGTTCACTGAAAATTTACTGCAGGATTTCCAGCCGTACAACTAGACACTTCCCATAGGCCAGTAAAACTCAAAGAACCACGGGTTGAGAAACGCTGATATGGACCGTGGTATAGTCAGTAATATTTGTGCTCACATTTTTTTGTCTCGGTTCCAAGAAGAGTTGTGGAGAGGTCTCCTGCCAGTATCGAGCCACCACCCACAGGATTTCTAATCACTAGTCAAGTTTCTTGTATGTAGTGTGCTCGCTGTTACCCGGGATAATTATGTGTGTTTTCCCAATCCCCTATACATATTTTGTTATCAAACACTATAGTCTTCATCATTATATGGTGTTAAAAAACGCAACAAATACGATGCTGCTATTTAAACTGAAGTTTGGTGATCAGACAAGGGCAAATTGCCTGAAATATTCACTTTGGACATCAACTTCACGTGCTGACCTGAATTGTACTCCGCAGATGATTCATGAGCACAGAAAAGCGACACTAGTCAAAACAGCATTTTTGACAATAACTCATGACAGGTTCACGAGAATCCCGTGAAACTTACTGAACACAAAACCCACTGACCATTGAATACCTCGAATCAATTCATTTGAAAATTCAATGCGCAAGTATGGCTCATCTCACTACATCAACAACGACTCATCATCATTGGACGTTTACAGACTGGACAGTCACAAAGTGTAGTGGCCAAACAGTTTAATGTGTTTAGAAGCACCATTAGTCACCTTTGGATACGATTTCAAGAAATTGGCTCAGTTGCGGACCGGCCGCGCAGTGGAAGACCCATAGTTACAACTCCTGCCGAAGACCGCTTCATACGGCTACGTCATCTCAGGAATATATTTGCATCTGCGTCCTCAACAGTCCAGTCAATGACACCAGATCGTCGAATTTCAGTTCAATTGGCCAGGAACCGGCTGCACGATGCTGGTCTTTGGGCTAGAAGACCCTATAGAGGTCCTGTTCCTACGGACCACATCACCAGAACCAATTGCACTGGGCGAACCAGCATCGTCAATGGACCGTTGCGAATGATTGGAGAAGGGTTTGGTTTAGTGGTGAATCATTCTTTCTGCTCCAGCGACACGATAGACGGAGAAGAGTTTACCGCAGAGTCCATGAGTGCTACACCCAGAACTACGTGGATGAGGCTCCTCCACATGGTGATGGAGGTGTACTGGTGAGGGAGACGATCACCTTCATTGGAAGAAGTGACCTGGTGCAAACTGAAGGACGCCTGAATGCCCAACGATACGTCGCTGAAATTCTTCGTCCTCACGTCCTTCCACTTCTGGTGCATCATGGTCGATTTTTCAGCAGGATAACGCTCGACCTCGTGTAGCACAACTCACCACCCAGTTCCTTGCTGACAACAACGTCCAGACCATATCCGTGGCCATCCATGTCATCAGACACGAATCCAATAGAACGCTAATGGGATGAACTCAACAGACACGTCTGCCAGCGAGACGTGGCGCCAACCAATCTCCGACAATTGTTTCTTGCACTGTGGGAAGAGTGGGCATCCATCTCACAACAACAGATCCAACGGCTAATCGGATCCATGTCAAGGAGATGTCGTTCTCTGATACAGACCAGAGGAGGCCATACACCTTACTGAAACGTAGGCCTCAGTCGCAAAGAATAAAAGTCCAAACCAAATTTACTGAACATCATTTCATTGTTAAAGTCTAAAGTTTCTTCATGAAACATTAATTCCGTAAAATAAAATTTTGATACAAGTACAAGTTTGAAATTTGGTGTCCATTACAACTAAAGTAGTGTTGCGTTTCTTTTTTTTTTGAACAGTATAATACATATTACGCTATAAGCTCCCCTAACCAGCTGCCTCAGATTTTACTTGCAATGTTACATTTCACAAAGCGAAAGTTAACTTTTGATAAGTTCTATTGTTATGAATATTGTTACAAAACGTAGGCGCAATACTTCGATGAATATTCATTACCTAATCAAAATCACGCGGACGGGAAACAAAAGCAGCGAAGTGACACAATGAAAACGTATATCAAACTGCACAATCATGCCCTTTTTTATGTTTAATCTGTATATCTCTTAAACTCACAGTGGGTTTCATTTTGTCCGTGCAATTTTTAAAGGGCCTTTTTGTCCTGCTCCAGTGCTTATTTGACTCGGAGTTGGGGGGGACAAAAAATAGCACCAGGAGGGAATAAAGCTTCTTATTATAAAAGCGGTATGCGAATAAAGCACACGATACCACTTTGGCACATAGAAATAAAGAACAAAACCTTTAGCAGGTGAAAAACCTGGACACCAAAAAAAAAGGACTTGAAAATTAAAAACAGTTAAAAAAAACTTTGATGTTTTCTCACTTTCGAGAAACAGAACATGGCAACATGTTAATCATTTTTTAAATATCAGATCAGCAACACAACATGGATCACTGCAGGAGAAAAAAGAAAACTGTAAGATTTGCCAAATGAGAAAAAGACACAATGTGTTGTATAACATATTCTAATGGACTAGCACATGTCAAGATTGGAGGTGTCTTAAAGTCATCTGCTCGTGCCAAAAAGAAGCACTATTGTCCTCGCTGCACAGGTTTCCTAAAGGAAAGGTGTTAATCTGCATGATGTTGCCCTGCCAGGTTCATCAGCCAGCAATGCTGAGGTCACCTAGCTTCTCTATAGATAAGCAGTTTGAAATCTTTTCTTGGCCGTGGATTCCCTTTCCGTCTCTAGAACAGCTGTGTGTAGCCTACATTGAAAAATACAAGAGAATTTTAAGAGTAAAAGGAGCCCAGGGCAGAATAGTTCTAAATCTGACAGAATCTGGCTGACATGCACAAAAGTTGGTTATTGAAGCTTCAGAAGGGCCAAACAACGTGGACTTGTCTTGGGTCGCATGTTGTATGACTTTGACATAACATATCCCATACGATGCCTACATTTCTTTTAATTGAACCAATCTATTTCCTGGTCCATAGATCTCCAAAAGTCCTTCCGTTGGCCCCATGGGGGTGCATTAACCCTAGATTAAGAACCACTGTTATAGAAAGATCAATTAAAAGGACACAGGTGTTGATAATGGAGGCGCACACAAGACAGCCTCGACTCATCGTGGAGCAGGATTGTAAGCTACAGCCACGCGATCACAAACTCCAGTGAGCTTTTTCTCCCTAGAAGGAAGGAGCTTTTGCAGCTAAGTTTCAGCCCAGAAGCCTTATCTATACAGAACTGGTTTGTTCACTGTTAAGAGGAGAAAGAAATAAAATAGAAAGATGATTAACCTTACAGAATGGTAGCCTGGCACACAACATAGACGAAATGTAAGACAACGATTAAATGATTAAATAGATTTAAGATGATTAAAAGATTTCCACAAGGTTGGTATAACAAAGTGGTAGAGCGCACTGTTTTGTGGTTTCGTAGCTAATGTGGCCTCCATACTCGAGGCTAATGTGGCCTCCATACTCGAGGCTAATGTGGCCTCTATACTCGTAGCTAATGTGGCCTTCACACTACTGGCTAAACGTGATCTCATCCTCGAGGATAACGTGGTCTTCATCCCCATGGCTATCGTGCTCTCCATGCTTGTGGCTAACGTGGCATTCATACTCTTGGCAATAGTGGTCTCCATACTTGTGGCTAACGTGGCCTCTATACGCATGGCTAACCACATAAGACTGTGCTAAGATACCATTAGCAACATTATACCCACTATGAGGTATTTATAGCTGAGGTCCTAAATGGAGATGATAACGTTATACAGGCATTTTCCGCTTATTCGACTGGTTAGAGGAAATAGTACTGTCGATATCGAAGCTGTTTAAAAGTTGAATCTAGTATTTTAAAAAAACTTTTTTTTAAAGTTTGCAATTGCATTCTGGCCTACGAAAAATGTAAATAACAAATTATCATTTCTGAGTGGCGAAGTGGTTAGTGCACTGGTCTCTCATGGCTAAGGTCGGGGGTTTGAATCCGGTCGGAGGAGCCCCAGACACCCAGCTGTAGAAATGGGTACCCGACTTCTTCTGGAGTTAGGGAAGGAAAGACGGCCAGGCGTGATACTGACCATATCACCCTCTAGTGTGCTGACAGGCCAAGGAAAATATGGGCACTAACACCATATCCCTATGTGCCTCTAAAAGCATGAGAGGATTTACCTTTACCTTAATGTCACGCTACGAGAGATACATAAGCAAGAAAACGTTGTTCATTTTTCAAATGACTTTAGTACAAACTGGCGTACACTCACGTCAACCCAGCTTGCCTTTAGAGCAGACTGATAAGCAGGGTACAATCAAGCCAACCCAGCTGCCTTTAAAGAAGACTGATAAACAAGACTTCCGGTTCCAACATGGCGGAAGGGCGAATGTGACTGTTGATGATTGTGGCTTTGTTTTTCTTTCTATGCACTTTGTCTGCGCCAGTTTCGTAGTGTTGTGGGTTGTGAGTTCGGTGTGGTGCCCTAGCTGCTGGGTTGAGTGCTCGGGGCGTCACTGTGAACTGTGACTTTCAGTGGTTCGTAGATTTCCGCACCAGTGATCGGTCATTGATAAACTTGGCTCATGCATCCACCTATGTTCTTTGGGAGCTTGGTGTCGTATAGCTGCTTAGAGATAAGCTATGAGGGCCTTACTGAGGACAATTGTGGAGATATATGCATTTATCGTGCACGGATCTCTTTTCGTCATTGCGCATGGACATGACGTGGAACGGTTCATGCGCGTTCTAGGAAATGTCATTTGTACAGGCGGCGGAGAAATTATGGGATATTCTCGTGTGCTGTGATGCTGAAACCGCACTAAACCTGAACCAGACTAATAAACAGGGTACACTCAAGTCACCCCAGCTTGCCTTTAGAGGAGACTGGTAAACAGGGTACACCCAAGTCACTTCAGCTTCCCTTTAGAGCAGACTGATAAAAAGGGTACACCCAAGTCACCCCAGCGTCCTTTTAGAGCAGACTGATAAAAAGGGTAGGTTCTAAGGACTGCAAACGCGCCACAAACAGCCTCTGGCAGTCAAGTCCAGCTCCTGGCCTTCCCGTGGCAGAACTGTTTAAACTGACAGAAGAAGGGGCGAGGGCGAATATCTGGCGCCTGAAAACCAGTTACTTAGGGTAGATGAGTGTCACGTTTGGTAGCTCATCTGCCGCTGTTGGCGAGATCTTCAGCTGCCGTGCGTGGAGCGGTGCTCTTCCCGGCCAATGAAGAAATTTGCAAATGAGGTTGCCGCGCAGCATCACTGCGGAAAAGGTGGTTGAAAAGATAAATCGAAGCAAACAGTCAAATCACGGCACCTCTGGTCTGGAGGTCGGCCACGTCCTGAGTGCAGTCATATCGGGTGAAATGCATGAACCGGCTTGTCCTAGAGGTTAAGTCACTGCTGGCTTGACTCTTCAAATGCCGAGCGTGGAGTGAAGCTCCTCCCGGTTAAGGAAGTAAATGCGGAAATAAAGGTTGCTGTGCGGCGCCGATGGGAAAAGGTGGTGGAAAGTGAAGTTTAACCTGGTATGTCCAGTAGTATCGCTACGAGAGCTATACCACGGCGCCTCTGCTCTAGAGGCCGCCTACGTCCGAAATACACCTACACTGGTGAAATATGCCTAAACCGGCACACACCAGGGGTGGAACTCGGTGACTAGACATGTCATGCCACCTCCGCTCTAGAGGTCGGTAACGCCTGATAAACACCCATACTGGTGAATTTTGCCTAAACCGGCTCATACCAGGGGTGAATCTTGAAGGCTATGAATGTCACAGTACCTCTGCCCCATAGGTCGGTCCCGTCCCAAACACGCCCATACTAGGAAATGCCTAAACCGGCTCAACCCAGGGGTAGAAGTCACTAGTGGCGAGGATTCGTCCTCCTGGACAAAAGCTCCATCCTGGTCACAACTAGGAAGGGTAGCGGCCACGACCGCAAAATGCTGAAGTCGGAGACACTGGACCAAGGAAGTCAAGATAAGCAACCACCTCTCACCCGGCGGGGATGTCTGCGTATCCTAATCACGCTGAGGTTTTCCGGTGAGAAAGTCCAACCCTGGACTGGATGGGCAACCACCTCTCACCCGGCGGTGATACACGGGTATCTCAAAACACGTCGAGGTTTTCCGGTGAGAAAGTCCAACTCTGGCCTGGGTGGGCTTACGCCTCTCACCCAGCGGGGATGCACTGATATTCCAAACACGTCGAGGTCTTCCGGTGAGAAAGTCCAACCCTAGACCAAACTGGTGCAATGAAAACCACGGTGTCACGCAATCCCGCTTCCGAGACCCACCAAGAATACAGGCTAAAGCACTGTGATACTCTGAACCCCTTGTGGTCCTTTCGTGGAACTCATGTGGTCTATTTTGGACCACACAGGGGACCACGGGACCTAACGAGGACCACATGCGTGAATTCAGTAGGTTCACAGTGCGGTTTTTGGTGGTAGAAGTGAACGAAGAAGAAGAAGAAGAAGATAAAAAGGGTACAATCAGGATAATTCTGTTTTCTTTAAAGCAGACTGATAAACAAGAGTAAAATTAAGCCAGTTCAACTTGCTTCACCGCAGACAGTGGTCGCGAGACGAGGCCAGAGACGACAAGGGCTCAGCCTCACTTGAAACTGGCCAGGCTTCTCTAGATCAGTTTCCCCTAGCAACAGTTTTCATTATTTCCTTTCAGTATTGTGCTATTTCGCAACATATGCCTGTGAGACCTGGACACTTAACAAAACAGCTGAGAAACACATAATTGCCTTTGAATGTAAATGCTACAGAAGAGTTCTCCAAATATCGTGGACACAAAAAAGAACAAATATATCTATACTACAAGAGCTTAATATTGAAGAAGGCAGTAAAGAGGATTAAAGATAGAAAACTTAAGTATTTTGGACACATTAAACGTCATGATAATTTAGAGAAGACCGTATTGGAAGGATACATAATGGGAAAAGAAAAAGAGGAAGACCAAAACGAAGATGGCTACAAGACATCGTTGACGACCTGCAAATGGATGCATCAGCAGCAGGCCATCTTGCTCACAACCGAGAGGCCTACAGGAGTGCTGTTTGGGAACCAAAGTTCCGCAAGGGACATGCAAATGAATGAATGAATGAATCTGAGCTATTTCTAAATTTCCACCTTATAAATTCTGCGTAGAAACACATTCTCTTTTTCATTATAGAGGATTTGTTCGTTACTGGAAATACTGTTTCTATTTCACCTGATTACATTAATCATTTACGATGAATCAAGATAATCCAGTGTGGTAATTAATAAGGAGATTCACTGAAAAACATGATTAAAACACGTAGGAAAAAAACGGTGGAAACTTGTTTCTTAATGAACTATGTCAAGAAAGTTCTATAAAGTTTCCAAAGAGAGTTTCACTAATGTCTATTTCAAAACAGGAGAGATAGATAGATAGATAGATAGATAGATAGATAGATAGACAGACAGACAGATAGATAGATAGATAGATAGATAGATAGATAGATAGATATAGATAGATAGATAGATAGATAGATAGATAGATAGATAGATAGATAGATAGATAGATAGAGGGGGGCAAAGAGAAAAATATCTGAATGGATTGATACAAGAAGCTGAAGAAAACGAAGCTCACAGGAGACACTATTGAGTATGATCGCTAACAAAAGTCTTGCACGATGTATAATCAAGAAATCAACAAAGTTCTTTCTTTTATATAGATGCTACTTTGTCCAACAACTAAACATTTTTCCATTTTACTCTTCATGGAACCTTTGTCTTACAGCTTCTCTGTGAACCCTGGAATCACATTGTGTCTCATCAAAGCATGGCAGTCTAGTCAGCGACTGTCTTGTATCTCAGCAAAGCATGGTAGTCTAATCAGCCACTGTCTTGTATCTCAGCACAGCATGGTAGTCTAATCAGCCACTGTCTTGTATCTCAGCACAGCATGGTAGTCTAATGAGCGACTATCTTGTATCTCAGCAAAGCATGGTAGCCTAGTCAGTGATCGACTTGTATCTCAGCACAGCATGACCGTCGAGTCAGCGACCGTCTTGCATCTGAGCACAGCATGACCGTCGAATGAGCGACCGTCTTGCATCTGAGCACAGCATGACCGTCGAATGAGCGACTGTCTTGCTTCTGAGCACAGCACGACCGTTGGTCAGAGACCTTCATTAACCACGTCGTTGTGGAGACTGTTCGAGAAACCTGACATGGCAACTAATTTGAACATAAAGAGAATATTAACCAGCTTTCCTAAGCTCGCCATGGGGAATGGCGAAACCAGCTCCAGTCCGATAGGATCCTCCTCCTCCTCCTCCTCGTTACGATCATCATCATCTGTAAACGAAACAACGACTCTATGAATTCCATCATTTTGTGAATTGAAACAAATGAAAACAAAATGTTTTACAAAAAACTACTCATGTTATAACATTTTAGCATTCAATAACGCAGTTATTGGGACAGCCTTACTCCTGTACCAAAGATGTAGCAGAGATACAGTAAAACTTTGGCCTTCAGTAACCCAGTTATTGGGACAGCCTTACTCCAGATTATACTGTACCAAAGATGTAGCAGAGATACAGTAAAACTTTGGCCTTCAGTAACCCAGTTAATGGGACAGCCTTATTCCAGATTATACTGTACCGAAGATGTAGCAGAGATACACTAAAACTTTTGCCTTCAGTAACCCAGTTATTGGGACACTCTTACTTCATAGCATATTGTACCAATAGGACACGGAGAAACAATGCGGTTCATTCGAAAAGGAAAGTCGAGATTTAGACTTTTCGGTGATCAAAAGTAGATGATGATTATGACGACGATGAAAAAGAAAGAAAAGATAAATAGAAACTATAACAAGCCTTTGTTATTCCAAGAAGTAATCTCTACCCCACCCTCCCCCTCCACCCCCACCCCGCCACCCCTTTTTTTAAGCAAATACACACTGTTTCACTTCAAAGATTGCTGCTGATCAACTTGCTGCCGGCGTGTTTAACACATGCCCAAGAACAAACTGCTGTTGCTGTAAATTGTTGCTGTTTCCACAACATCATTTGGCGCCGTGGTGTAGTGGTTAATGCACTCATCTACCGATCAGACGGTCCCTGGTTCGATTTCGCACTCGGGCGGAATTTTTTTTTTTTTTTCCAGAACGGCCGACACCGGGGTCAACCCAACCTCTGGGGGCTTTCTTGGGAAAACACAGGCAATGAGGACAACTGCTGGCATCCCTACTTCTAATGGTGTAGTGGTCTTGAAATATGAAAACAGTAACAATTCTTACCTCTGCAGCAGGTAAAATGCTACAGGAAATATTTTTTTTCCCGCAACACGTGGCCATTTTTAATTTTTTTTGTTTGGGGGGGGGGGAGGAATGTGTAATAATGTATTGTTACTACTCGTATTATGCTGGTAGATTATACTTCTTACTTGGCTCCACTGCCTGTCAAATTGTTTCTCTACAGTTCGGGCTCATGATGTAAAGACCTTGTCTTACTTCCAGTTGGTATTGTTTTGTTGTTTTTTTTTTTATTATTTTCCAGCATTGTCCTCTTCGGCACACTGCACCTGTGCGTTGTTAACTCTGCCACGCATGACTGGCCACCAGTCGAGACTCAGTCATGCGAGTCGTAGTTTGTTTTTTCTGTTGGCAGTATACTCGGGGCGTTAACTAACACTGAATTCATCATCTGATTATCTCATCTGACATCTAACTGTAGACCCCAAGCTTTGTATTAATGTACGTGCCACGTGTCATTTAGTTCAGTGGTCCACTGTGTAGCTGTACATTGGCCTAAGTGCTTCTTAACAAGCCAGGCCTTGTCTTGTCTTCTGCCTTCCTAGAACTGGGAGATGGTCTTCTTTGCAGCTGATGCTGTGAAAGTGTTGAGGCACAGCGTCGCGTCGGCAGCCTCCTGTGGCAGCAATTTCTTTGAGTCTGTATGTGTAGCTAAAAAGCAGGAGGTGGCCAATGTTTCTTTAGCAGACTCCACCACCACGGGACCTATGGCAATCCCTGCCTCGTTAGCCAGGCTAGGCCTATTACTGAGGGTGTCAACCCTGACGCCAGCAAGTCAGTTGTGGGTCGCTGGTTGTCAAAACTTCAGGAAGTCTTTGCCTTCCACACCCCCAGCCCACGCACGAAAACCCAGGTGAAAAACACACCTGAGCACATAAAGCACATTTTTGTACGCATCCATACACCCGTTGATTGGAGACACCTGCTGAGTAGGGACACATCAGGTGAGTGGAGACCCACCAGGGTGATTAGGGACACGCCTGCTGAGTAAGGACACCCCTGCTGAGTAGGGACACACCCGCTAAGTAGGGAAACAACAGCTGAGTAGGGACACACCGTCTGAATAGGGACACACCGGGTGAGTAGGGACACATCTGCTGAGCAGGGATACACCGGCTGAGTAGGGACACCCGCTGAGTAGGGACACATCTGCTGAGTAGGGATACACCCGCTGAGTAGGGATACACCCGCTGAGTAGGGACATACCACATATGTGTCTGAGTAGGGACACCCGCTGAGTAGGGATACACCGGCTGAGTAGGGATACACCCGCTGAGTAGGGACATACCACATATGTGTCTGAGTAGGGACACCCGCTGAGTAGGGATACACCG
The DNA here is from genome assembly GCA_009760885.1 of Achatina immaculata. Taxonomy (NCBI): domain Eukaryota; kingdom Metazoa; phylum Mollusca; class Gastropoda; order Stylommatophora; family Achatinidae; genus Lissachatina; species Lissachatina immaculata. The sequence goes on from CM019703.1 coordinate 34,178,571, forward strand.
GCTGAGTAGGGATACACCCGCTGAGTAGGGACACCCGCTGAGTAGGGATACACCGGCTGAGTAGGGATACACCCGCTGAGTAGGGATACACCCGCTGAGTAGGGACACCCGCTGAGTAAGGACATACCACATATGTGTCTGAGTAGGGACACATGCTGAGTAGGGATACATGCTGAGTAGGGACACCCGCTGAGTAGGGATACACCGGCTGAGTAGGGATACACCCGCTGAGTAGGGACACCCGCTGAGTAAGGACATACCACATATGTGTCTGAGTAGGGACACATGCTGAGTAGGGACACATGCTGAGTAGGGACACCCGCTGAGTAAGGACATACCTGCTGAGTAGGGACACATGCTGAGTAAGGACATACCTGCTGAGTAGGGACACATGCTGAGTAAGGACATACCTGCTGAGTAGGGACACATGCTGAGTAGGGACACACCCGCTGAGTAGGGATACACCCGCTGAGTAGGGACATACCCGCACACACTCACTGCTAATTTCCGGAGAACACTTTCAGAAAGCACCAGAAATTCATACACATCAAAATATCGCTTGATATAGCAGTACAAGATACGGCATAAAACATGGCTGAATTTTTAAAACAGAAAAGAAATAAGTGTTATACATATTTTTGGTAAAAAGAAGTGAAATGAAACTCAGAAAAGTGGGTATTTGTTATTATTACTGACAATCATATTTAGGTTGTGAAAATCACGCCGGTTAGATGACCGCCATTACATTTGATACATTCAGCCAGACGTCTGGAAAATTCCTGCATAGCACCATTTAACATGTTCAAATTGATATTTTTAATGCAGTGTCGGATTCGATCCTTTAGGTCTGCAATTGATTGTGGTCGACTAGCATACAACGTGTTCTTGAGGTACCCCCACAAAAAAAAGTCTGCGGCCGATAAATCCGGTGAGCTTGCCGGCCAATGAATATCCCCAAATCTGGAAATAAGACGATTGGGAAATGCTTGTCGCAGCATGGCCATTTACTGACGGGCTGTGTGGGCAGTTGCTCCATCTTGTTGAAGCCATATTATTCTCTTATTTCTATAGGTCAAGTCTGAAATTAAGTATTCAATTAGCATTTGCACATAAAGATCACTATTAACAGTAACAGGATGCCAGGTGCCAAAGCGTTCCTAACAGCTGATCGCCGAAGGCTACTAGCAATGCGTTGCAGACTTCTTGAATTCGTTCAGGTGTCTGTTGAGTTCCTGGACAACCAGTAGACTTGTTACTAAGGCAATTAGCGGTTTCCTTAAATTTTTTGACCCACCTCAAAATTGTTTTGTCCTCCAATCGGGAACATTATCACAGGGATGTAACTCAAAATAGCGACGAAACTTTCGTTGTACAGTAATAGACGATTCTCCACTTTTAAAATAAGTTTCAACAGTGAATGCGCGATGTTGTGTTTGCCAAGAAGCCATTGTTAAAAATGACCGTTTGTCTGCTTCATCTCTGACGTCATGTTTTTTTTTCACACGTATTCAGTTTCTGCGCACTACGTCAGTTAAATCCAGCTGTGCTTTATGCCGGACCCTCTATTATACAGTAAGTATTTGACATATATTCTGTATAATATATTTATATCAATAAAATGATTGCTATCAAGCCACAGAGACAGCACGGGATATTGTGTTAGCGTCCTTACTTTCTTGAACTGGCAGGATACTACAGGGTGATTTGGTCAGCGTCAAACCTGGTCGACTTCCTTTCTCCAGGTTGGCAAGGCACGTCCAGTGTGTCAATCAACGACCTATAGCTGATATGTCGGAGTCAGGGCTAGAATACCATAACTGACTAAGACCCTGTATCACTTCTCCGTAGATACCTCCAGCAAGAGATCTTGCCCGGGTAACGGGGCTTGGATCGCCACAGTCCTCATTGGTAGTGGAGTCTGCTGAAGAAGTATTGCAAACCCCCCTGCTTATTAGCTTCCCTCAGTAACTGAAAAAGTAGCTGCCATGACCCTCTCCCGAGATGATAAGAAACTCTTCTTCAACTTTCTCTCCTCATCGGCTGCAAATAATATCAGCTCGCAATTCCAAGAAGAAGACGAAGAAGAAGAACCTAGGTGATCAAGGCGCCTTCAGCAGAACTTGAACTATTGAGCTCGCCGTAAGGGACAAGCGACCAGCCACCACGCCATTCGAAATCCCATATTTATATAAATATCTATAAAATCCGAAGGAAAAGACTCTAAAACCATCGACGAATATCCTTTATCTTTTCTGTCTCCTGATATCTTCTGCCACTATGTTCTAACTCTAAATATGAAAGTTCCATACTTCTCTATCTTTTCTTTCGACTATTTAAAAGAGTCATGATGATGATGGATAACATGGGCAAAACGGTTTCTTAGTTCATTTTGATGGATACCGTTAAACAAACGAACCTGTTTAACTACTGTCTGCAGATCTGAAAGTCGCCAAATTCGCTAGCTCGTCCAATGCGCCCGGTGGTCTATTCAATCAAACTTGTCGATACTCCATCATCCATTCAACTCTTCATTTATTTATTACATACTTTTCTCTTGATCCATCTCTCCTTCACACAAAACATAACGAAAAACAGGTAAATGCAACAACAAAAAAAAAAAAAAAACTAACTGCAAAAAAGAAATGTCGACAAGAAGCAATGCATGGGATTATTTTTCTTATTCCAATATGTCTGAGACACGCCTCTTTTTTTTAAGAATGAAGAAATGAGAATGGAATATTCAATAAAAGTCGGAGAGTAGCAGTTATAGAACAACATTTATCTTCTTTCCATCATTTCCCCCGAAGTAAAATCTTGCTTCTGCTTGTAAGATTTCAGAAACAGGGAATAAAACATATTAGGGAGGCACCTTATGGCACTTCTGTGTATGCGTGTGTGTGTGTGTCTGTGTTTTTTTCCCCCTTTCATACAGTCTTTACATCCGCCCCACCTTCTGTTGGGTAGGTGATACTCGCTGTACAGATCACACACCTGAGACAACAAAAGCTAGCAATCTGTCACTTTAAGCGCTCATTTTTTTTTCCACCTCTCGCGTCCACCCGTCTCTTCCCCGTCCATCCTCCGCAATAAAAAAAAAACTTGCCCACACCTTCATAAGATTAGATCAAGTTCATTATTATCATACCCATCTCATCAGTTTCTTTTATATTTTAAATTTGTGAGTTTATCCTTACATTTTTCTTGGAATTTTTACCTCTTATAGGTTATGTAGGTAAGTAACCCTGTCATACCTTAGAGGCACATAGCGATATGGTGTTAGTGCCCATATTTACCTTGATCTGTCGGCACACTAGAGACTGATATTGTCAGCATCACGCCTGGTCGCCTTTCTTTCCTCGTCTTCAGAAGAAGTCTGGTACTCATTTCTACAGCTCGGTGACTATGGCGCTTCCGACCGGATTCGAACCCCCGACCTTCGCCATGAGATACCAGTGCACTTACCACTTCGCCTCTCAGACATCCTCTGTAATACATAAAAAGCATTAATATACTTTGACAAAATTACACATCAAGAACAAGTGAATCATTAAGCAGAAGAGATAACTTATATAAACTTTTTAAAAACGTCAATGAAAAAAATGGCTCAGACAGTTATCATCAACCAAACCAAGAGTGTCAGCCGATCCAAATGGAATGTAATAGATGACTTTTGACCTGTAATAATTTCATGGAAGTGGTATCATTTAGATCATTCTTGAAGTAAAGGGAACGAATTCCTTCAACAACATCAGCACAATTTCAGATTCATATTTTCTTTTTTTCTTCATCTTCATTTCTTAGTTTCTGTCTGTAGATTCTCTGTAGCAAACGCACTTCTTTTCCTTTCAGTTCTTCGTAGCGTGTTCTCAATTCTCTCTTCCCTTATACAAGGTGTGTCCGGTAAATAATGAGACTTATTTTATTCAGCCAATCAGCAGGGCCGAGGGGCAGATTCTCGGGGCCTTAAGGTTAGTGGAGGATGTTAGGTAAAGGGTCGATATCTCGTCATTTGGCTCTGAGCTTTTACAGAGTGCGGATCGCTTGCGAAGTGGACAACTGTTTAAGCGTCGCGTAACGGTCAAAATGCAGAGGAATGTCGAGCAGTGATAAAGTTTTGTGTTAAACTTGAAAAATGCGCAACCGAGACGCTTGCTGTGATACATAATGTCTACGGGAAGGATGGTTTATCGAAAGCACAAATGTTTCGGTGGTAAAAGACGTTCAAAGAAGGAAGAGAAAGCGCCGAGGATGAACAACGCACAAGGCGCCCATAAAATGTGCAAATCGAAGATGAAATCGATGCTCATTGTCTTTTTTTTTACTCTAAAGATATTGTCAATAAGGAGTTCGTACCACCGGACAAATGGTCAAGCTACATTTTACGTGTAAGTGCTTAAGCGCCTGAAGAACAGAGTCACTCGCGTCCACCCGGAGATCGTCAACACCTGGATTCTTCACCACAACACTGCGCTGACCCATGCGTCGCTGCAAGTGAGAGAGTTTCTGGCGAAACAAACTGTGGCAACGCTGTGCCAACCTCCCTACAGCCCGGACTTGGCCATGGCTGACTTCTTTTTGTTTCCCCGACTCAAATCAAGCTTGAAAGGCCACCATTTTGGGACTGTTAATGACCTGCAAGCTGCCGTGACGAGCGCTTTGAATGAGATCCTTGCGGTTCAAGACTTACAGGCGAGCTACGACACGTAGTAGAACCGCTGACCGGATGTTGTTTCGAGGAATTTTAAGTATATATCTTGAATATATGGAGTTTAATGGAATCAGTCTCATTACCTACCGGACATAGCTTATAATGATGAATACCTACGGTTAAGTCGCGATCGGTTCTGCTCTAAGGGAAACTAGGCAGCAGTCTAAGACGCAGATCTCAGAAGAGCGCAGAACTGACCTATGAGGGGCTAAACAGATCAGTTAGCCTTGAAATTAGCCTAGCCTAGAGATTTATGTTCCGTGATAACGCCTTTTTTTACTCACATTTTAGCATTATTCCAAGCAGATACGTCTGAACTGGAGTGCGTAGAGAATATATCTTTCTGATTGGATTATTTTTCATGGAAGCGACCAATCAAAAGGGCCAGCTTCTTTCATCTTTTCATGTGCAGCCAACAGCGTCGACGATAGCTTTTTAATTCTATTTTTATCGACGCTATCTCAGTCTATTCTGTGACTTCCACATCAGACACGCTTGAGTAGTTTGGGGAATAGAGCCCTGGATGAAGGCTGTCAGTGTCTGGATGTGCGACACCAAAGTCTGGAAAATAATTGCACATTTTTTCAACAGTTTCCCTGTCAGAGCCTCATACTGTTATTAGGTAAAGTTTATCTTGCTAAGGTCATTGAGTCTAACGACAGATGCATTATGTTATAAAGGTAAAGTAACTAAACAAGGGAGAGCACTTTGAAAAAAAACATTCTGGAAAAATCCACTCTTGTCGTCGCCTTTAACAAATCTTGGTGGACGATGCTGTGTTGAAGAACTTGGGTAAAAGCTAATATATGCATTATGTTGTTGTTGTTGTTGTTGTTGTATCTCCCTGGAGCTACCAGCAGGATGTTTCTCTGCTGTCGACGCTGTGAAGATACTGAATCACAAACGCGGTAACGGATTTGGAGTGAGATACGATGGCTGGCTTGAGGACTTGAGGCAAACTCCCTTGGCAAATCCGCTACCATAGAAACCAGGACTAGCCCTGTTCCTTTGTCCCAGCCGGGGCCGGCCATTAACCGAGACGTAAAACCGGGGGGGGGGCAGACTGGTTCACTGGCCGTGATATAACCTGCCACACCATCACTGACATCTTTGTTCTGTCATATCATGTAAGGAGGAGTTCATTGCGAGCTTACTATCCGACTCTACCACCGCCAGGAACACATTAATCCAGTCGAAGACCTGAAGTACTGTACGGCGACTGTATAGCTTTTGTTACTGTGACCAGCAGTATTCTGGATAACCTATAGTAACAATTTAGCTTTCCAGACTTTAGTTAACCTATAGTAACAATTTAGCTTTCCAGACTTTACGGGACACCCTTGGGCAAGGTGGAGTACCCGTATAGCCCCCCGATCAGGGTGACGTGAAGCCATGGGAGCAGGTGGTGGATGGAATGGGAGAGCAGCTGACAGATAATGTTGGTTATGGTCACCATTCTATGATGGTAGGCAGATGATCTCAATGTAGGGACAATGGCTACGATCACTGACTAGTACAGTCACTGCCCGGAAGGAAAGCAATGGTAAACTACCTTCTGGAAACATACCAAGAAACCCAAGCAGCATTCATGGAAAGTCAAATAGGAAAAAGATCTGGTGGTGAGGCCCCCAGGCCAGATAGATCTAATTTTAACACTGGGGAAGAGTGTGAGGCAGAGGTCGGTACTAGTAATTGTGATGACGGACAAAATCCTGACGGTGTTACCAAGGAAAACCCCTGTATCAAACTAAAAAGAAAAATAAGAGTAGGAACATGGAATGTAAGAAGTATGTATGAGGGAAAATATCAAGTAATAAGTGACGAGATGAAAAGAACGCGGATACACATTTTGGGAATCTGCGAACATCGATGGAAAGGATCAGGACACTTTACGAGCGAGAATGATAATATATTTATATATTCTGGCGGAGAAGTAGGAGGAAAGAATGGAGTGGCTTTTTATTTGGACAAATCAACATCAAAAGCATTACTAGGCTACAATCCAGTAAGTGATAGAATCCTAACAATCAGACTTAAGGGCATTCCTAGAAATGTAACAGTCATCCAGGTATATGCACCTACATCAGCAGCAGAAGAAGATGAAGTAGAACATTTTTATAACACAGTGCAGACGACAATGGACCAGGTACGGAAAAATGATATTGTATTTATAATGGGTGATTTTAATGCAAAAATTGGTACAGAAAGAGCAGAAGATGAAGGACATGTTGTAGGGAAATTTAGCATAGGACACAGAAATGAGGCAGGTGACAATCTAATGGCGTTTTGTATGGAAAATGAGCTAATGATCGCTAACACACTTTTTAAACAACATCCAAGAAGACTTTACACATGGACATCACCTGATGGAAAAACCAGGAATCAAATAGATTACATTTTAGTGCAGAGAAGGTGGAGGTCAAGCATAACATCAGCAAAAACTTTACCAGGTGCTTATTGTGACACGGACCATGAGTTATTAATAGCAGACATGAAGATAAAGATAAAAAAGATAGTTATGGGATCAAGACCACTCCGCTTTGACCTTACAAATATACCAGAACAATACGGTATAGAAGTGAAGAACCGTTTCGAAATCCTGATGGCTGTACAGGAAGAGATGACACCAGATGAATTGGCTACGCAGGCCAAAGATATCTTAGTAACAACAGCTAAAGACATGGTTCCAGTAAAGAAAACACAAAGGAATAGATGGATCACAGCAGGTACACTAGAACTGATAAAACAATGTAGAGAAATGAAGACGCAATGGAGAGTGACAAACAACAACAAAGATAAATATAAAACTTTAACAAAAGAAGTACGAAGAAACATAAGAAAAGACAAAAAACAATACATACAAGATTGTTGTGAAAGAATAGAAGAACATCAGAGGCGTGGAAGAGATAGTGAAATGTTTAAAGAAATGAAGACATTGACGAGAAATGTCACACCTAAGCTAAATGTAATTTGTGATGAGATGGGGAATACCCTGACAGAGACAGAGGAAATTCTGGAAAGATGGAAGGAATATTGCAAAAGAATGTATGAAACAACCGACTGTGGAAGCAGATATCAACAGTGTGAATTATTATTGGAGGAGAAAGAACCCGAGCCGACAATGGAAGAAGTTTTATGGGCAATAAAGAGTCTGAAAAATGGTAAATCACCAGGATGTGATGAGATAACCGCTGAATTTATTAAAGCAGGAGGAAAGGAGTGTGCAGCAATCTATCATGCACTATGTAAAAAGATATGGCATTCAGGTATTTGGCCAAAAGATTGGAAAAGAACTGTATTCATACCACTGCCAAAAAAGGGTAACCTGAAATTATGCACCAACTACAGAACTATTGCCCTGATTAGTCATGCCAGTAAAATTCTGTTAAAAATCATAATGGGTAGACTTCGAAAGAAAATAGAAGAAGAAGTCAATATGGTCCAAGCTGGCTTCAGGCAAGGAAGAGGATCAAGAGATCATATATTCAATCTAAGATTAATAATAGAGAAATGCAGGGAGTTTAATGTGAATCTATATTTATCCTTTATAGACTACTCAAAGGCATTTGATTGTGTACAACACCAGAAACATTGGGAAATAATGGAAAAAATGGGATTTCCAACACATTTGATACAATTAACATCACTGCTGTATTTAGACCAACAAGCAGCAGTAAGAATAAATGGTGAAACAACAAGTTGGTTTGACATAAAACAAGGGGTCCGTCAGGGGTGCATATTGTCACCCTACTTATTTAACTTGTATACTGAAAATATAATGACGAATGTTAGAGAAGATGTAGACAAAGAATATTACGATGCCATAACAGTTGGAGGTTATGCAATACCAGAGATTAGATATGCTGATGACACAGTATTGCTGTCCACAACACAAGAAGGAATGGAAAAACTAATTATGTCAGTCCGCAAGAACAGCGAAGAGCAGAACCTCTATCTTAATGCAAAGAAAACTAAAGTGATGACAACTGACAAAACAAACAAGGCAACTGAAATATGTATCAATGAGGAAAAACTAGAAGAAGTGGAGAGTTTTGAATATCTTGGATCACTACTAACTAATAATGGAGATACAATGAGGGAAATTAAACGGAGGACATCTATTGCTCTTCAGAAAGTAAAACAAATAAAGAATCTGTGGAGAGAGCAGACAGAACTACAAAAATAAGATTTTTAAGGGCATGCCTCTTTCCTATCGCAACATATGCCTGTGAGACCTGGACACTTAACAAAACAGCTGAGAAGCACATAAATGCCTTTGAATGTAAATGCTATAGAAGAGTTCTCCAGATATCGTGGACACAAAAAAGAACAAATATATCTATACTACAAGAGCTTAATATTGAAGAAGGCTGGCTAGTAAAGAGGATTAAAGAGAGAAAACTTAAATATTTTGGCCACATTAAACGTCATGATAATTTAGAGAAGACCGTATTGGAAGGATACATAATGGGAAAAAGAAAAAGGAATACCGAAACGAAGATGGCTGCAAGACATCGTTGATGATCTGGAAATGGATGCAGCAGCAGCAGGCCATCTTGCTCACAACCGAGAGGCCTACAGGAGTGCTGTTTGGGAGGCAAAGTTCCGCAAGGGACATGCAAAGGAATGAATGAATGAATGAATGAAGACTTTAGTTAACCTATAGTAACAATTTAGCTTTCTAGACTTTAGTTCTTTAAAATATAATAATGACATAACAGTTAAAACTCAGAATAAAGATAACAGATAAAGAAATACAATGAATAAAATTCACTGTTAGATTTTTTAAAAAATGATTTGAAATTGTGCTGAAAGTTCGGAGCTGAGACGCAGTTTGCAAAAAGCATTCACTGTTTGATGTGTGTAATAATATAAAACTCAGAACAGGACAGTCCTATAAACAAATGTTAGCAGCAAGTACGAATCCAACATTTAACCGACACATTCATGGGAAGTAAGAGTAGTTTCTTTACAAACAAAATTATACCCGAAAGTGCTTTGATGATAAAGTTTATAAATCCAGCATAAAGATGACGAGAAGGAAATAACCCGGACAAAATACGCTACGACAATGTTCAACAGCTGGTACAGGTCAAGACACATGTTTCACGGACTGTGACAAGTACACCACAGAGCTAGCTCGGACATTTAGAGAGAATGGAGGACGATAGACAAGCAAAAGGTGGCCTAAGGAGAAGTGATGGAAGGGAAGAGACAAAGAGGTAGATCTGGACAACGATGACGGGGTAACCTAGAAGAAGATATACGCACTCTTGGAACTGAAACATCAGGCAATAAAAGATCAAGAACAGAGAGGAATAGAGACGTGAATGCCAGCAGTAGTGAGCCCCAATGGCTCGGAAAGCTGCTGAATACAGCAGGTGCTCAGAAAGAAAGAAAGAAAGAAAGATGTGTCTAGTACAAATCTGCACTTGCTATTTGCCTGAATGGTGCTTCTTTTGGCATATCCGTAAAAAAAAAAATTGAGATAAAACGAAAACAAAATTGCAGTAATCAGAAATTCAGTGCAACACTGATAACAGAAGTGGTATAATGAATCTAGAATGGGTTTTCTGTCGCTAAATTTGTTTACTTGCTAAGGTAATCATGTGATTACTTTAATGTATAAACTAGGAAAAAAAAGTAGGAACAGCTTTATTACTTAACAAGTAAACAGTTGTGACGTTTCGGCGTGAACCTTAATCATACAAAACATACAGGACAAATAAATAGAGAGAGTAGATAAAGTATAAATTTTCCTGAATGCGGTGTTTTAAAAAAAATTAAATAAAATGAAAAGAGCGCCTAGCTGTAACTTGTAAGAAGCTGTGGCTTGTCCGACGTTGTGTCAGAAATGCGCACAGTGGAGTGTAAAGAGTATTTAAATAGAGACTGGGATGTGTGATAACTGAGTCAGTCGTAACTGAGTTGGTGGGTAGGGAAACTGTTGAGGGGAGAGAGACTGACACAATGGTAATCTAGCCGGGAGAAGGTGAAGTACGTGATAATATATAGTTAGGGTAGAGGGGTTGTAATATGATGCTGTGAGGAGGTTCTGAACTATGTGTAACAAGTGAGAAGTAGTGGAACTTAGTGGGGAGGGATTATGGAAGAGGAGAATGTTAGGTGTAGCTGAATAACGAGTTCAAACCATGTGGTTCCAGTGTCCCATATTCCTGTACGTAGAGGTTCTAAAGCTTTAGGCGGCTTCTGTCATCTGCAGAAAACCATTTTATTACTTTGTGCATAGTAAAATGTTCAAATAAAGTATGAACTGTCAGCCTCGGAAGAAAAAGTAGACAAAGCAAATTAGGCGTCAGAGAATAGTTGTGGAAGCGAACCCCTGACTCTAGTAGAAGTATCAATCACCTAGCCACGACAGGGTAATGCACTATGAACTTTGTCTCAAAGCAATCCTACCCGTAGTGTGCTAGCTTTATCAGGTTCAGCCCAAATTTGAACTTGGATCGCTGGATTCAGAGTGCTAACCAATACACTACGAGCATAAATCAGCAACAGCTTAATACAGCTTCTTATTACTCCTATCATACCTGATCCGGCTTATCGAAAAAAAAGGGTGGATGGCACTAACAACAGTAGGAGGAAGAGGTAGGATAGAGGGAAGAGAATACAATATTAAAATGAGAGGAAAATAAAATAATAAGAGTAGCTCGCCATATTGTTAAACTGTGTCATCACATGCTGTGATATCACATGCTGTGTTATCCATGCAGTAGTAAACTTCTTCCCCGAAATCTGTCATTTGTTTTCAGATATCGGAGAAAATAATCCCCCCCCCCCCCAAAAAAAAGCATAAATCTAAACCTTCATAATATGTGCCACGACGAGTACATATATCTTTCAAAATTTGCCTGTTATGAATTCACAGAGTTTTGCACTTGGAGTATCATATTTCTATTATTTCTCCCGCACGTCAGAGGTGTACAAGTTCAGATCATCCAGATAAACTTGGCGCATCTGGCCATTACAGCGTCGGATTAATTTTAAAAAGAAAGCAATGATTGCGCGCGTGTGAGTTTCTCTGGGTTATGGTCCTTCGTGTGAGCGGGAAGCCAAGCTTTGCATGTCACATGCGCGTAAGAATATCTGATCAGCTGCTTGCCTTTTTTTTTCTTCTTCTTTGTTTATTGTTTTCTCTTCTTGTTTCTTCGTTTTGTGAGTGGAAAAAAAAATGTCATGACCCTAAATGACTTCGTCAAGGTCTCATATTCCGTATTCAGTACACACTGACAGTTGTGGCGTGGCTTTTTGTTGTTGTTGTTGTTGTTGCTCAAAATGGATGCCTATTAATTCTTGGAAAAGCCTTATTGGGAACGTCTATTGCCTATGGTTTTCTTGATTGTCAAGCGTTGTAGATAAAACAAGAACATCATCACAGCTAACATTGACTATGTTTGAGGTTTCTGTGAACAATCACGTATGCAATTTCAGTAATTGGGAAAAAAGGTGTCACCATCACTACATAGCTCTACCTAGGGGATATTTTGTTAATCCTTAATGTTTCCTCGACCTTTTGGCATACTAGAAGCTGATGTGGTCAGCGAAACGACTGATCATCTAACCTTCAGTTGTGGAAAGTGTAAGGTGTCTGTTTCTACAGAGGGGTTATTCTGACGCATCTGGGCAGATTCTATCCACCCACCGTCGTTATAAATAGAAATATATAGAAACAGAAGTATATGATATACAGAATATATAAAACAGGCCAGTGTGGGCAGCCTGACAGACAGACAGACAGGTAGACAGCCAGACAGACAGACATAGATAGATAGATAGATAGATAGATAGATAGATAGATAGATAGATAGATAGATAGATAGATAGATAGATAGATAGATAGATAGCACTAGCTACCCGGGCAACGCCCAGCATCTGTAGTCATTAATAATTCGAATTCAATCAAATACATAATTCACTGATTTTCAAATATTTGGTACGTTCATTTGTAGGTAAGAAAACGCGAGGGGAATATTTAAAACGGAGTAGTGTACTCCCCAACTCCACAATACTCCCCTCCTCTCTTCCCTCACCTCTTCATCCTTTAAAAAAAATAATAAATAAAGGTGAGCAACGGGTGAAGTCAGGTGTAACGAAAGTTACTGGGATACTCAGCGTGGGAGCAACATTGAAATCTAAAGCGAGTTTAACAAAGACAGGGCTGAAGAGTACGGCACTCATTTCAGCCAGTGGTTCATTTATTTATAAGGTGCCAGGCACAACAGGAGGGGAAAAAAAACACGTTCTAGATCCGAGACCAGACGAGGGGGGCCAGATCTGCTACCTTGTCGAGATCAAATGATCAACAAAGGACAGGATCATATTTAACGATCCTCAAGTTTCTATTTCACCTGATTACATTAATAATTTACGATGAATCAAGACAATTCAGTGTGGTAATTAATAAGGATATTCATTGAAAAACACGATTAAAACACGTAGGGAAAAAACAGTGGAAACTTGTTTCTTAATGAATTATGTCAAGAAATTTCTATAAAGTTTCCAAAGAGAGTTTCACTAATGTCTATTTTCAAAACAGAAGAGATGCCGGAATTTTTGCAAATACATATGTAAATATTTAACCAATGTAATGAATGTAGAGTCAGAAGCTGATGCACCAAAAGTCGATTCTGTCTACAGAAGGACCCCCGAATAGTTATTTTTTAAAAAATTAATAGTCGGTTAGAATATCTGGGCATAAGGCATAGAATTTTCGTGATTTGAAACGTTAAAACACAATTCACTCACTAAATATGTTGGTATGTGTTTAGAAAATGATATAACAGTACGAGTTACTGTTAAAAATCTGAAGAGGAAATGGACTAACCATGACATCGGTAGGTGAGAAGGGAAAGTATACAAGGCCAGGTGATCATCACTAGCCACTTGTGTTTTTTAGTATGGCAGGAGACTGTTGTAATAGTTCTGCTCACAGAACAAGATTTTTTTTTGCGTGGACAATCTTTGTTCTTATTTATCTGTGTTAATTGTCAAGGAAATGTACGTTATTTCTGGTCTTCCAGTTTTACAATAGGCTGCGTAGAAAATATTTAAACCGTTGTATTTCATCATCATCATCATCATCATCATCATCATCATCATCATCATTCCTCTGTATATCCAATGGCAGATAAGGAATCAACAAATGTTCTCCAGCCAATCCAGTCTTGAACAAGTCAGGATACCTCAAACCATGTTTTTCTGTCTTCTTTTAGTTCTTCCTGTATTGTACGTCTCCATGCCCCCAATGGTCTGCTCCTCTATCTTTTCCCTGAGGTGTCCAAATGAAGGCGGTACAGGAGTGTCTTGTTCTTTTCTGTTCGTAGAGTGTGGCCCGGCCATTTCATTCTTCGCCTTTTGACCTTTTTAGTAATGTTCTCAGTGCCTGCTTGTTAGGTTATTTCCTCGTTTGTCACGTGCCCGTGCTCTTCCCAGTGTATTCTTACAAATTTTTCTGAGGTATCTTCCATCAAATCCTCTCAGTTTGTTCACTCAGACTTAAAAGGTAAGATTTTAGAACATACATTAAGAAAGGATAATCTGTCACCTCTAGATCTGGCTAGCGGGATGAGATATGAAAGAGGAACAGAGTTATATAAAAAAAAAAACTTGGAAATAAAGACCTGGGAACATGAGGTTTCTCAATTACTTTCTAGCTCACTGTTACTTTCTATTTGAATTGTACTTTCCGTTTGGTCGCTACTTTCTGTGTGATTAATACTTTCTATTTGATTGTTATTCTCATTCATCCAGTGCAATACTGAGTGCAGCATATATGTTACCATGACATTTATCATCTTTATTGCTACATTCTCTGTATACGCGAAACTTGCAGGCTGCTAAAAGCAAACTTAAGACGCCACTCAAATTCCTATCTTTTAGCAGAGATTAGTAACATCATATGAACGTCTTAACACGTGCTTAGCACCACGCGAGCTAAATACAGGATGTTTTAACTCGTCCATTGGGGCGGTGGGGTAAAGACGCTCGATAAGGTAATCAGCGACCCATACCTGATATGCCAGCGTCAGGGTTAGCGACCCATAGCTGACCAAGACCCTGTCCCACCACTCCGTGGTACCCTCAGTAACAGGCATAGCCTGGCTAACGGGGCAAGGATCGCCATAGTCCCCATGGTGGTGGAGTCTGTTAAAGAAGCATTGCACACTCCCTGCTTTTTAGCTGTACTCCAGGACTGAAAAAGTAGCCGCCATAACCTGCTCTCACGCAGATACGATGCTGTGCCTCAACATCTCTACAGCATCGGCTGCAAAGAACAACAGCTCATAGTTACAGGGAGTTCGTACAAGTACAAGTACAAGTTGAAGTACAAGTACAAGTACAACTCGTCCATGGCACTGATACAGGTGTATATTAGGACGCCTTAATACTCATGTACCGCCCAAAGTAAAAATATCAAGAAAAGAACAAACTGACACAAAATAACAAGAAGATAATCAACATTTTAATGGCAAAAATGGGAGGACACAGGAATGGATCAATGGAGTAAGATATGAAGAAATGATTAATGAAATTCTTAGTGGAGGAAGGCATAAAGAAATGATTAATGAAATTCTTAGTGGAGGAAGACATAACGAAATGATTAATGAAATTCTTATTAGAGGAAAACACGAAGAAATGGTTAATGAAATTCTTAGTGGAGGAAAACATGAAGAAACGATTAATGAAATTCTTAGTGGAGGAAAACATGAAGAAATGATTAATGAAATTCTTAGTGGAGGAAATATGAAGAAATGATTAATGAAATTCTTAGTGGAGGAAAATATGAAGAAATGATTAATGAAATTCTTAGTGGAGGAAAACATAAAGAAATGATTAATGAAATTCTTAGTGTAGGAAAATATGAAGAAATGATTAATGAAATTCTTAGTGGAGGAAAACATGAAGAAATGATTAATGAAATTCTTAGTGGAGGAAGACATGAAGAAATGATTAATGAAATTATTAGTGGAGGAAAACATGAAGAAATGATTAATGAAATTTTTAGTGGAGGAAGACATGAAGAAATGATTAATGAAATCCTTAAACATCATTACCGAAGACAGGCGAATTGAGGTAAGTATTAGAGGACAATAATTATGCAGGTTACCCTCACTAATATCACAGACACAAAAAAGAACAAATATATCCATACTACAAGAACTTAATATTGAAGAAGGCTGGCTAGTAAAGACTATTAAACAAAGAAAACTTAAATGTTTTGGATACATTAAACGTCATGATAATATACAGAAGACCGTCTTTGAAGGGTATATAATGGGAAAAAGAAAGAGAGGAAGACAAAGGCGAAGATGGTTGCAAGATTTCGTTGATGATCTGCAAATGGATGCACCAGCAGCAGGCCATCTTACTCACAACCGAGAGGCCTACAGGAGTGCTGTTATGGAGGCAAAGTTCCGCAAGGGACATGCAAATGATTGACTGACTAACCCTCACTAGCGTTATTTAGAGGTGAGAAAGGCGATGATAATTCAATGGCAGTGATGACGATGATGATGGTGATGATGATGACGAAAGTGAAGTCAATAACTGGTATAATAACGAGAATAGTAAAATGAAGCGAAATCTGACAAAGATATCTTTGAAGCGCAGTCTTACCCCGTCTTAAGAATTATTGTGATTATATTATTATTATACATGAAAGAATTATTGTGCACTATCCAATCTGTTATGTTTCGTCACACTCGCCACGCCTGCAAAGATTTCTTTAGCCTTTGGAACTTGAACCCAGGCATCTATGAAACTTCACGCTTCAGTTGAGCAGGGGAGACAATCCACTCCAAATACGAAGACACGTTACGCTCGATAGAACACAAAAGCGTTAAGAATACACTCAAAACAATGTTTGATCTGTCATTGCCACACAAGGTTTTATAAATGTCGATTGTATTTCGTCTTTTCTTAACAAATTTAAATAATTTGAAGTGCTCATAAATGCTTTAAAACTTCGAACTGCGATGAAATACGGCTCTAATTATCACGAAATTAATTCCCTTTATTCTGCAATAAAACACTTCAGTCCCTTTTGTTAGCTGTGCTGTTCAGTTTGCGCTGCGCACCTTTTGGAAGAACTGCCATACAAACGGGATTTGCATAGGCCAAACATGTCATGAATATGAGACAAGGCCAGCCCAGAATAACCTTTTGGGGTGGCCAAATGTTAGACGGATTGCTTTTTCAGATTAAATAACCTGGCAATGCCAAGTGGATTAAAAAGAGAGAGAGAAAAAATAGTTTATTTAAGAGCCCAACATCATCAAAAGAAAGTTTGAAAATCTTCGCTTCCTCTGTAATATACACGATCCAAACGAAATATGGCGGGACAAATCATATTGGAGGAAAGGTGAAGGATACAGAAATAGCGTTGGAAATCTGCAATTGTCGGTTAGAGGGATGTTACTGATGGCACAGAAGAATGAAGTTTTATCTAGAGTAAGATAATCTTTTCATGTTTACTTTTGTGTGTGATGTAACTCCGGTTTCTTTGTGGTAGAGAAAGCTTGTTTCAACGCTGTTCACCTTTTTTCTGTTCTTCTTTCTTTCTTTAGCCACACTTTTTCTGTTGTTGTTAATGTTGTTCTTATTGTTACTGTTGTTGCTGTTGTTGTTGGTCTTCTTCTTATAGCTTCAATGTTATGTTTGTTACATGAACAGCATATTTGTAGAATGTCTGGAATAGAGTGAAAGATGTATGATAAAGGGCAGAATGTCGGACCGGTCTGCGTGCCCAATTCTTAATCCTTTTGAAATAAAGATCAATCAATCAATCAATCTTCATACTTTTGTTGTTATTGTTCTTCTTCTTGTTGTTAGTGTTGCTATTGTTATTGGTCTTCTTCTTCTTCTTCCCGTTGTTGTTATTGTTCTTCTTCTTCCTCCTGTTGTTATTGTTCTTCTTCCTGTTGTTAGTGTTGCTATTGTTATTGGTCTTCTTCTTCCCGTTGTTGTTATTGTTCTTCTTCTTCCTGTTGTTAGTGTTGCTATTGTTATTGTTCTTCTTCTTCCCGTTGTTGTTATTGTTCTTCTTCTTGCCGTTGTTGTTAATGGTCTTCTTCTTCCTCCTGTTGTTGTTATTGTTCTTCTTCTTCCCGTTGTTGTTATTGTTCTTCTTCCCGTTGTTGTTATTGTTCTTCTTCTTACTGTTGTTCTTATTGTTCTTCTTCTTCCCGTTGTTGTTATTGTTCTTCTTCCTGTTGTTAGTGTTCCTATTGTTATTGGTCTTCTTCTTCTTCCCGTTGTTGTTATTGTTCTTCTTCTTCCCGTTGTTGTTATTGTTCTCCTTCTTCCTGTTGTTGTTATTGTTCTTCTTCTTCCCGTTGTTGTTATTGTTCTTCTTCTTCCTGTTGTTGTTATTGTTCTTCTTCTTCCTGTTATTGTTATTGTTCTTCTTCCTGTTGTTGTTATTGTTCTTCTTCTTCCTGTTGTTGTTATTGTTCTTCTTCTTACCGTTGTTGTTATTGTTCTTCTTCTTCCCGTTGTTGTTATTGTCCTTCTTCTTCCTGTTGTTGGTGCTGCTGTTGCTGTTGTCTTCTTCTTCTTCTAGTCATTGGTGTTGTTGTTGCTGTTGTCTTCTTCTTGTTATTGTTATTATTGTTGGTGTTCTTATTGTTGTTCTTGTTGTTGTAATTGTTATTGTTGTTCTTGTTGTCTTCGTTTGCTTCTTCGTCTTTTTTTGTCCTTATGGCAGTTGTTTTTGCTGTTTTTGTTCTTTTTTCTTGTTCTTATTGTTGTTAATTTTGCCTTCTTGTTATTGTTATTATTGTTGTTATTATCGTTGCTCTTCTTCTTATTATTATTATTGTTGTTCCTCGTGTTATTGCTGCTGTTGGTATTGCTTGCATTAATCTTCTTGTTCTTCGTGCTGTTCTTGCTACTGCTGATGTGTTGATGTTGTTGTTGTTGTTGTTCTTCTTCTTCTTCTTCTTCTTCTTCACGCAAAGAAGATG
The DNA here is from genome assembly GCA_009760885.1 of Achatina immaculata. Classification (NCBI taxonomy): domain Eukaryota; kingdom Metazoa; phylum Mollusca; class Gastropoda; order Stylommatophora; family Achatinidae; genus Lissachatina; species Lissachatina immaculata. The sequence goes on from CM019703.1 coordinate 34,197,264, forward strand.
TTGAGGCACAGCATCATATCGACTGAGAGTGGGTAATGGGGGCAACCTTTCCAGTCCCTAAGAGTAGGAAAGTAAAAGCTGTGGGTGTGCACTTCTTTCTTAATTAACTCCATCTCTGTGGAGACCATCGTGAGTCCTACTCGACTACCCAGACTAGATCTGTTACTGGGCATACGAAGGAAGAGATGGGGCAGAGTCTTCATCAGTTACTGTTAGCAAAACTAAGGCTAGCATGTCATTTATGGGTTTCTGACTGTCTGACTGGACAGCATCTTCGCCCTCTAAAAGGTTGAAAGAAAATTGTCAAATAAGTTAACAAATGTCAGTACGGATGACTGACGGGTCACTACTAAAATTAGCACTAAGATGGACACCACAGGGGAACAGAAGTAAGGGTAGAGCAAAGGAGACATGGAGAAGAGCAACAGAGAGGGTGTTGAGCAATAGATGGCTCACCTGGGCGAGAGCAGAAAAAAGGCAAAAGGACAGACGTTTGTGGAAAACTCTTGCGGAGCCCCATGTGCCCTGGGCACTTAAGGTTCAGAGGGGAGAGAGAGAGAGAGAGAGAGAAAGAGAGGGAGAGAGAGGGAGAGAAAGAGGGATAGAGAGAGGGGGAGAGAGAGAGGGAGAGGGAGAGTCTGGGAAGAGCTTTTTTTAAAGCCCTGGAAGTTAACTTTCTTAACATGTTGACATTGCCTCTTGATATCTATATAACAAGACAAGAACAATATAATCTGTTACTGAAGAAAGCTGTTTTAGCTTTTATTTATGCAGTATAACTATTTGCTAATGCAGATTTACTGGAGTGGTGTTATGTATATTTATATATTTACTTGTTTATATTCATGCTCAAAAACTGTTCATGTACTGAAGATCTAGGAACCAGTGCCAGCTATAATCGTAGCAGTTCGTGTACTGAAGATCTAGGAAACAGGGCCAGCTATAATCTTAGCAGTTCGTGTACTGAAGATCTAGGAAATAGTGCCAGCTATAATCTTAACAGTTCATGTAATGAAGATCTAGGAAACAGGGCCAGCTATAATCTTAGCAGTTTTTCTGTTAGTGATGCCCTTGACCGCAGAGAACTGACGTGAAGCGTGTGGATCAGAGGAAGGATGTAATTCATGAGAATAATATAACACAGTGAAAAGGTATTGATGTGGTTCAGAAGAAAGATGTGGTTTAGTGAAAGGATAAAATTCAGAGGAAAAAGAGGTGTTGTAATTGTTTTATAAGAATTATGAATTCAAAATGACAAAGAAAAAAAATTGCAAAAACATCTGATTCAGAACAAATACAAAATATTTCACCTCTTAGGAAAAAAATATTGAAGAAAAATAGAAAGCGAACAACAAATAATCCCCAAAAGAAAGTAATAATAAAAATTACAGATTCATCGCGGAACTAAGTCTGTGAAAGCTGAGTAACAGTTCTTGTTTTTATTTTATCTACTTTAACACGTGACATTTTCACTCTTTCCAATTTTCAAAACAGTAAAGGACTTTCTTTATGCAGTGGTTTAAATTACTAATAAAACTGTTTATTAGATCAGCATAAAAGAAACAAAAACAATTCCAAAATCAACCTCCAATATGGCTGGTTAAAATAAACCAGTTGCCCTAGCGTCAAAAAGTATTTCCTATAGCAACCAGTTATCTCACTGTGCTCAGCGTTAGCTCGCTAAATGCAGTTCACAGTAAATTTTGTTCATTCTATGCATGAGTAGCACCGAGTAAATATGGACTCTGCAGTCGGCATTCCTACCAGTTATGCGGTTTGTGATGCGATTCTTTTTCTTGCAAGCAGGACACAGCGCCCGCAAGATTCATCATCGACTATGTCGTGTGTATGTTGATAACGTTATGAATGAGAATTTTGTGAGGGATTGGTGCAGGAAATGGGCACATAGACTGAATGACGAAGAACAAGGACGACATTCTATTGTGTTTGATGAACCTGCTCATAAACTCCGGCAAATTATGCATGAAACTCGTTCCATGATTCATATTTTTCTGATGAATTTCTTCATATTTCGAGGGCTAATACGAGGAGTGACTGATAAGTTCTCGGCATAAGGTACAAATAGCTGAAACACACAGTTGATATTAGGTGTATTCGTAGATCAGTTTAATGTAAGATTAAACACCAAGTTTCAAGAAATTAACTGCAACCAATTTTTTTACAGGCTACTGAAGTGGTAAGGGGTGGCAGAAATTGAAAAAATGGATAAAATTTCTCATCGAGCAGTCATTCATTACCTCTACATCAAAGGCTTATCATCGACGGAGATCCATGAGGATATGGTGTTGACTCAAGGGGAGAGTGCCCCTTCTTACAGCACAGTGAAGAAATGGGCAGCTCAGTTCAAACATGGAAGGGAGAGTCTGGAAGATGATCCCCGTCCAGGAAGACCAAGAACGGTAACCACCGATGAAGCCACTGGCACAATCCATGACATGATAATGGAGGATCGACGACTAACTGAGCGGTACATTGATACTGAGTTGGGCATCTCCTAGGAACATTTTCATATCATTATTCACAATGATCTTCAAATGACAAAGGTCTCTGCTCGATGGGTCCCGAAACTTTTTAGAGCTGATCACATACGACGGCGTCTCAACATGTCAAGAGACAATCTTGGCCATTTTTCTGCACATCCTGAAAAGTTTCTTCAGCAATTTGTGACTATGAATGAGACTTGGGTTCATCATTTTCAACCAGAAACCAAAGAACAGTCAAAGCAGTGGAAACATCATGGATCCTCACCTCCAAAGAAAGCAAAGGTGGTTCTGTCTGCAGGCAAAGTGATGGCTCCATCTTTTGGTATTCAAAAGGTGTGCTATTGGTAGACTATCTTCAAAAGGGCAGAACGGTCACCGGGGCCTATTACGCTATTCTTGTGAACCAACGACGGGTCAAACTGAAGGAAAAGCGTTGAGGGAAATTGACGAGAGGAGTCATCTTTCAGCAAGACAATGCTCCAGTTCAAAAGTCGGCGGTGGCAATGGCTGTCATTCATGAATGCGGCTTCCGGCTTCTTGAATATCCTCCTTATTCCCCAGATTTGGCCCCTTCGGACTATTACCTGTTTACCAAACTCAAAAAGGAGCTCAGTGGTCTCAAATTTGCTTCAAATGATGATGTCATTCATGCTGTATACCACTATTGGCACAAGATGCTGACTTTTACAAAGAAGGGATCCGTATGCTCTAGGATCGCTGGACTAAGGGCATAAACTTGCAAGGGGACTATGTTGAGAAATAACCCAAAAAAGTTGTCCACAAATAATCCGTTGTACCTTATGCCGAGAATTTATCAATCAACCCTCGTGTATTTAAAGTTGTAACAGAGATACTGAATTGCCACAAGTTCTGTGCGCGGTTGGCACCAAAACGACAACTAATTGACGTTCACAAACTTCAGAGAGTGGGCTCAGTGTTGACATTCCTTCTACGCTACCGGAAAAAAAGGGGGGGGGGGGGAAGACGAAATTCTTGACAGAATCATGCCTAGGGACGAGCATGGGTTCAGTCCGCGAAACCAGAGAAGAAGGAACAGTCCAAACAGCGGATGCACACTCAATGTCCGAAAGAAAAACAAAAGCCCAGGAAATCCAAACACTTCGAACGGAGATGATGATGACTAAACTGTTCTGGGACCGCAAGGGAATTTTGTTAACGTATTTCATGGCACCAGGGACCACAGCAGGTCAGACATTTCTTGATGACACAAGATGAACCGTCCAGTCGGCGGTTGATTTTGGAGGTGTCCAGGCATCATGCAAACCAGGCCCTGTAATCTTTGACAAAGGCTACCTAAAGCTTGTTTCTCTGGAAGGAAAATTGAAATATAAAAGTAAAAAAAAATCACTTCCGCTGTGTGGAGGTCTTGGTGACCCAAACTTTGGTTTCGTTTTGTCATATAATGTTTTCTTATTTCTCAGCAAGGATTAAAAAAAATGTCAGTAATAAGCCAAAATATAAGTAATGAGTCACATCATAACATATCAGCACCGAAACAAAAGTGTCTGTTATGTGTCACGATATCAGCAGTCGGTAAAAATCTCAGAAATAAGCCAAAATATCAACAATGAGACAAAGTAATGAACCAAAATATCAGAAATGAGCCAGCCTCTCAATAATGAACCAAAATTTCAGGGGCCATAATTTAATCTATGAGCCATAATGTCACGAATGAGCCAAAGTTTCACTAATCAAACAATGTTTCGGCTATGCTTTCTTCCGGCACAGTATCATTTCTCCTTCCCGTGCCGTTAAACGTCGCGAAGTAGTTCGCCAATTTTCTCTCCTTGCCCACCCCTATTTCCCAACCAAATTCCCCTATCCCCCCTCAGAACCAAACTCCCCAACCCCTTCCCTTCCTTCCTTCTCGTCCAAAATCTCAAATTATGCATGTTTTTTTAAAAATTATTAAAATAAAGATACACAAAGTTTTGTTCTTGCTCCAGTTATATGCCATCATTTCGCTGGCAGTTACTGTAAGCGACCGTCTAAGTTAACGAGTGCTCAGCCCCTGCCAAGTGAAAACTCAAAAAGTCACAAGTAAAGATATGTTGAACAAAACCCTGGCGTGGCACACTAGGGTACTTCTGTTTTTAAAACTTTTCCATATTTAAAAAAAAAACAGCTCGCAATTCGTGACCTAGGGATTTTGATCTCTCTCTCTCTCTCTCTCTCCCTCTCTCTCTCGCTTTCTCTTTTTTTTCTCTCTCTTCCACTTTTTCCTCATGGTGTTGTAGCAATACTTGTAGTGGCGCTTGAGGGCACCAAATGAAGTAGTACCATTCTACAGGGCACCTAAGTGACATTCTGGCGGTGTTTGTGATACTTTAACTCCCAGTGTGACATCCAACTTGACAGCGTCATGCATCTCTGCTAAAAGTCAGTCTTAATTACGACCTGGTGTTGTCATACACTGTACCAGACTCCAGACACTTCACAGGAGCTTTACAAACCTCTTACGCTGACGAACACAGCGCAACAACCAAACAGAACCTTAACCTAACACGTGACAATACCTTTATTGAATGAAAAGGATGAAAATGTTGATGGACACAGGCAAAATAATAATTGCCGGCAGGTTACCCTGCCATATGGCAGTTCCAACAGTCCTTCAAAACTAACAAACCAACTAATGAGCCTCACAGGAAAATTGTGCACCATCGCAACCACCATTACCCTTACATTTCAAAGACAGCTCCCACAACACACATACCCTGGCCCACACTCAGACGAAGACCGAACACACACGAGCCAAAATCTCGCTGTCAAGAGAACACCCCCACCCCCGGGTTCCGTGACTCCTCTAGAAACATCTGGATACTTGACACCGTATGCAGGAAACTCTCTACTATAGAGAGCGGAACAACAAAACAACTCCTTCAGATCATCAGAGGAAGTACACCCCCACCCCCCTTCAGATAAATGTTTCGGCCCTATTAAACTCCTGACACTCTGGGGTGGGGGGGCCCCTCTGGATCATGACTCTCAGATGTCTTGTGAGTTGTTGATTTTTTGTCCCGGGGTTGAGTTGGCACAGCACTTTCGAAGTGCGTCTTTAGCGATTTAGCCACAGAGGACTGTTATTGGCCGCGACAAGCGAAATTATTTATGTTCTCAATGCTTGTTTCGCATACTCCACAGCCAGTATGAAGCCTTTTCTGCAGGAAATACAAAAAAAGGTAAAGATAAGCCAAGGGCGTTAAATGCCCAAAATAATTTACCGAATTACCTCCCATATAGTGTTTTAAAGCACCACAGCTTAACTTTCTTTCGAATCACTGTGTGCTTACAGAACAGGTAAAATTCCCGTTTCCATGCCATTAAGGGATATTAGGGATACAGTGTTAGGCCCCTATTTCCAAGATTTTCGGCACATGAAACTGTGATGTGGTCATTATCACGCCTGGCCACATTTACCTTCCCAGATTTCTCTGGTACCCGTTTTTAGAGGCTGTGTGGACCCCGGGTTTACAGAATATCTAAAATACGTAATTGTGTCGTAAGCAGATCAGTTTGTTTATCAATCCAGCTGTAATCATGTGTGAAGGTGTACAATAGATCTTTCTTACGTTTGATTTACATTTGTTATTGAGGTTGTATGTAAAAGTTGTATATATTTGTTGCTGAGGTTGTATATAAAAGTTGTTCAGGGCATATTTTGCATTGCTCTTTATATGTTTTATAATAGTAACATTAGCTGAAGCTAAATGAATGTTAAAAGTTAAGAGCAAGAATGTTAGACTGGCGTGCGTGCTTTGATCTTCATCTTTTGAAAGTAAAAGATTTTTTCCTTCTTTCGTTCTCTCTGTCTCTCTCTGTCTCTGTCTGTTTGTCTCTCTCTGTCTCTATCTTTCTGTCTGTCTCTATCTCTCTGTCTGTTTCTATCTCTCTGTCTCTCTCTGTATCCCAGTCTCTCTCTCTCTCTTTGTATGTGTTTCTGCCTCTCGCTGTTTCTTTGTCTCTGTCTTTCTCTGTCTGCCTATCTCTCTGTCTCTCTCTATTCCTCTTTGTCTCTCTGTTTCTGTCTGTCTGTCTCTCTCTCTACCTCTCTTTGTCTATACCTCTGTCTCTATCTGCCCGTCTCTCTCTCATTCTCTGTCTCCGCCTCTCCCTCTGTCTCTGCCTCCCTCACTGTCTCTGTCTCTCTGTGTCTCTCTCTGTCCGCCTCCCTCCCTCCCTCCCTCTCTCTCTCTCTCTCTCTCTCTCTACACTTGTATTAGGTATTTCTTGTCTATTTTATTTTTTTTTATAAAATGCTAATGAGGCAATCAGCGATCCATAGCTGATGTGCTAGCGTTAGGGTTAGCGAACCATAGCTGACCAAGACCCTGTCCCACCTCTCCGAGGTACCCCCAATAACAGGCCTAGCCTGGCTAACAGAGCAGGGATCGCCATAGTCCCCACGGTGGTGGAGTTTGGTAAAGAAGCACTGCATACCTCCTGCTTTTTAGCTGTACTCCTTGACTGAAAAAGTAGCTGCCATAACCCACTCCTACGTCGATATGATGCTGTGCCTCAACATCTCTACAGCACTGGCTGCTAAGAACAACAGCTCGCTATTACAGGGCGTGCGTACAAGTCTATTTCGTTATAATTATCTTCCAGTTTGTCTTGTCTTTACTTGTATACTGCCAGTTTTTCTTGGCTGGATTGTTTTTAAGCAATCCTAGGAATTTATTAACAGGAATACAGAAAAAGAAAACATAATAAATAAAGAAAAAGAAATTAGTTTCACAGGGCAGAAAACTACGCTCAGCATAAAGGGCGATAGATAAATAGGTTTTTTTTAATAGAAATATGACCCAGTAGCATTATCCTCATTATATTTTTTACTGTAATTAATTCTTAACTGTGATGTTTTTCTATAATACCAGTTTCTTATCAAAGTAAATCTAGTTTAAGACTACCCTAGCCCGATCAGCTTAAGTTTGCTAAAAAAAAATCGTTGCTTGTACTACCCAATCTCTTATCAAAACTCCGAACTAGGAATTCAATTTCGCTGCTTCTGTTAATAATTAAAACTGCAGCTCTTGTTGCTGATTACGCCGAAGTCAACCTGTCCTGCACTCACACCTCGTACCACGTGATCAAACTCTTCACGGTCTGCTACATCTGTCCACCTTCCCCTAGAAATCCACTCCCTCGTGGAACCTGTTATTCCTTACCTCTTGACTTCCCGCTTCGTGTCCGCTCACCCAATCACGTGGCAGCACTCAGGAACAATAGAGTTCCAGAATATTCCACGTATTATTCATGTGCCTTATAACACTGACTCTAGCAACGAGTCACTCGTATTTCAGGATCGCTTCCACATGGACCCGGAGAATCTGGAGAGAGTCATAATCGCTCTATCTTAAGACCAGGTCTTCGTTGGCTTCTCCATGCAATATTTATCATGTCCAGAGCCAGGAAGCAATCAAATATTACTGAAGATCACCAATAAACCATCATCAACATCATCATCGCCATCATTAAGAACTGATATAGCAGCAGTAAAGACAGCATCGCTGCTAGATAAATCAAGGACATTAGCCAGAGTTTTTACTGCCGCACCTGCAGCATCATCAGCAACAGCACCATCTTCATTATGTCGTCTTACGGCTTCTACCATCACCCTCAAGTAATGCACCAGGTAGGCGAAACCATCACATTCACATAAATCATACATAGCTTTTCTTTCTTTTTTTTTTCCTCTTTCTTTTCTTTTCCTCTATACTCATTATTTTCCTAATTCATCATCGTCTTCATTATTAATTTGGAAAGTTGCAGTTGTTACCACAGCAATAATTTAAGCTTCGCGTAGATTTGCCCTCCTAGTGCAGATTTGTAACGAGCAAGTATTCATAAATAAGAAATTCGTGTACGGGTTAAATAAATCATAAATAATTGTTATAAACTTAGGTCAGATAAAAGTGCTCGCTTTGTGGAAGTGGTGGCTTGATCCAAGTGAAAAAAAGCTTTATCGGAACTTTGTAAATAACAGAGCAATTCCTCTGAATATTTTAACAATTATTAATACGCAAATTTAGAATTTTAAGGTTACAAATGCATAAATTTAAACAATATTTTAAGGCTAACAAAATAAATTGTGAAAATGTATCAAGGCTTTTTAGCATAAATTTATTTACTTATATTACACATATTTGGCTAACACTTTAAGCCTTATATTACACATATTTGGCCAACATTTAAAGGCTTGTATTACACATATTTGGCTAAAATTTCAAAGCAAATAATCAATTTAAATAATATTTGAAGGTTAATAATACACATATTAGATAGCGTTTCAAGGTTACATAAATACATAAATGAACATAAATACATAAATGCTAATTATATGCATGCTTATATGAAGATTTTAATATTTTGTATGAAAAGGCATCAAAGAAAGCCTCATCACGTTAAAAATCCCACGAAAACTGTCTGTGTTTGAAGGATTTAACCGTAATTTACTCTTATACAAATAATATATATTAAAATATAATAAATATTCAGCAGTCCTCTCGTATCCGCGCATATTTGGAAGTACTTTTACTCTTTTTTTTTTGGGGGGGGGATCATATTAAAGGAAATAAATGATATAGAGTACTGTACAGTGTTAGAGCCATACCGCCAGCCTGAATATTGTTTACGAGTACATTGTGCATGCCATAGCGTAACTGTATGAGCAGGACAATGGAAAAGGCAGGAAGGTGAGCGCCAATGAAATTTACGAATTCAAATTGATAAATTGTGAATATTTTTTACTGTAATATTTTTAAACCACGGGTAACAGAAAGCTCGGCTGGTGAAGAAAAAAAAAAGAAACAGGTTTCATGTTTAAAAACGATCCCAAATATGTCATTATCATATTGTTTTAAGATTTAAGATGGCACACTGGTTTGATGTACTGTTGTTTTTATAATTATTTAGTAGAAAGCAGAGAAACTGAAACGTGCCGTATATTCGCAATTTCTTTCTCTTTTTCTGCGTATGTGCCAATCCTTTTGTCTTCTGAAAGTCAGACTTTTATCTGTATGTTTGGTTCTAAGGACTGTTATAGCCGGAGGTGGGGTGGGGGATACGCTCTCCACTCAAATAACCTCTGACAGTCAAGTCCAGCTCCTGGCCTTCTCGTGGCAGAACTGTTCAAACTGACAGGAGAAGGGGCGAAGGCGAATATCTGGCGCCTGAAAACCAGACGCTTCGGGTAGATGAGAATCATGTTTGGTAGCTCATCTGCCGCTGCTGGCGAGATTCTTCAGCTGCTGTGCGTGGAGTGGGGCTCCTCCAGGCCAGTGAAGAAAGGTGCGAATGGGGTTTCCGTGCGGCATCACTGTGAAAAATGTGAAAGAAATGATTAAGCGAAGTAAACAGTAGTCAAATCACGGCACCTCTGGTCTGGAGGTCTGCCACGTCCTATGTGCACTCATATCGGGTGAAATGCATGAACCGGCTTAACTCAGAGGTTAAGACACTGCTGGCGAGATTCTTCGGGTGCCTCGCGTGGAGTGAAACTCCTCCCGGCCAATGAAGAAAATGCGAAAAAGAAATTAGGGTTGCCGTGCGGTGCCGATGTGAAAAGGTGATGGAAAAGATTAAATGAAGCTTAGTCGGTACGTCCAGTGGTCTCGCGGCGAGAGCTGCTCATGCCACGGCACCTCTGCTCTAGAGACCGGCCACGTCCGATATACAACCATACTGGTGAAATATGCCTAAACCGGCTTAAACCAGGGGTGAAACTTGACGGCTACGCATGCCACGGTACCTTCGCTCTAGACGTCGGTCACGTCCTAAACACGTCCGTATTGGGATAATACGCCTAAACCGGCTCAACCCAGGGGTAAAACTTACTAGTGGCGAGGATTCGTCCTCCTTGACAAAAGCTCCGTCCTGGTCACAACTAGTAAGGGTAGCGGCTACGACCACAAAATGCTGAAGTCGGAGACACTGGACCAGTGCAGTCTAGATAGACAGCCACCTCTCACCCGGCGGGGATAGATGCGTATCCTAATCACGCTGAGGTTTTCCGGTTAGAAAGTCCAACGCTGGACTGGATGGGCAACCACTTCTCACCCGGCGAGGATACACATGTATCCCAAAACACGTCGAGGTTTTCCGGTGAGAAAGTCTAAACTCTAGATTAAACTGGTGCAACGAAAACCACGGTGTAACGCATTCCCGCTTCTGAGACCCACCAAGAATACAGGCTCAAGCCGTGCGATACTCTGAAACTCTCGTGGTCCTCTCGTGGATCTTGTGTTGTCCTTTCGGGCACCACAGGGAGACCACGGGGCCTATCGAGGACCACAGGAGTAAATTCAGGAGGATCACGGGGCGTCTTGGTGGTTGAAGTGAACGAAGAAGAAGATCTGTATGTTTCCGGATGGTATAATTGTCTCTAGCTACAGATTCATCCATCCATCCATCCATCCATCCATCCATGAGCCGTCTAACATTATCTTGGTATATATGAACCGTATAACATTATCTTGGTATATATGAACCATCTAACACTATCTTGGTAATCTTGGTATATAAGAACCATCTAACATTATCTTGGTATATATGAACCACTAACATTATATATATATATATATATATATATATATATATATATATATATATATATATATATATATATATATATATATATATATATATATATATATATAAGAACCGTCTAACATTATTTTGGTACATATGGACCGTCTAACACTATCTTGGTATATATGAAACTTCTAAAATTCTTACATCTTACATCGTTCCCGTGCCGTTAAACGTCACATAGGGCTCGCATAGTTGTTTGTCAAGTTTTCCTGTTCTCGGCGAGTCTTTCAACTTCATCAAGGGATGGTATGCCCACTAAACCGGGTTCTCTTAACAGTATCCTCTTTAGAGTTTCACGTGGTCGACCTCTTTTTCTTCAGTCTGTTGTGCTCCACTTGATAGCTTGTTATGATATTCTCTGATTGTTTCTTCTCATCACATGGCCTACATATGTCTATCTTCAACTCGTATTTCTGATCATCCATGAGACAGGCTGTTGTTTGCTCATCTGTCTTATCTCTGTGTTGTTCTGTTCTTAATTTAACTTTATACCAAGTATTTTCCTGGGGCATTTGTTTTCAAAAAAGTCTAATTTCTTGTCTATTACTTTAGTTGATTTCAGCTTTCCCACGCATAAAGGAGGGTGGATATCACATTTGATTTGAATAATCTTAAGTTTGTTTTTGTGCTTATAACTTTTGAATTCCATATGTTCTCAAGATTTTTGAAGGACAATCCTGCTTTTGCAGTTTTATTTCTAACTTCCTTCCTGGTTTCACCATCCTGGTCCATGTAGCTGCCGAGATATGCAAATTGGTTTACTTCATCAACAGCTGCTCGTTCATGGTTATTGAGAAGTTTCATAATTTTTGTTTTGTAAAATGTCTTACACAATCTTCGTATACATGGCCTGCCTAACATTATCTTGGTATATATGGCCTGCCTAACATTACCTTGGTATATATGAACCGTCTAACATTATTTTGGTATATTTGGCCCGTCTAACGTTATCTTGGTATATATGGCCTGTCTAACACTATCTTGGTATATATGAAACTTCTAACATTCTTACATCTTACATCGTTCCCGTGCCGTTAAACGTCACATAGGGCTCGCATAGTTGTTTGTCAAGTTTTCCTGTTCTCGGCGAGTCTTTCAACTTCATCAAGGGATGGTATGCCCACTAAACCGGGTTCTCTTAACAATATCCTCTTTAGAGTTTCACGTGGTCGACCTCTTTTTCTTCAGTCTGTTGTGCTCCACTTGATAGCTTGTTATGATATTCTCTGATTGTTTCTTCTCATCACATGGCCTACATATGTCTATCTTCAACTCGTATTTCTGATCATCCATGAGACAGGCTGTTGTTTGCTCATCTGTCTTATCTCTGTGTTGTTCTGTTCTTAATTTAACTTTATACCAAGTATTTTCCTGGGGCATTTGTTTTCAAAAGAGTCTAATTTCTTGTCTATTACTTTAGTTGATTTCAGCTTTCCCACGCATAAAGAAGGGTGGATATCACATTTGATTTGAATAATCTTAAGTTTGTTTTTGTGCTTATAACTTTTGAATTCCATATGTTCTCAAGATTTTTGAAAGACAATCCTGCTTTTGCAATTTTATTTCTAACTTCCTTCCTGGTTTCACCATCCTGGTCCATGTAGCTGCCGAGATATGCAAATTGGTTTACTTCATCAACAGCTGCTCCTTCATGGTTATTGAGAAGTTTCATAATTTTTGTTTTGTAAAATGTCTTACACAATCTTCGTATACATGGCCTGCCTAACATTATCTTGGTATATATGGCCTGCCTAACATTACCTTGGTATATATGAACCGTCTAACATTATTTTGGTATATTTGGCCCGTCTAACATTATCTTGGTATATATGGCCTGTCTAACATTATCTTGGTATATATGAACCGTCTAACATTATTTTGGTATATTTGGCCCGTCTAACATTATCTTGGTATATATGGCCTGTCTAACATTATCTTGGTATATATGAACCGTCTAAAATTATTTTGGTATATTTGGCCTGTCTAACATTATTTTAGTATACATGGCCTGTCTGACATTATCTTGGTATATATGGCCTGTCTAGCATTATCTTGGTATATATGGCCTGTCTAACATTATCTTGGTATATATGAACCGTCTAACATTATTTTGGTATATTTGGCCCGTCTAACACTATTTTGGTATATATGAATCGTCTAACATTATTTTGGTATACATGAATCGTCTAACATTATCTTGGTATATATGAATCGTCTAACATTATCTTGGTATATATGAATCGTCTAACATTATCTTGGTATATATGAATCGTCTAACATTATCTTGGTATATATGAATCGTCTAACATTATCTTGGTATATATGAATCGTCTAACATTATCTTGGTATATATGAATCGTCTAACATTAACTTGGTATATATGAATCGTCTAACATTATTTTGGTATATATGAATCGTCTAACATTAACTTGGTATATATGAATCGTCTAACATTAACTTGGTATATATGAATAGTCTAACATTAACTTGGTATATATGAATCGTCTAACATTAACTTGGTATATATAAATCGTCCAACATTAACTTGGTATATATGAATCGTCTAACATTAACTTGGTATATATGAATAGTCTAACATTAACTTGGTATATATGAATCGTCTAACATTAACTTGGTATATATAAATCGTCCAACATTAACTTGGTATACATGAATCGTCTAACATTAACTTGGTATATATGAATCGTCTAACATTATCTTGGTATGCATGGACCGACTAACTAACATTATCTTGGTGGCGTTGGCCCAATACCTGATCTCGTCCAACCTCTTTGGGTCAGAATATTGTCGACTGTCTTTTTTATGTTCTTCTGTCTCTCTAGAACTGCGAGCGGGTGTTCTTTTAGCAGTCGATGATGTGAAGACGTTGAGACATAGCATCGTGCTGAACTGGAGGTCCATTACAGCGGCTATTTTTTTCAGACCCTGAGTAGAGCTAGAAAAGCAGAGGGTGTGTGATGGTTCTGTAGGGTATAGATTGTAGCGATCCCTGGGAGCCACAGGCTGGGTCTGTTACTAAGAGCACCAAAAGGAGAGGAGGGACAGGGTCTTGATAGCCAACCCTGCGCAAGCAGTCAGCAGTGGGTCGCTGAACGCTATTTAGGACAGTCTTCACGTCCGTCCGCCTCCCATCCCCCCCACCTTTTATGTTTAATGTAAGAGATATTCCCTTTTTATGTTAATGTAAGAGATATTCCCATTTTATGTTAATGTAAGAGATATTCCCTTTTTTATGTTTAATGTAAGAGATATTCCCTTTTTATGTTTAATGTAAGAGATATTCCCTTTATTATGTTTAATGTAAGAGATATTCTTCCCTTTTATGTCTAATGCAAAAGACATTGCCTTTTTGTGTTTAATGTAAGAGAAGTTCAGTTTATTTGCTTAAAGCAAGAGAGATTTTCCTCTTTTATACTAAAAGTAAGAGTCTTGTCTCTGTACAAAGTATGAGATATCTCTTTTTTGTCTTTAAAGTAAGAAACATTGATTTATTTTTTTACAAATTAGATGGATTCACTTTTTATGCATAAGTTAATATTCCACTTTCTACGTTTAAAGTGTGAGAGATTCCCTGTTTAATGTTTCAAATTACAGATAACATTTTAAAAAGTACTGTTGCGTTGGATTGTTGTATGTTCTTAAATAAACGTGTATTGTTGTGTTAGATTGTTGTATGTTCTTAAATAAACTTGTATTGTTGTGTTGGATTGTTGAATGTTCTTAAATAAATTTGTAGTGTTGTGTTGGATTGTTGTATGTTTTTTAATAAACTTGTATAGTTGTGTTGGATTGTTGTATGTTCTTAAACAAACTTGTATTGTTGTGTTGGATTGTTTATGTTCTTAAATAAACTTGTATTGTTGCGATGGATTGTTGTATGTTCTTAAATAAATTTGTAGTGTTGTGTTGGATTGTTGTATGTTTTTAAATAAACTTGTATAGTTGTGTTGGATTGTTGTATGTTCTTAAACAAACTTGTATTGTTGTGTTGGATTGTTGTATGTTCTTAAACAAACTTGTATTGTTGTGTTGGATTGTTGTATGTTCTTAAATAAACTTGTATTGTTGTGTTGGATTGTTGTATGTTCTTAAACACATTTGTATTGTTGTGTTTGATTGTTGTATGTTTTTAAATAAACTTGTATAGTTGTGTTGGATTGTTGTATGTTCTTAAACAAACTTGTATTGTTGTGTTGGACTGTTTATGTTCTTAAACAAACTTGTATTGTTGTGTTGGATTGTTTATGTTCTTAAACAAACTTGTATTGTTGTGTCGGATTGTTTATGTTCTTAAACAAACTTGTATTGTTGTGTTGGATTGTTGTATGTTCTTATCTTTTTTCCCTCGCCGCTCTCGTTTCTGCCCAACTTCTTAATTTTCTTTTTACTGAAGAAGATGCCCGTGTCTACTGTGTCTTCAGCTGAGAAGCACATAAATGCCTTTGAATGTAAATGCTACAGAAGAGTCCTCCAAATATCATATACACAAATAAAGAAATATATCCATACTACAAGAGCTTAATATTTAAGAAGGCGGGCTAGTAAAGAGGATTAAATAGATCAAACTTAAATATTTTTGACATATTAAACGTCATGGTAATTTAGAGAAGACCGTCTCGGAAGGGTACATAATGGGGAAAAGAAAGAGAGGAAGACCAAGGCGAAGATGGTTGCAAGACATCGTTGATGAACTGCAAATGGATGCGTCAGCAGCAGGGCATCTTGCTCACAACCGAGAGGCCTACAGGAGAGCTGTTAGGGACGCAAAGTTCTGCAAGGGACATGGAAATGACTGACTGATTGACCTTTGTGGTTAATTCAGATATATCCCATTTTTTTATGTTTAAAAATTAGATGTATGTTGTATGAGAGATTCATTGTCTTTATTTAAAGTATAAGAGAGTCCCTTGTTCTTGTTTATAATCAGTGATATTCTTTATTCGCAGTCCAGGTAAAAAGTATAATATGCCTTTATGATTTAAGTATAATACACCTTTATGATTTAAGTATAATATACCTTTATGATTTATGTTCCCATGAAAGCACTAAAAATATATTCGTAAAACACAAAATTTAAAAGATTATGACCACACTCCAATGCTTCAGGATATCTTTCCGGTCTTCATATACGCTGTGATAATCCACTCTCAGTCCGACTCCATGCCTATGTTCCAAAGTCCTTATAACGATGGCTGCCAAAGATCATCATCCTCACAGATCCTCAGAGACATAAGCCCCTTAATGACTAAACATAGTGACTAAATTGTCAGAAAACCTACATAAATTGTAACTGAACCTAATGATTATATAACATTAACAGGTTACGCGTTTTCTCCATAATCAGTGATTCTCACAACATTTTCGGGTCGGTGTCTCCTGCTTCCAATGCCACGTCCCTAGCAAAAAGGTTCTGATATCTCCTCATCGCCCCTTAGATTTTCCTTGGCACCCAGCGACCCGTAGCTGACATGTTAGCGTCTGGGTCGGCAAACCATAGCTAACAAAGACCCTGTCCCATTTCTCCGTTGGTACGCCCATTAACAAGCTTAGCTTAACTAATGGGGCAGGGAACGCCATAGTCCTCATGGTGGTGGAGCCTGCTAAAGAAGTATTGCACACTCCTTGCTTTTTTAACTGCACTCAAGGACTGAAAAAAATAACTGACGTGACCCGCTCCCAATCCGACACGATGCTGTGCCTCAAAAACTCCACCACGTCGGCTATAAAAAATACCAGCTGGCAAGTTCCAATGAAAAAGAAGATGAATAAGAAGAATCGCTCCTGTAGGAGGCGGTAGCGCCCATTTTGAACCAAGCTCTTTAAGCAAATTTTGTTGGCTGAAGTTTCATGTTTTTAATTCGTCGTATTATTTTCATAGTTTCTGTCATCGAAACCAGTGCAGGTATTTGATAATGTGCAGCATCTTGTATTAGCCATTTTTCTGTTTTTAATTGTTTAATTCTACTAAAAGACCGTTTAGCCTGTACTGTTACTCGTTCTCTTTGCGCATATTTCTTTCTCTGCATTATTATATTTAAGGATTAGTCAGACAGCCACTTGCGTGTCCCGTAGGAAACTTTACCTCCTTAACAGCTTTTTCTGTAGGCCTCTCGGTTGTAAGCAAGATGCCCTGCTGCTGATGCATCCATTTGTAGATTATCAACGATGTCTTCGCCTTGGTCTTCCTTTCTTTCTTTTTCCCATTATGTACCCTTCCAAGACTGTCTTCTCTAAATTAGAAAACTTAAATATTTTGGATACATTAAACGTCAGTTTAATGTGTCCAAAATATTTAAGTTTTCTCTGTTTAATCCTCTTTACTAGCCAACCTTCTTCAATATTAAGTTCTTGTGGTATGGATATATTTGTTCTTTTCTGTGTCCATATTTGAAGAACTCTTCTGTAGCATTTGCATTGAAAGCCATTTATGTGTTTCTAAGCTGTTTTGTTAAGTGTCCAGGTCTCACAGGCATATGTTGCGACTGGAAAGATGGATGCCCTTAAAAATCTTATTTTTTCTAGTTCTGTCTGTTCCTCTCCACGGCTTCTTTAGTTGTTTTACTTTCTGAAGAGCGATAGATGTCCTCCTTTTTATTTCCCTCATTGTATCTCCATTATTAGTTAGTAGTGATCCAAGATATTCAAGACTCTCCGCCTCTTCCAGTTTTTCCTGACTGATACATATTTCAGCTGCTTTGTTTGTTTTGTCAGTTGTCATCAGTTTAGTTTTTTTTTTCGCAATAAGATAGAGGTTTTTGCTCTTTACTAAATTTTACGCACTGACATAATTAGTTTTCCCATTACTTTTTGTCTTGTGAGCGGTAATGCTGTGTCATTAGCATATCTAATCTCTGGTATTTCATAATCTTCAATTGTTATGGCATTGTAATATTCTTTGTCTACATCTTCTCTAAAATTCCTCATTATATTTTCAGCATACAAGTTAAATAAGTAAGGCGACAATATGCACCCCTGACGGACCCCTTGTTTTATCATATTTAAGGATACAATTGCTAAAATTTTTAACTTGATCCTAGTTGTCATCATTTTCTTTATAATTACATCTTATATTTCACTGACTATGCTAATAATATAACGACATTTAAAACGTTTATTTAAAGTAGACCTATATATTTTGTGATTTATATGGTAGGAGAATTAGAGAAACAAGCTCCCATGTCACTCTAGTTGGCACAGGATGATAAATGAAATACTCGTATTTACAACCAAAAAATATACGTAAACAATGAATAATGTACGAGTGTTGACGAGGTTCAGCAATTAATGTCCGGTTAATAAACTAACAGAGAATCTAGAGGTCGTCAGTACTTTTGTATAAATTTCATGCAATATTGAGATCTTGTTTACATTCATTCATTCATTTGCATGTCCCTTGCGGAACTTTGCCTCCCAAACAGCACTCCTGTAGGCCTCTCGGTTGTGAGCAAGATGGCCTGCCACTGTTGCATCCACTTGCAGATCGCCAACGATGTTTTGCAGCCATCTTCGTTTTGGTCTTCCTCTCTTTCTTTTTGCCATTATGTATCCTTCCAATACGGCCTTCTTGTTTGCATAGTATTGCTTAAAACAGCCCTACTATATGTAACTGCAGTGTTTTTAGCATGTTATTTAAAATTAGTTTTAACCACTGAGTTCATAAGAAACGGGATCGGTTAGGGGGTAGTGTAAGAAAAGGGGACAGCTATGGGCTTTTAGGCAAAACAGACAGGGGCGTATAATGCCTTCCTCTTTAGCACTTTTCAACCTGACATTGAGAAACCTATGTCGCTACATAAAACTCATCAGTCGCGCATTAAAAGCTGAGGAAACAATGCAGTAGGTGAGTTATAAATTTACTCCCTTTTACTGTTAAATAAATTGGTTTTCGAAAGTTGTTAGTTTGTAATGTATATCCTAGTTTAATACGTACGAGTTATACATAATGGGGGCTGGGGGGCGTTGAGGATGTGGCCTGCGAGAAAAGGGGACGACAGCCAGAACACGCCCGAGAAACACTAATTTACAATATATAAAATACATGTAGGCAATGACAAAGATAATAAGAAATATCTTTCTTTGACAGAATAGGCAGGGGAGATAACTCTTAAATTGCATGGATGCGTTACCTTCGGTGTGTCCTAGCAACGTCCCAAATAGACTTTCTCACAATTTTAGCAAAATAACTAAAGCAGGAAAGCTGATATCAGTCGCAGGAGCTAACAAGCAATTTAAACATGATTGCCTGTTTTGGTTGCTGGACGGCTGTTCGATCTATTGAAGGTTGAGATTCGATTCCGATGTATTTTTTCACTATTTCCCACATTCTTTTCATGCCGAGATTGCTTATCAATTTCCATGCTAATCCTAGTATATTCTGCTCTCTTACTTTCCTTTGCATAAACTTCAGTGTTTCTCATTATAAGGAAAATTGTGAACATGGTTCCTATATTTCAGAAGTTTTCCTTCACGGCGCTTCAAATACATTTGTAGACTTTTTTTTTCTTTTTTTTTAAACTGCGGAGCCCTTTCTGTCTTAATAAGAAATGTAGACCCCCCTTTCTAGCTTGATAACAAATGTGGGCCCCCATTCTAGCTTGATAACAAATGTGAGCCCCCTTTCTGGTTTTATAACAAGTGTGGGCCCCCTTTCTAGCTTGATAACAAATGTGAACCCCCTTTCTGGCTTGATAACAAATGTGAACCCCCTTTCTGGCTTGATAACAAATGTGAACCCCCTTTCTGGCTTGATAACAAATGTGAACCCCCTTTCTGGTTTGATAATAAATGTGGACCCCCTTTCTGGCTTGATAATAAATGTGACCCCCTTTTCTGGCTTGATAATAAATGTGACCCCCTTTCTGGCTTCATAATAAATGTGAGCCCCCTTTCTGGCTTGAGAACACGTGTGGAGCCCTCACTGGAAATACAGCAGTTCATGAAACCCAGATAATGGTAAGAATTTTTTAATCGAGCCGGTCTATATGTTATGGACCCCTAAAAATCCTTCCCTGGACCCCTAAAAATCCTTCCACGGATCCCAGGTTAAGAACCACTGCTCCATACGTTTAATTTTCTATCAGACGCTTTTTTTTCTGGCCAGGTTGGTTGCTCTCTCTCTCCTTCTCTCCTCTCTCACTTCCTTCTCTCTTTTTCACTTCTCTCTCTCTCTCTCTTTCACTTCTCTCTCTCTCTCTTTCACTTCTCTCCTCTCTCTCTCTCACTTCTCTCTCTCTCTTTCACTTCTCTCTCCTCTCTCTCTCTTCCCTCTCACACACTCTCTCTCACTTCTCTCTCTTTCTCTCTTTCACTTCTCTCTCTTTCTTTCTCTATCTCTCTCTTTCTCTATTTCGTTTCTCTCTCTCTCTTTCTCTCTTTCATTTCGCTCTCTCTCTCTTTTTCATTTCTCTCTCTCTCTCTCTCTCCTCTCTCTCTCTCTCTCTCAGACTATTAAAATGCTTAGTCTTTGTCCTTCTTGAATTATCCTGCAAAATAAATAAATAAATAAATCGCAAAATGAAAAAAGCGTTCTCCCAGGAAACGGAAAGCGATTTAAGACTGGGTAGTCTGCTCTTACTGAACCCGGAGTTAATGGACATTTTCTTCTTAAAACTTTAAGAAATGATGTCTTCGTTGTGTCTCAAGACTATTTTAAGATAAATATCTACTGTGCTCATTGCAGGGATTGTTCTCTAAAAGCAAGAAGAAAAAAATTTTTTTGTCGTAAAACTAAACATAAGACTAGTAAAAAGTTAAATGTAGACTTGTTATGCCATGAAGACACCTGGAAAGGGGGAGGGGTATGGTGTTAGTGTCCTTGACCCGTCGGCAGGTTAGAAGGCGACGTGGTCAGCATTATGCCTGGCCGAAGTTCCTTTCTCAGCTCTAGAAGAAGTCAAGTACCAATTTATACACACTGGGGGCGTCTCTAGCCGGATTTGAACCCTTAATCTTCGCCACGAGAGACTAGTGCACTAACCGGTACGCCACTCAGATGCTAACAGTTGTGTGATTAGAGTATCTGTTGGTAGGCCCCATGAGAGAGAAGGGGCGGGGGGGGGTGGTAGCTGGAGGAGTGCACGGAGTCCAAAGGACTTCGGGGAGGGGGAGGGGCGCAGTGCATAAAAACAGATAAGCGGAGTGAAGAGAAGTGTTGGTTTTTGCACCGGCTCGTTACTTTACTTTATCCTTCCTCTTGTTACTTTATCCTTCCTTTCGTTACTTTAGCCTTCCTCTTGTTACTTTATCCTTCCTTTTGTTACTTTATCTTTCCTCTTGTTACTTTATCCTTCCTTTTGTTACTTTATCCTTTGTCTTGTTACTTTATCCTTCTTTTTGTTACTTTATCCTTCCTTTTGTTACTTTATCCTTCGTCTTGTTACTTTATCCTTCTTTTTGTTACTTTATCCTTCCTTTTGTTACTTTATCCTTCCTTTTGTTACTTTATCCTTCCTCTTGTTACTTTATCCTTCCTTTTGTTACTTTATCCTTCCTTTTGTTACTTTATCCTTCCTCTTGTTACTTTATCCTTCTTTTTGTTACTTTATCCTTCCTTTTGTTACTTTATCCTTCGTCTTGTACAGTGAAGTGTCGAAGGGAGATGCAACTGCCGTTCTGGGGCAAAATGTGTGGATTCAGTGACGGTCCTGCCATAATTAGCGAGTGTTTTCTCTGATACCATCTATCCATCTCTTTCTGGGTCTTCCTCTTGATCTGTGTCCTGTAGTTCTTTGGTTGAAGGCTCTCGTGGCTGGCTGCGAGTGTGTCATTCTCATTAAAGTGGCCGAACCACTTGATTCTTTCCTTCTCTGTGTGTCGTAGACATAGCGTAGCTCCTACCATCTGTCTTATGGTGCCATTTCTTAGCTTGTCAAACTTGGTGATGTTTGCGGCTTTCCTTTGACATCTCATTTCACATGTGGGTATTATGTTCTGTTGTTTCTTAGTAAGTGCCTGTGTCTGGCATTGGTAGCACAGCGTTGAAAGGAATATGGTATTTATTAGTTTTCTCTTAGTTTCAAGTGGGATGCTGGGGTGTGTAAGCAGCGGGGATATCTGGTATGCAACAGCACTGACTCTTTGTGTTCTAACATCAATTTCTTCATCAAGCTTCCCATTTTCTGTGAACATGCATCCAAAATACTTGAATTCTTTTGCTTGTTGGATATTGCTTTCTTCAATATACGCGTTAAATATAATACAAAAAGTAACACTATCATCACTATCACTTCTACTACAATTTGTGATATTTCCAGTTCAATAAACCCAACATGACATGCGGAACCCTTTCATTATTAGTTTCGAACCCTCCGCCAATCATCACATCGCTAAGCTGTTTACATTTTAATTTCCTGCATCTCTTTCCTGTCACACCAGTTAGATAATTGTGCTCTGAGCAACTACAAACATTTCCACTGGAGCACTTTCTCACCTGTCGAGACAAGGAGCGGAGAGCAAGACAACGGCTCGAATAACGGAACACCCACCGAGCCGAGCCGAGCCGAGCCGAGCCGAGCCGAGCCGAGTGCTTACTTTCAGATTCATTCATAGGTAATGAAATTAAAATGATATTTGGACAGCATAAAATGTGTTATCTCCGACGGGGTCGAGACAATTAAACGGAACAAAACAAGATTAATAACATTGTGCCCTAACGTCGAACGAACGAGTGGACTTTATTTTCAAAGAGTTAAGAATGTCGAACTTGCCAGGATGTAATGAGAAAAAGCGATTTCCTATCACTGGCGGAGTTAGTGCACACATCCTTGACCTGATAGCATAATTCAGAGTGATGTGGTCAGCATCAGACCTGGACGCCTTTCCTTCCCCAGCACAAAAAAAGAAGCTGGGTGGCCATTTCCACAGCTGAGTTACTGCGAGACCTGCGCTATCTTCCTCCGTGCGAGATTATTCGAAGGAATCAGTAATTGTTTCGTGGACAGTCTTTAGAGTCATTTCATGTTTTTAGTGTGCAAGAAACAGGTAAACAATAAATGACATTGCCCGGACAACCCGATAGTTTAAAGCAAACTCCATCACATCTCTCTCTCTCTCTCTCTCTCTCTCTCTCTCTCTCTCTAAGTTTATAAAACTTAAAAGTTATCTTAAACTGCTCTTACAGACACCGAATACAATTAATTGTTTTCTGAATAGTCCCGAAAATTTTGTTTAGTAGATAGTCATTTATAATGTATGTAGTTACTTCTGTACTGAGTGAATGTTTAAGAGCGAAACGTAAATGTTATATTTTATTTTATATCTCTCAGCTTCAATGTTAGTTATGTTTGTTATATGAACAGCATATTTGTAGAATGTCTGGAATAGAGTGAAAGATGTATGATAAAGGGCAGAATGTCAGACGGGCCTGTGTGCCCAATTCTTAACCCTTTTGAAATAAAGATCAGTCAGTCAATGAATCAATCTCACTTAAGGTCCCTGTCTTAAAGCGAAAGGATAGCACGTCCTTTCGCAACTCTCGATTTCCCGTGCCTGGATGGCAAACCATCAAACATCTTCTCTTTCTGTCCTCCTCTGTCTCTTCTGCTTTTGATCTTCTCTGTTGCCATTAAGTGCTGTAGCCTGTCTCTCCTCCAGACAAGTATTTTTTTTTTGCGATGAAGTAACGTTTGTAAAGAAAACAGATTTATCTTTGTTTTATTTTGTTTAGGAATTAGATCTGAGGTATTTATCATCATCATCATCATCATCATCATCATCATCATCATCATCATCATCATCATCATCATCATCATCGCCTTTCACTCCCTTGAGAGCATAGGCCACGAATAAAAGCTCTCTAGTTATCCCTGTTCTTGTAATTACTCTCTGCTTCCTTCCATGTGTATCCCTTTTTTGGTTACTTGCTAACAAAAGGGATTTTTTTTTAATTTCAAATTCTTACCAGCTCTTAGCTGAAGTAATATAGAAACATTTTGTTAGTATAGAAATTTAGACAGAAAAATCTAAATTTTAATATTGTTTGAGAAATGATGACTGTGGTAAACTTGGATCTAGTAATGAAAGTAGACAGAGGTGTATGGTTCAGTTTTGCAACAAAACAAACAAAAAAAAAACAAAGAAAAAAGATAGAAAGAGTGAGGAAAATGAGCAGAAACACGAATGAGAGAAAGCAAGATACATACAAATGAAGAACACACAATTCAATATTTCAGTAAAAGCCTTCTCAAGCGATCATATGAAAACAACACAACAATTAAAAAGACACCTAAAAAATAGATGAAAGATAAGGACTCAGTTTTTTGGCCTCTTCCTAGTAAGAAAGTTGGACTTTGGCCTCCTCCTTGTAAGAAAGTTGGACTGTGGCCTCCTCCTTGTAAGAAAGTTGGACTGTGGCCTCCTCCTTGTAAGAAAGTCGGACTGTGGCCTCCTCCTAGTAAGAAAGTCGGACTGTGGCCTTCTCCTTGTAAGAAAGTTGGACTGTGGCCTCCTCCTAGTAAGAAAGTCGGACACAAAATGTCGCTTATAGAACGATCACTTTGATTAAATGAATATTTATAAATAGTAGCATTTTTCAGAGTTAGCGGTTTAATATATTTTTTTTTTAAAAACAGAGAAATAACGAAAAAAGGGAAATTGCACAAAAAAGGAGTTAAGTAAGATGAGAGATATAAAGAAAATATTTGTTTCCCTCTTCATATACCTTTCAGTTATGAAGGAACTGAAAGAATGATGCTTTGATGGGGCGCAGCGAATTGCTTCATATAATGGGACATTTAAGGTTTCTGTAATTTCCTCCCTCTATATTTTTCGAAGGCACCCTCTCTCTCTCTCTCTCTTTGTGTGTGTGTGTGTGTGTGTGTGTGTGTGTTTCCTACATTTATTAACAAGAATGTCTTTTGTGCTGTATTGTCTGGAGGCGGATAATGAATTTTGAAAAAAGCAGAAGATGAATTGGAAAATGAAAATATGAGATAAGAGAAAAGGATGAGGAACAAAGCTACAGGTAACGAATAAGACGAAACGGTCGAGTGAGAGGAATTTGCGAGATGAAGAAGCTAGGGGTCCAAAATAGTTAAAAGCAAGGCAGGGGGGAAAAAGGAGTGAAAGAAGCGAGAAAAAATTGAGAGAAGAGTGGAAAATTAAAAGAAGTAAATAACGACAGGGCGTATAAATGCAGAAAAACGTTGAAGCAAGACGCACATAACAATATACTGAATAAGAAGACACTACATAAAATGTAAGAAAACGAAGAAACCTGACAAAAATAAACAAGATTTCGTTTGTACATTGTAGAGTTCATATACATTGGTAGTCATGTTTCCCCGTTTCTTTCACTCCAATGTATTTCTTGTCAACTCTGTTGCTTATCTTTTATTATCATGTCTGGTCAAGTCAAGTCAAGTCAGGAAAAAAAATCTTTATCTCCATTTACTTTTTCCTTGAATTTTTCAGCAATAATCAGGTTTTCTAACTTCTTTCCTCTGACGGAGTCTTCGAGCAACTCAGTGTCAGACGCGGGCACGTGGAGCTAAAACCAAAAGAAACAGCATCATAAACAAATGAAATCACTAATCAAGAAACAAGAAAATAAAATATCTACAAGCGAAATGAAATGCCTGAAAAAAAAAAGCAGCAAAAATCACTATGAGGGACAAGATAAGAAATGACATAAGACAATTGGTAGAAACTACACCATGCCTGCTATAAGCAGAGAAACAAAGCTTTTAGCGGTTTTACCACTTAATGAGAATAACAGTATACAGCCAGCCGCGAGGACCTACTATACAGCCAGCCGCGAGGACCTACTATACAGCCAGCCGCGAGGACCTACTATACGGCCAGCCGCGAGGACCTACTATACGGCCAGCCGCGAGGACCTACTATACGACCAGCCGCGAGGACCTACTATAAAAGAATACAGGACACAAATCAGGAGGAAGACAACAGAAAAGATGGATAGACGGAGTAACAGAAACACTCACGAATTACGACATGAACATCACTGAGGCCACGTATGGCCCGAAAACGCCAACTGCTTCTGCCCTCAGCACCTCACGGTATAAGTAAAGTAAAGTAAAATAAAGTAAAGTAAAGGATATATTTTGCATCTATCTCAAAAATCATTTCTTTTAACCAGTGATTTATAATGTAGCTCTTTGCTTTTTGTTCTTCAAATAAGGGAATAATGCGAAAAAAAACCATTAAACAAACGAACCGAAAATGGAAGAAACGAAACAAAATAACCAACAAAAAAAAAAACTAAATAAATTTAAGACTAAGAGAAAGGTGATATGGAAAGTTAGGAAAATAAAAGAACTAGATGTTTGTTGGAAAAGAATGTAGCAAAGAAAATAAAATATACAGCATATAACGACAGGAAGAAAACTAAAGTCAATAATTAAAGTACAGAATGTAGAGAAAACAGAAGTTCCTACATCCTTTCAGAAAAAAAGAAGAAAGAAATGTAGGAAAGCCTGTAAGAAAAGAATTATTGTTCCTGGAAATAGGAAACCAGGTAGTAATGAAACATCATGAATTTTTAACAATACCATCGACTACACGCGATGTTAGCTGGAGATTGTAACAGTGATTACAATCTTTCGCACAAGTGAATACCAAGCATCATGGGACCACATAAAGTACATGTCGCAAAGTAATCAAGTATTATAATTACTTTAAGTTGGTATTCATTGGTTGGGAATCAGTAGATTATTTATAGTACTGGCTGTGACACTTGAAGGAGACGTTTTAAGAAGATGAACAGGGCGGCACAGGTGAATTTACTGAAGGATACCTGTCTCCTGGCTATACCCAGGTCAGAACTTTCCACGCAGCAGTCAGTGCGACCCATTTTATCTGTTACGTCTACAAATGTATACACATAAGAAACAAGGAAGCTTTTATGTAAAGTAACAGAACGCAGTGTTTTATGATTACACTTTGAAAAAAAAAAGATCTTAGATAAGACAATTTTGGACGTGAGAGAAAGAAAATTCACAAGAGAATAACCTAGGACTTGAACCATAACTTCTATAGGACGAGCAGCCGCCTAGCCACAAGAGAACAGTGCATTGATGAACTTCGCTATCTAGCACTCCCAAAAGGATAAAAGCGTTTCTTATAAACCAAGGGGGATTATCACTGGGTTGTTACGGGTATCAAAACATTTTGGATTACAGTGCAGCGTCCTTTTAAAATAATAGCGTTAATTTCAATACAATAACTTCAAAACAAAACAGAGCTGAACCATGAACACAGCTGCGATATCCAAAATATCAGCCGTGTCCTCGCATGATAATGCCGAAATATTAGTTACTTTTCCCGTCAAGGTAGTCTAGTCAAAGTTTGTTGTTTTTGTCCTAAAAAGGTCATGGTAGTCTTATTTCGGTATGAAAGCACTTAAAGGATTTGGTGTTGGTGACCTTTTGGTGCACCAGAGAGTGATGGCGTCTTTATAAGGAATCGGGTACACATTTCTACCTTGTCGATTCTTACTGAATTCAACTAACAACCCTCGACTTCTTCTTCTTCTTCTTCGTCTTCGTCTTCTCCTTCTTCTTCTTCTCCTCCTCCTTCTTCTTTTCTTCTTCTTCTCCTCCTCCTCCTTCTTCTTCTTTTCTTCTTCTTCTTCGTCGTCTTCTTCTTCTTCTTCTTCTCCTCCTCCTCCTTCTTCTTTTCTTCTTCTTCTTCTTCTCCTCCTCCTCCTCCTCCTCCTCCTCCTCCTTTTTCTTCTTCTTCTTCACTGTCCCCTGGAACGGCGATCTGGTGTTATTATGTAATATTTAGTATTTATACAGATATTAATATTTTATATTTGCTTTTACTGACGTGAATTATTATTCAATCTTTTATTCTGTCTGGCCGCCGTCGTACTGAGTGGTGGAAGGGTGACTACACCAGCGTTCACACCTTACATGTAAATAACAGGAACACGAAACAATAATCCTTTTTTTTATAAAATCACGATCCTTGTATTTACAAAATTCTGATAAATAAGGCAACCCAAATCAACGAATCCTATGCACATGATGTCCATATAAGTATACATTTCCACACGCGTTATTGATTCATAAAAAAGGTTCCTTGAATAATATGATTTCTATCCTGATTACAATGTACATACTAAACTATACACGTCAGCCTCCATCTATCGAATCATCCTTCGTCCACGACTGGTCGCTGGACTTCCACGTGCTCAACTTTTTTTCCCTTTTAAACTTCTCTCTTTTGTCTTATATACCTGGTCAGCGACGGACTCGAAGGACTGGGGATTTTCCATTCACAGTGGCCGTCTCTGGCCAGTGGGATTTCCAATCAAAACCGGGTCACTGCTTGCTTATTTTCCCACTCCTTACATACTCCCCCTGGTTTTGTTTACAAAATTTTTGTATGGAATACTATAAATTTTACATATACGTTGTAGCATAGCTACATATCCTGAACTAAAAGTCTTTATGTCCTTCTTTTGGAACCAGCACACATGTTGCTGTAGTTGCGTGTCGTCTTCCTCCGGTTAGCCTGTTGGTGTGTTGGTCTGGCCTATTTTTTGTAATTTTGTGTGCCTTGCAGTATTTCTCATATACTGTATTTGGTCGTGTAATGTGGGCAAGGGTGCTACTCGTTGTTCGACGCTCTGCTCTGTAGCTCCGTCTTCTGATTCGGCGGATGGTTGGTTTTCATGTACTAGTAAGGATGTACTTGTTCGAGTGGTACTGTCATCGCTGTCTACTGCTACCTGTGGGGTGGATGCGACTTCTTCCTCCGTTATTTCTACCTGCGTACTGTCAAGTTCGTTCTCTGATTCCGACGAGTCTACTACTATCTCATCGTCGGTGTCGTCATCGTTGTTGTGTGCTATACTGAGTGTAGCCTGTCTGCGCTGATTGTTTTTGTCGTCTGTAGGGATATTCCAATCTTGTTTGGCCTTTCTCAAATGGTTTGCGTGGACTCGTTGTATTTTCCCTGTCAGTTGGTTCTTTATTATAAATGATACTGGAGATAACTTTTTTAGAACAAAGAATCTCGTTTTCCATTTGCTGTCGTGTTTTGATGTCATATGGTGGTTTAATAAGTATACTGGATCGCCTATAGAAATGTCCTCAGTTGTGCTTTGTTCGTCGTACTTTTGCTTTCGTGCGTCTTTGGTTCTGTTTATGTGGTTTATCACTTGTATAAAAGCCTTATGTTGTTTCATTAGCGTGTGTTCTATAGAATCATTTTCACTGTAGCAGTGTGTTCGTAGTCTCAGGATGGCGTCCAGGGGTAGAATAGGGTGTCTCCCGTACATGAGGAAAAATGGGGATCCTGTTCGTTTAGAAATGTTCATATTCATCGCTGCCACCGCCTGTGTCAAGTACTCGTCCCATCTACTGACCTCCGTGTTTACCAGTTTGGCAACAATATCATTTAGTGTGCGATGCTGTCTCTCGTTTGTCCCGTTGGCTTGAGGATGGTATGGTGTTGTGAAGATATGGTGAATGTTATAGCGTTTTACCATAGTTTGGAATTGTTCTCCGCGAAACTCGGGACCGTTGTCTGTGACTATAGTAATTGGTACTCCATGTCTTGGGACGATATTGTCGATTACAAAGTCAGCTACTGTTTTACTTTGGATGTTTGGTGTTGGAAAACACTCTGTCCAGGCGGAATATTCGTCTGTTACATGCACGATGTACTTGTTGCCTGATGTGGTGACCGGATAAGGTCCTGAACAGTCGATACTTAATTTCAGCATGCATGCCGGTGGGGTATCGGATATTTCTAGCCGATTTTTTAGAGGTAACAAGTTTCTTGTTTTGCACGTTTGGCACTGCTCTATGTGCTGGTTTACGTCCTGTCTCATGTTTTTCCAATAGTATCCTATTTGTATGGCTTTCAACGTTTTTTCCGTCCCCATATGCCCGTTATTATCGTGGTATTGTGATAACACCTGCTGTTGTAGATGTTGGGGCGTGACGGTTCTCAACCTGTATTCGTCGTCGTCTTCTTCTACTTTGTATAGTACGTTATTCACTATTCTGAACTTTTCTCTGGTTTTTCTTGGTAATCGGTTGTGCTTCATATCTGCTTTTACTTGCTTTATCTCCTCGTCCAGGTCTTGCTCATCTGCCATGATGGGAGGGGTGGGTAACTGTTCGGTGGGGGCTGGTAGGACTTCGGATATTGGTTGTGGCTGTGGGAAGGGATCGTACATGGGGAAATCAGTTGGCAGAAAGGATGAAGAGTTGATGGTGTTTATTTCAAGCATGTTATCCTGTTTGTTGACAGTTTCTGCTGTCTGGTGATTGTTGTCCTTACACTGTTCTGTTCCTGGCCTAGAAAACTGGTCGGCGAGGTTCCGTGCTCCTGCGATATGACGAATGTCTGCAGTGTAGGCTTGGATGAAGTGACTTCATCGTTGCATTTTGAAGTTCTTGTGCTTGGCGTTCATTAGGTTTATAAGTCCTATACTGTCTGTTCGGATGCTTAACTGGCTGTGTAACACATATTTGTGGAGTTTCTGTAACGCGTACACTATGGCGTATGCCTCCTTCTCGTTGATGTGCCACTTGCTTTGTGACTCACTTAGTCTATGGGATAGAAAGTAGATTGGTTTTAGATTTTCCTCTCTCTGTCTTGTGCTGTTGTCTTGTAGCAACACGGCGCTTACTGTTGTTGCTGATGCGTCTGTGTAAAGTATCATCGGTTTATTTAAATCTGGAAATGCGAGCATAGTCTGTCGCATGAGGTCATTTTTTAGTGTGTCGAATGCCCTTTGACATGCTGGCGACCAGGAGAATCGGCTATATTTTCTTGTGAGCGCGATTAAGGGCTCTGCCTTGTGGGAAAAATTGTCTATAAACCTTCTGTAGTACGATATTGTTCCTATAAAACTTCGTATTTGTTTTACTGTCCTTGGTGTGGCTATCTCTGCCGTTGCCTTTACTTTCTCTTTATCTGTTGTGATGCCTTGGCTACTCATGGTAAAGCCTAAATAATTGATTTTGTTCTGTGCGAAGTTGCACTTGGCCATTTTCAACTTGACGTCATGTTGTCTTAGCCTGTCAAACACAGATTGTATGTGTTTGATGTGGTTCTGAATCGACGTCTTAGTAAAAATCAGGATGTCATCTATGTACGCTATGGCGTGGTCTGATAATCCGTACAGTACTTCATCCATTAATGCCATGAATGCTGCTGCAGCGTTGGCGACGCCAAACGGAGTTCTGGTAAACATAAACTTTCCAAAACTGGACGTAAAACTGGTCTTCACTTTAGAATCATCTGTTAGGGGTATACTCCAATATCCTGAGTTAGCGTCCAGTGTGGTAAAGTATTTTGCGCCGTTGAGCACTGACATAATTTCTTCTACGTTGGGCATCTGGTATGTGATGGGAGTCGTGATTTTGTTTAGTCCTCTAAAATCGCAGCAAAAGCGATGTGTTCCGTCCTTTTTTCTTACTATAACTATCGGTGAGTTCCACTTGGACAGTGGTGCTCGTTCTATGATCTTTGCCTCTAGCATATCCTTGATTGCTTTCTCTATAATGCCTCTGTGTTTGAGTGGCGTAGGGTATGGTTTTGTGTATGCTGGTGGGTTGGATCCAGTGTCTATGTGCAGATGGACGGTATTAGTTCTGCCCAATTCTAAGTCGTTATTTGCAAAAATGTCTTGATTCTTGTATATTATCGTTTTGATAGCTGCTTTCTTGTTTTGGATTTACCTGCATTTGTGTAAGCAGTTGTTGGATTCTATCAGTAGATCTGGTGGTATTTGCGTTGTTCTGTGTTTGTTCTTTATTTATATTATTTATGTCGAGGCCGAACTCTGCTTTTGCTATGATTTGTCCTTTTTTTATTCTAAAATGCCTGTTGGAATTGTTGGCTATAGTTACGAGGCATTTTCCTTGTTTATCGGGGTTAACGATACTGTCTATAGTTTAAGCACAAGGTTCGTGAAGCAATACACTGTTCTGGTGAATAGTGATCTTCTTCGTCTTCTTCCTCTTTCTTCTTCTTCATCTCCTCCTCCTTATTCTTCTTCTTCATCTCCTCCTCCTCCTCTTCCTCCTCCTTTTTCTTCTTCTTCTACTTCTTTTCTTCTCCTCCTCCTTCTTCTTCTATCTCCCTGGAACTGCGAGCTGGTGTTCTTCGCAGCCGATGCAGTGAAAATATTGAGATACAGCATCGTACAAAGTTGAGAGCAAGTCCCAGCTGCTATTTTGTCAGTCCTGGGGTATGGCTAAAAAAAGCTAAGGAGGGTATAATACTCCCTTACCAGACTCCTTCACCACGAGGACTGTGATGATCCCTGTCTAGTTTGCCAGTCTAGACCTGTTACTGGGGGGGGGGGGGGGGTGGAACAAGCTCTTGGTTTGTTATAGTTTGCCAACCTTGACGTCAGCATATGGATCATAGCCAAAAGGGACAGCGCCTTCGTCTCCTTTTCAAAGTTACAGATACTTTTTATTTATTACACTAAATGAAACTCAAGTGTCATTATTACAAATAAAACTATTAAACCTTCGTTTTATTGCTGGGGTTACCCTGTACAAGTACATGATCCAACAGAAATCTTTTTTTTTTTTTTGTTTTGTTTGTTTGAAAAATAAGTGAATGAAATAACAAAGCAAGGGAGAAAATTATTAACACTTCGAAATAATTTATGTTTTAGCGGTTGTTTCCCTTGGACACTGCTCTGCTTCAGAGTTGCAAAGTGCTTTATCGATTCAGATGCTACCTGCCAATCAAAGGTCCTCTGGGAGGCAGGAAGCGCTGTTAACCACGCCCAGTATTGTGGGCGTGGCTAATATCGACCGGCATTTGTAAGACGTTTTGCAATGTTGTTTCTGAATGTTCATTTTAACACTCGGGCCATTTGCTAGCGAAAGAGAAATTTTGGCCGTAGGATGTTCTTATATAAACAGCATACAACAAAATATTTAGAGCCGTGCAAATTAAGTTAAACAGCTCTACGGAAAGGTGCACATGCATACACGCATATTCACATACATGCATAACACATACATACAACAGGACACTGTTAGATGCTCACCAGCTGCTATTTAATTGTCTGATGAGCACAAGCCTAACATGAGTTCCTTCTATTACCAGAAGACCAGTAGGTCCCTTCAGAGTTTCTCATCTTTTGGACAGCTCTTTCAGTTCTCATGGAAGATATGTCGTGGCATTTCCTCTGAAGTCGTCTTGGTATCAACGGCGCCATCAAAGTATATATGTATGAACAATCCAGAGGGTGTACAGTTGGTATATGCGTATACATGCATTCATCGGAGCAATCTTAGGGCGAAAACGATCGTTTGTAAACTCAGGACCTTAATTTGAAGAGATACATAACGGCTTCATCTTCATAAACGTGTTGCTTGGATATATTTGTCAAATATGCTTGAAGAAAGCATTTAGTTAAATATGCCATAAAGAACATATTGTCAACTAAGTCAAGAAAGAACATATTGTCAAATATGTCAGAAAGAATATATTGTCAAATATGTCAGAAAAAAACATATTTTCAACTGTATCAGGAAGAACATACTGTCAACTATATCAGAAAGAACATTGTCAACTATGGCAGAAAGAACATATTGTCATCTATGTCAGAAAGAACATTCTCTTTTAGGGATATAATGGAAAATGATCGTTTTGCATCATTTCGCAGAACTAATTCATGTCTAAGAGTCTATTAGCAATAAACATTCTTTTTTTTCCAAATTATTGAACAGTTTTTCAACTAAACAAATTATGCACAGCTCTCCTTCAATAATTTATAGCTCATAATATTTCTCTAATCCCTCTCTGAAATGACTCCCGAGTTACATGGACCGACTATAAGAACTCATTTACAACGAACAGTATTCATAGACCAGTGCAACTATACTCACAAAAACATATGCTTTACATCTCCCTGCGTCTCAGAGAACTGGCTGTTTTCAAAACATGGCGTTCTGTGAAACCGTTTCATGTTAGGACAACATAGGCGTGGCTTATCTAGTGTCATTATCATCGTGTGCCTTCTTTTATATGATCGTTGGCGGTATATGAATCTCCAGATTCTGCCCTCTCCCGTACTGATGGTACACTCAACCAGGCTGTACCGGTCCACTCTCGTATGGCATATTCCCATCTACATATCTGTCTGTCTCTCAGTCTTTTTCCTTCCACTTTTCCTTCTAGTTTGGACTTCATTATATTATTATCTGTTTTGATGTGGCCAAAATACTTCATTTTCCTGATTGTCCTTGGGAAGTTCACGTTGCATTTGAAGTTGTCCTTGTTCTTTTCATTAAAAAAATATATATATATGGCGTACTTTTCTGAAGATCAACGCTTCTTCTGCAAAAACCGACTTTTTTTTTAAAACACAGTCCATGTTTCTGCTCCATACAGTAATATAGAACATATATTGCAGTTTATAAATCTCATTTCTGTTTTTATGGACAGATTCTTGGACAAGAACATTGTCTTTATTTGTATCTTGTTCTCTCCTTAATCTCCCCGTCTCACATCTTCCAACCTTGGTTAGTACACGCTCTAGGCTGCTGTAACTTGTCACTTGTGATTTCAAGTATATTGTTACAAAATATCCCATTTAGTTTAGGCTGAGAAACCCTGAGATCAGGCCTAACTTTGCCTGGAAGGTATAGGAGTTTCGGTAGTAGAATGTTAAACAAGGGCCTTCTGATGTCGTTCGATCTCGGATT
Source organism: Achatina immaculata (assembly GCA_009760885.1). Taxonomy (NCBI): domain Eukaryota; kingdom Metazoa; phylum Mollusca; class Gastropoda; order Stylommatophora; family Achatinidae; genus Lissachatina; species Lissachatina immaculata. The sequence goes on from CM019703.1 coordinate 34,232,053, forward strand.
AAATCTACCTGCCGAAGCCACCTGATAGTCCGACGAGTGAGACAACAAAATGCACGTTAATCTCATATAAAAAGTATTTCATTGGTCAGTCAGTCTCTTTGATCATTCACACTCGGCTAAGATTAGAGAATTTGAGATTATAACTTGGTACTCAGCGAGGAACTAAGATGAGGATAATTTACTAGAGTACTGAACTGCACAATAGTGAACACTCCGCGGTAAATTCTTCCGGACAGTGTCTTCTTGCAGTTCATCATGTTATGTTTTGATCTGAAGTCGGTATACGATAGCATCGGGTGAATCTGCTAACGTGTATGCTAAGAAAATGTTTCGGGCCCCCGTCAGGCCAATGAATAAATTAAATTTCATTCTCAATCTAATATGAAGGTCTTAACATTTGTAAGAAACTCACTGAGTGATAAGGCAACCAAATAAACCTTTCCCAAAACTATCCTCACTCTCCATGAGGGATTCATATACGAGTCCCGTAATGTAATATATGCCATTGTGTGCAAAAGGTGTAGGATAACTTATATTGGTGAAAATGGTCTCAAATTAGATGATCACATGCAGAAACAACTGTATGATATCACCCAACTTGCTTCTAAACCAGTCTCTAATCATTTTAACGGCCCCAACCACAGAGGCGAATCTGATTTTCTGATAACAGCTATTAAACAATGTCACTCTATGACAGAAGTTGCTTGGCGTTTGAGAACCGCTACATCTAGAAATATGGATCATTGGAACCACATGTTTTGAACTCGAAATTCAGCTACACTTAAAATTCCTTTTTTTCCACAGTCATATTCCTTCTGTGTTTAGTTCTACTTCTTCCTCACATCCAACACGTATTTCAGAATCTCCTCAATGCATTAGGTTACAAACCCACTACCCCAACGCGTTTACCTATTCCATCCACCCAAGAAAGAAAAAAAACAGAAGAGGAGGACCAACCGAAGATGGCTGCAAGTCATCGTTGAAGATCAGCAGGGCATCTTGCTTACAACCGAGAGGCCTACAGGAGAGCTGTTTAGGAGACAGTAAAGTAAGAGAACAAATATTGTAGGATTAGACCTCGAAAAAATCGTAGACAAAGCACTTTAGTGAGACGTGAGAGAAAGAAAAATCACAAGAGAATTACCTGGGATTCGAACACGGACTCCGGTAGGACGAGCAGCCGCCTATCCACGAGAGAACAGCGTACTATCGACTTAGCCATTGAGACAAAGTTCTGCAACGGACATGCATATGACTGACTGACTGACCCAGCCTCCTCTGGGTTAGACTACCACAGTGTCACTCTCTCCCCTTTCCGTATTCCCCGCCCCTTCATTACTACCTACCTACCTACCACACATCGCACATTCGCAACACTTCACCATTGGCACTCCTGGTCGCAGCTTCTTACAAGTCACAGCTAAGCACACCATTTATTCTATTTTTTTTCCCACTCCTATTTGTTGTACAGCATTCGTGCTGTATTTTTTATCTTCTTTCTTTATTTCTTTTTCCTGAATTAAGATGCAAACCGAAGCGTCACAACTTTGTGCTTGTTAATTAATAATGCTGTTTTTATTTTTTTCTTATATAGTTTTATTACAGCTTTAATGTAATGGCTTCGTGTATAGTTATATATTCAATTTTATATATCTATACACTAATTACTCGTATGAATAAGAGACAATGAACATACGAGGGACAAAAACACACACACACACAAAAACAAACAAACAAAAACGTAAAGACAGTTTGAAATATGTTGGCAATGGCTATAGTTCAAACACGCACACTGCAGCGCTCTGCCCTTTGTTTAGTTAAAGTCAAAGTAAGAAAAAAAAATGGACGCTCCCCTGCTGGCTTGCACCACTGCTGAAAAAACGCGCCGCTTTCAGCAGAGGGGTGAAATCTGCAGAAATCCACAGTAGGATGTTGATTCAGTACTATGAAATCTGATCTAGTAGATCATCAGCATCTCGCAAGTCCCAGTGCTGCTGAAGCTATGATCAAGGCAAAGCAACATATGCAGCTTTAAAGAGCCTTCCTCACACCCCTCCCCTCCGCCCCCACCCATATCCCCAACCCCTCCTTGTAGCCCTGATCTGGCTCCACACTTTTACCACGTCTTCGATCAGCCTACAGAAGCTCTAAGCGGTGGCAGGTTCAGCTACGATGATGAGGTTAAGGAAGAGATGCCCTCCTGGATTCAGGAGCTGCCGAAAAGCTTCTTCTCCTAAGGAATGAAGAAGCTAGTGAACGGATACAAGAAGTGCATCCACCCGCAGGGGGGACAATGTGAAGAAGGGATATGGCCGTTATTTGCTGACAGATACCGATAATAAATGATATATTGTCTTTTTAACCTTTTAAAAATTCTCCTTCGATTATAATAACGTCAATGTTCGAACACGAACGACACGAGGGAAATTAACAATAAGTTTACTAAAAACTTGATATAAGCCACCATGAAACTCATTAGAGACTAACAAGTTTGCTAAAAAACTTGATATAAGCCACCATGAAACTCATTAGAGACTAACAAGTTTCAAATTCTATTCCATCATCTTTAACCTTAACAGTTAAGACATTTTATTTCTAAGACATTTAGTTCTTTTGAGTCCGTGGGTGTGCGAGCGAGCGAGTGAGTGAGTGAATGAGCGAGTGAGTGAGTGAATGAGTGAGTGAGTGAGTGAATGAGTGAGTGAGTGAGTGAGTGAGTGAGTGAGTGGGTGAGTGAGTGAGTGAGTGAGTGAGTGAGTGAGTGAACAAATAATAGACGAGTCCTAGGGTTTTTTTTTCCCTAAGTTTTATAATTATTACTTACTTCCACTTTTTTCAATATCAGTGAAGGAAAACGTGGTCTCCTATTAAATATCACCCTACGGATAAGAACAAAGAGGACAGCGTGGAGATGAAATGGAGATCACTGCTGTAGGAAAACGGAAGCAATGCGAGACTAAAAACCAAATAAAAAGCAATAAAACCTATAACAACAACTGCATAATAATATCCACACAGCTGGATAATAATTTCATACTCAGTGAAATATCGGTAGTAATAACCACCATTTCATCACCCATCCTTCCTCCCTCCGCAACAACGGCGAGTACTAAAAAAAACATTGAATGCGAAGCTGCAGTAATCCAAGAGTGCCATTAGCAGAGCCCAATATACGGTAATGGCTGCCCGTCCTTGTCGGCGATTGGCTGCATCCCTTGGGACCATTCCCATGAGACAGAAGAGCACGGCTGGTCGCCGGAAATGGTGAGGCGTATTCTGGTGAACATTTCATCGGAAGACAAGTCGGCTTAAGTTGTTGTTGTTGTCGTGTGAGAAGGCGCTGGCTGATGTCCTCGTGTTGCTGCTGTTGCTACGCAAAAGATGACTACATAAGATTCTGTTCGATAGCAATCTGGGAGGTCACTGCGATGCCTGAAATCTGCGCACGTGTTAAAATTACTTGTTAATATTTACTTGTTAATTTTTTTTTTTCGTTAAACTACTTTGGAACTGGGTTAAGTTAATTCTTCGTGATGCAACGCTGGACAGGGACGACTGAGTGGCGAAGTAGTAAGAGCACTAGTCTCTCATGGCGAAGGTCGGTGATTCGATTCCGGCTGGAGGCGTGGCAGTCACCCAGCTGTGGAAATGGATAACTGGATTCTTCTGGAGCTGGGGAAGAAAAATCGACCAGGCGTGATGCCGATCATGCCAATCTTTAAAGTGCCGACAGTTCAAGAAAAATATGGGCACTAATAAAGTAACTTCTAGATGCGTCCATGACACAATAGCTACTTTCCTACCTACCTACCTTCCTACCTACCTACCTACCTACCTATCTACCTATCTACCTACCTACTTACCTACCTGGTAAATCACTTACGTGGAGTTAAAGAAACACGTGGCAGTCTGATAAGGACACTTTATACTGAGGCAAGTGTTGCTGGCCGACTGGTCCACGTGGACCCAACCAGTGTTACAGGACGACTGGAGGATATTAATAGTGGATCCCAAATCCACGAGAGTCTAGCTGAAAAATACAGTTAAATGTCTGCTAATCCATTTTCGTTTATGTATAAAGGCATATCTTCATTTATTGCGGCTCCGTTGTATTGCGCCTTGCAGATATCGAAATTATTATTATTAATATTAATACTAATTATTAATATTAATTATTTTTATTATTATTTGCAGAATGTATCTTCCTCTTCTTATGGTTTTTGGAGTCAGTTTTGTGGATGGGCGTATTTTTTTGCCTAGCTTGGCTAACGGGGCAATGATTGCCATAGTTAACAGGGCGGTGGAGTCTGCTAAAGAAGTATTCCATAACCCTTGCTTTCTAGCTCAATTCAGGGACTGAAAAAAAATTAGCCGCCTTAACCTGCTCCCTGTCCGATACGATGCTGTGCCTTAAAATCGGTACTGCACTGGGTACACAGAACACAAGTCTGCAGCTCCAAGGAAGAAGAAGAAGAAGAAGAAGAAGAAGAAGAAACGTTTCTAAAATACAAGCAAAATAAATAACACCATAATACCAAAAAAAAAAATTTTAAGAGAGAGAGAGAGAGGACGAGAGAGAGATCGGAAAATAATCCTCAAACAGGTCACTAAAAGCCAAAAACTATAAACAATACACTGAAAAAAAAAAAAAACCAAAAGATCGTATAAAGATAAAATACAAACAAGACGTTACACAAAGATAAAATACACGCAAAACACTGTCAAGATAATGCAGACAAAGGTTGACTGGATAAAATAACTCAGCGATGTATAGAAACAAATAACTGCCACACGAAAGCACAAATGTCACGCGGTTTTGCCTTTATTTCATTAATAAATGTATTCATATTACGACAAATAGAAGAAAGAAATCAAATTCCTGATTGGGAGTCTAAATACATGAAACCAGATTTGTTCTTGAAATTATTTTCCATAATATGAGACCGCTGTAACGAAACACTCAGTCAAGAGGGACAACTCTGCTTCTATTCGGGTATTTGTGTGTGTGGGTGTGAGTGGGTAGGTGTGAGTTGGCGGGTGTGTTTTGTAGGTGTGTGTGGGTGGATGTGTTTGTGGGTGTGTGTGTGTGCAGGTGTGAGGAAGAATTTTTTTTTTTTAAAGTATTTTCTTTCCAGAACGAAAAGAACTGTGACATTATTTGATTCTCAAGTTACGTCTGACGAATTATGCAAGGCTCAAACTGAGGGATTTGAAGTTAATTGTCCTGTTTTACTGTTCCATCATGGCTTCGTATCTAAAGCTGGAAATCCCTCAGAAAACTTCAGACAAAAGTCAGCGCACTGGTGCACTCGCTAGACGATCGGGTTGGTTCTTGGTTCGATTTCGCACTCGGGCGGAATATTTTTATGATGGAAAGGCACCTGAGGTCAATTTAGTCTAAACAAAAATAAAATAGGCACCTAGGGCTTACCTCGAAAATAAAGGCAACTAGGACAGGTGCTGTGGTGGCCTAGAAAGGTGAAGGCGGTAACAGTTCACACCTCCACGGCATGCAAATGACATGGGTTATATATTATGTGCCGCTGTCGGTCATGTTTCTCCGTCTTGCGCGGTCCTGGGTGTTTCCGATGAACTCAGATGCTTCTTTTTTTTCGTGCCATTTGGTTAGTTCACAGAGATTTGGTTAGTTCACGGAGATCTGGTTAGTTCACAGAGATTTGGTTAGTTCACAGAGATTTGGTTAGTTCACATAGATTTGGTTAGTTCACAGAGATTTGGTTAGTTCACGGAGATCTGGTTAGTTCACAGAGATTTGGTTAGTTCACAGAGATTTGGTTAATTCTTAGAGATATTTTTCTCTTCCTTTTCCCCCTTGAATTTTCTAGTCATTTCTAGGTTCTGCAACGTCTGTCTTGCCTCTTTCGCCAAAAGCACGTTTCTCTTGCTTTCGGTTTCTTTGTCACCTTTTTGTTGGCTGTTCATGTTTCACAGCTATATAGCAATATTGGCACTATATAGCATTTTAATACTCTTCACTTTTAGGAACATTTTCACATTTGTTAGTATCCTCTTCATGTCACAAAATGCTGCTTCTGCTTAATCTATTCGTTATTTCGCTTCATTTGTGCACTAGTCATCAGCTGTTACTGGTATTCCCAGGTAAATGAATGTATTTACTGGTGTTCCCAGGTAAGTGAATGTATTTACTGGTGTTCAGAGGTAAGTGAATGTATTTATTCCAGTCTTTCCTTTTGACAGGATGTCGTACCTTGGTATGTTTATTCTTTTCCATATTACCATTGTTTCTGTCTTGTTGCCGTTTAGCTCTAGGCCTCTATTATCGCTCTCTTTTCAATAATCTTTCGAAACGTTTCTGCAAATTGCTTTCACTTTCTGTTACTAGAACGGTGTCATCCATATATTTCAGGTTATTGATATTATATTTTAATTCCTTTCACATTTTTAAATGTCTCTTCACGGTACAATGAGAATAGAACAGGTGACATATCGCATCTTTGTCTTACGTCTCGTTATATATCCTGATTCTCCTTATGCTGATATATGCATCAGTGAGGAAAAACTGGAAGAAGTGGAGCGTTTTGAATATCTTGGATCACTGCTTTCTAATAATGGAGATACAATGAGGGAAATTAAAAGGAGGACATCTATCGCTCTTCAGAAAGTAAAACAAATAAAGAATCTGTGGAGAGGAACAGACAGAACCACAAAAATAAGATTTTTAAGGGTATGCATCTTTCCCATCTCAACATATGCCTGTGAGACCTGGACATTTAACAAAACAGCTTAGAAACATATAAATGCCTTTCAACGTAAATGCTACAGAAGAGTTCTTCAAGAACTTAATATTGAAGAAGGCTGGCTAGTAAAGAGGATTAAAGAGAGAAAATTTAAATATTTTGGACACATTAAACGTCATGATAATTTAGAGAAGACCGCCATGGAAGGGTATATAATGGGAAAAAGAAAGAGAGGAAGACCAAGGCGAAGATGGCTGCAAGACATCGTTGATGATCTGCAAATGGATGCATCAGCAGCAGGACATCGTGTTCACAACCGAGAAGCCTACAGGAGAGCTGTTAGTGAGGCAAAGTTCAGCAAGGGACATGCAAATGAATGACTGACTCCTTATGTTATTGCTCGCTCTTAATACGGCTCTTTGATTTCGGTACATGTTCTTAATAATTCTCATATCTTTACCCTGTATGTTAAGCTTCTCTAGCATTTGTATCATACCTTCATGTCTAATTCTGTCAAAAGCTTTCGTGTAATCAATAAAACACAAGTATAAATCTGTGTTTACCTCTAGTGGTCACTCTTAACAAAAAGCAAACTGCATTACTTGTGCTTTTCTAGAATCATTAAAACTTCCCCAGTCTTCTCGCAGAATTATTTTTCTGGTTACCCCCCCCCCCCCAACCCGATTCCACCCCTCTGCAGTTTTCTTCCATTTCTTAAGCGTGTTCGCCGCATTTTTCTACTGTTAGCTAAGGGTCAGAGACGAAAGAAGATGGACTTCAATGTGGGCAAAGTACTTTCTCCGCATCATCCTGCCCACAGAAATCATTTTGCTGAAAGAATCCCATACAAAGAAGCCAAAGGCCATTTTAAAAAGAGCAAAAAGTATCCTGGTTTCAAATATCCGTCCGGGCTGTTCACGAGCCTATGGTTCTCTTAACGTACCTGCCCCTTCCCTTTTTTTCTGATATCTTAGTTATCTTAATGGTTGGTTAGTCTCTGAAAAAGGTGATTATTTGTTTCCTAGACGAAGAAGAATAGTACACTCTATACAAAGCTGATCAGCACAGTGCACTCTAAGGTTCTGCTGCTCCCACGCAAAATTTGGAACTCCTGTGCACCCACTTAAGTTAAAAAAAAATTAGTCAAATAAATAAATTGTGCTCAGATGCCCGACGTAGAGTCAAATTACAAAGCATAAGTTAAAGATTTCACAGAAAAAATTCATAATCAAAAAGGAAAAAAAATCTGTAAAACAAATTCATGTAGAGCTATCACACGTATCCTTTGCGCTAAAAGAAACACGGAGTAACATTAATAAACAAAAAGTAGCCTATCTTTCAATGCATATAAAACTTCCTGCGCGGCACTTTTCTTTTGTGTTCACGGCCGGGCAAATAAGAGGGAACATTGACTGTCAGTGTTTTGAAGAAAAGAATTTTCACGTGACGGCCTGTACCATATAAATACAATGCCTGAGTTAACACAGAGTGAATACCAACAAACAAACAAACAAAATGGAGAAAAAACGAAAAATGAAAAGAAGAGGGATAAAAGAAACAAGTCCAAGCGAATCGACGTCATCTTCAGCTGTTGGACTCAGCCTACAAATCTCTCCCGGTAGCTGAGATGTTGATGAAGAAGAAGAAGAAGAAGAAGAAGAAGAAGAAGAAGAAGCGCTAGCATAACACAACATTTGTTTAAAAACACGCCGATTAAAAACAAGAGAAACATAAAATTCTTACACAGTCTCACAAAGTTCAGATCAGAATTCTCTGGACGCAATCGTGTTTCCTTGTCGATTATTGTGTTGTACTGAAATAAAAGCAAGGCGGTCGTTCTATTATTTATGCACTTCCACTGAAAAATTCATGTGTTAAGACTTTGAAAACGCTATAAAGACTGACGAATCTAGCACAATCAACTCTATTCCTCTCTCGCGGCCGCTGATGAATGCAAAGACACCAATATTGGACAGGAGTAAATTGAAGAAAACGTTAAGGTAGTCATTGAAACATGCCGTCAAAGGACCCACTAGAGCGGAAAGCGAGAAAAGGATATATTATATTTACTCTTTCTTTATTCACTCCATCTACCATATCGTCGGTTATGTTATCAGCGACCTTGGAATGTACTGGTGTTAGAAACTGGATGTTTTCTAACATAATTTTGTGTTCAGATGAGCAAACTGCTGTCACATGAAGGCGATGGTTGTGTTTTCTACCACAGGTGATGCTTCATTGAGCAGGTAAGACGTGTGCCGTTAGTTATATGGAGCATGTTTTGGTATAATCACCATGAAAGTTTATGGCTCCAAGGAGTTCAGGCTGTTGGGATAAGCAGATAGATAATGTAAGCGCGTGAAGAGAAACGGGGGGGGGGGGGTCCTTTTGTGAAAGGGGAGAGCAAGTGTAAGTTTGAATGAAACACTGCAGCGCCTGTCATAAGTCGACGGTTAAACAAATAAAACTTAAGACTTTCTCTCGAATTAGTTCATTTTCCCACTTAATCTTCAGATATTTACCCAGTTAATCATCAGACATTTTCCCAATTAATCTTCAGATATTCAGATATTAATATTCAGATATTTAATCTTCAAACGATAGATAATATGACCCATACATTTTAAAATATTGTATCTGATCTGACAGAAAAAAAAAGCAGCAATAAAGAAAAACTGGAGTTATCTGTACATTTTCTTCATACCTGCTTGATAGAGAGGTATTTAAAAAAAGTAAAGGTAACCCTGTCATGCCTTAGAGGCACATAGGTATATGGTGTTAGTGCCCATATTTTCCTTGACCTGTCAGCACACTAGAGGGTGATATGGTCAGTATCACGCCTGACCGCCTTTCCTTCCCCAACTCCAGAAGAAGTCGGATACCCATTTCTACAGCTGGGTGACTGGGGTGCCGCCGGCCGGATTCGAACCCCCGACCTTCGCCATGAGAGACCAGTGCACTAACCACTTCGCCACTCAGACACCCAGAGAGGTATTTACCCGTTTTTAAGTGTGGCCCCGAGAAGGGGGGGGGCTAGGGGGCCCGGAGTGGATGAAAAAAAAGGGGGGTTCGGGGTGAAGTTTGTGCGGACCTACAAGCACACACACACACACACTCACACACACACGCACGTACGCACGCACACTGACACATTAACTTCCTACTTAATCTTTAAGCGCTGCTACAGTCAAACAGACTTAGAAATGTATGATATCAAGATACACTTAAAAGTGCATTAATTTTAATCTTTAATCGTTTATAATGTATTAAATTGAAAATTGTAGCGTTAATAGCGCAAGACTCATTCTCCCTTTCATTCCCCCCCCCCCCCTCCTTTTCCCCAAAATCCCCAAACCCCCTGTGTTATAGGGCTTTCTTGCCATTTCCTGAACATTTTTCTAGAACTGCCGACGTCCTGTAGAAGACATGTCATGGAGTTGTGAGGACAGTGCAAAGATTAGCGCCGAAAGAAAACGGGCGGAATGAGTCAGGGAGCTAATGGCTCGATTAGATTATCTCCCCTAGCGGGAATGAAGGGAGGCCGACTACGATTTAATAACTTCCCGGCGATGTCAACGGAGACGAGGACCACAACGAGTCGTCATTACATGGGTGTCACAGCCAAGCAATTTCCGGCAATATTGCTTTTATTATTTCTAATATCAGAAAGATAACATGTCGCAGAGGAAATGTTTTGAACATTGAAAAAAAAAACAAACTAATAAAGTTAATGGTATATCAACATGTGAAGTTCATAATAATGATAATAATAATAATAATTGGTTTTTAAAATTTTCTGTTTCCATGTCTTTAAGGCATATTGGGGACACGATGTTAGGCCCGTATGTTCTTTAAGGCATATTGGGGACACGATGTTAGGCCCGTATGTTCTTTAAGGCATACTGGGGACACGATGTTAGGCCCGTATGTTCTTTAAGGCATACTGGGGACACGATGTTAGGCCCGTATGTTCTTTAAGGCATACTGGGGACACGATGTTAGGCCCGTATTTTCACTATCTTTGGCACATGAAAGTGTTATATGGTCAGTATCACGCTTGGCCGTATTTATCTTCCCAGATTTCTCTGTTACCCATTTTTTTTTTTTTAGAGGCTGGGTGGATTCCAGGGTCTTTTTTTTGTGGTGTGTATCAGAAAAAAAAAACCCACTGCTGGGATTTGAAGTTGATACCACCGGATTAGTAAACCGAGCACCTAACCACTCGGCTAACCAGGCCGCCAACACAACTAATATTCCAGTAGCAAACTTCTTTGGCATCAACAGAGAAAACGACACACATATATAAACACTAGTAACTTCTAAGGTATCTTTTTATGATTTGCCCAACAAAGAAATGGACCTTCGGTTCCTACACGAAACATTTTTATTTGACGATACAACAGAAATGCATAGACCGAATGTGAATGCAGTCCAGCTGTCACTTCCTAGGATATGCATAATCTTCCGTGAAGAATATTTACCAGTACTCTTACTGTCCAGCTCTGCAATCGCTCAGCCTTGCTGACATCACAGATCTCCCTCGACTAGTAAAAGTGAAACGCTTGCTGAAGCGTTGGACAAGTACGCTATTCCTTTTTTTTTTAAATGAGAGCGTTCGCCATATTGTTTTTATGTTCATCGAACAATGATATCCGATCGTTCATCTTTTGGAAAACTATAAAGACTGTTCCAACTCTTCATTTTTCCCTCAAGTGTTACCAACTCTTCTCACATCTTTGCTCTAGTGTTACCAACTCTTCTCACATCTTTCCTCTAGTGTTAACACATTCTTCTCACATCTTTCCTCTAGTGTTAACACATTCTTCTCACATCTTTCCTCTAGTGTTGTCAACTCTTCTCGCATCTTTCCTCTAGTGTTACCAACTCTTCTCACATCTTTCCTCAAATGTTACCATCTCTTCTCATATTTTTCCTCTAGTGTTATCAACTCTTCTCACATCCTGCGTTACCAACTCTTCTCACATCTTTCCTATAGCGTTATCAACTTTTCTCACATCTTTCCTATAGCGCTGCCAAATTCTTCTCACATCTTTCAATTTAGTGCTACCAACTCCTTTTACATCTTTCCTCTAGCGTTTCCAACTCTTTTTACATCTTTCCTCTAGCGTTACCAACTCTTTTTACATCTTTCTTCTAGCGTTACCAACTCTTTTTACATCTTTCCTCTAGCGTTACCAACTCTTTTTATATCTTTCCTCTAGCGTTACCAACTCTTTTTATATCTTTTCTCTAGCGTTACCAACTCTTTTTACATCTTTCCTCTAGCGTTACCAACTCTTTTTACATCTTTCTTCTAGCGTTACCAACTCTTTTTACATCTTTCCTGTAGCGTTACCAACTCTCTCCGTGGCACAGCATCTATCGTGGCACAGCATCCATTCTCCTTCTCCCCAACAACTCACTACCAAAAATAGCACTAACATTGACACCACAGGGGAACAGAAGCAAGGGTAGAGCAAAGGAAACATGGAGAAGAACAACAGAGAGGATGTTCAGTAATAGAGGGTTCACCTGGGCAAGAGTGAAAAAAAAAAAAAAGCAAAGGACAAGCGTTTGTGGAAAACTCTTGCGGAAGCTCCATATGCCCTGGGTTCTTAAGGTTCAGAGTGAAAGAAATGTTTTTCTCTTATAGTTTTCTTTTGCCTCATTATATCTCACCTTCTACCACAGACTGGGAACCGCTTCTCTCGAGGCATCGTTTCCTGCAGTCATCATTTCGTTATGGAAATTAGATGAGTTCGCTATTGTAGAAGATAACTTATCCTGAAATATTTGAACTAGATATGTTTTGTAGGGAAGACAATAATACAGCCAGAAACACGCAGATAAAATATCTGTGTAGAGAACGAACATACAAAAATTGGATAAGAATGCAAACAATGAAGACGATCGCTCTGAAGTGAAAAGAATAGCGGAAATGTTTGAAGCCAGAGAGATCCGTTACACCAAGGCACCATCTGCCGCCAGTGCAAAGTGTCGGCTTCCCACGAAGCTTAAATTAGATCAGGAGGCCGAGATGTCGGTGCTACAGAGCGCGAGAGCCGACATCCTCTGAGAGATTCCGGTTTTGGGACTCGCCAAGTAGAATCTGATTGCCAGGACGAGAGGTGCCAAAGCGCATCGGAGACTGGATGTGTGTCGACACTTCCTGCTAGCAGAGTGAGGCCCACCAAATTTCCGACGCCCAGACGAGGGCCAATTTTTGGTTGAGCGGTGGTAAGTTGGTCGATGGGTGATGAAAGGAAATGAAGATTCACGTACACGACGGGAGATTTAGAACTCTGCTAGCTGAAGCTGAATTACAAGAACAAATTACAAGATTTTCATTTGTCATAAAAAAAAAAAAATTGCACACCGAATGAACTCAAAACAAAAACATATTTTTAAAATTTAAAGTAGACATTCAAGAAAGAGGCAGAATAAACTGTTATTGCATTTTTGCTCTCTGTTTTGAGTAACAAAGAACACAGAGAAAGTTAGAGTAATGATGGAGGCCCACACAGTGTTATTCAATTATTTTAAACTAAAATTCTATGTTAGACCATTTCGTTACTTTTTCATACTCTTCACACGAAATTTAAATTGTTCACAGTTATCCGGACATCTTTTCTTTTCATTTGAAACACTTTTTCCTGTTGCAAATAGTTCGTGTTACTTTGTTATGTGTGTAGCTCTGTTCGCTAGAAAAGCAAATACTTGTTTAGTGAAATCTCTGCAATATTTTTTCACTTTGTGCACTATCTCCATCGAAATTTAGTTTTCGTAAACAGAAGTCCTGTTTCTGTTAACTCTTGGAGTTTTTCCTAAGTTTTCTTGTTTCACTTATATTGCGCTTTTCTTGTTGATGTTGTTGTGTGATGATCTATAACTGCGACCGAACAGCAGCAGGCAGATGGTGTTGCTTTTGGAGAAGTGGCAACGGTTCTAGTGAGGAGTGCAGTGATTTAAGGAGTGCAGTGGTTTGAGGAGTGCAGTGGTTTGAGGAGTGCAGTGGTTTGAGGAGTGCAGTGGTTTGAGGAGTGCAGTGGTTTGAGGAGTGCAGTGGTTTGAGGAGTGGAGTGGGTTGTTTAATCATGAAACTGATACAAACAAACAAGCAAAGAAATAAACAAACAAAAAACTACACTTCTCAGAATAGGCTACACTTTCGTCTTCTACTCTGCCGGTCAGGAAGTAACAAGCAAAATCTAGAACAGAGGTTCCCAATCCTTTCTTGAGCTTCACCATAAACCAGCAATGGCACGTGACCCACTACCTTAGAACAAAACCGGAGGCGATCCGCGACCCTAAACCAACAATGTTAAGTGACCTTACGGCCCATTAAAAAAAAGGGATTTTAAAATGACTGAAAATCAACAAACATGAAATAATACTATTTCAGAGCTTTTAACATATTATAATTTTTGCTGCTAATAACGAACGATTATGTATAAACGCCACGTCATGATAATCCAACACTTAAAATATCTTTCCGTGACCCGACCTTATCCCCCTCCTGTGATCTGAGATTGACAGACACTGATTAAGAGCATCACATAACGACTCAGAGAGATTTAATCATCCTGATTAGTTGCTTGGTCAGTGTGACAATTTACATCAGCCAGTGTTCACTGATGACGTGCAGGTACGCGTCGGCGATCATGCTGCTCTATTCTGCGCGTTCTGAGGTTATTTCCGTCCAGGTCGGTTGCCTTTCCCTTTCTATAACGTCTGGCCAGCTCTGTGAGATAATATTGACGAGATATCTCACGCTGTACCTCTTCGTTCTATTTCCTCCTATTCGTTATCTTTAACCATTGGTATATATATATATATATATATATATATATATATATATATATATAATGGGCGTGTGCATGACCTTTTTCATACGATTTTATTTGTGTTAACATATCTGTGAAGTGTAGGTGTGTATGTATGAGTGTAAATGACTGCTGTATCTAACAGTTAGTTCCGCTTTTCAAAATTATAAATTTAAACTAATATAATGGCTAAAAATAGGCATCGCGTCATTTTCATGGAAAACAAGAATGGATGTGTTAACTTTGAAATATTAGGGAGATTTTTTAAAAATTCTGCCTTGTAGTAGAATAGCCTTTGGATTCAGCTTTTCGCCATTCTGTGACATTAATATGAACCTAACATGTCTAAGTCTCTTCAAAGTCACAGACAAGGCGGATTCGATGCGACTTGAAGCTTTTTCAACAAACCTCCGGTTCGGTGACATTTAGATATAGGCATCTCATTTTCACACATTCTCAATAATTTTAACATGTTTTCTCAAGTTCAAAAGGCGTGGAGTCACTACAGTATTCTGCCGATGGTATAATTCAAAAGGGGTGGATTCACTACAATATTCTGCCGGTGGTATAATTCAAAAGGCGTGGATTCACGACAATGTTCTGCCGATCTTATAATTCATAAGGTGTGGATTCACTACAATATTCTGCCGATCTTATAATTCAAAAGGCGTGGATTCACTACAATATTCTGCCGATGGTATAATTCAAATGGCGTGGGGTCACTACAGTATTCTGCCGATCTTATAGTTCAAAAGACGTGAGGTCACTACAGTATTCTGCCGATCTTATAATTCAAAGGCGTGGATTCACTACAATATTCTGCCGATGGTATAATTCAAAAGGCGTTGATTCACTACAATATTCTGCCGATGGTATAATTCAAAAGGCGTTGATTCACGACAATATTCTGCTGATGGTATAATTCAAAAGGCGTTGATTCACTACAATATTCTGCCGATGGTATAATTCAAAAGGCGTTGATTCACTACAATATTCTGCCGATCTTATAATTCAAAAGGCGTGGATTCACAACAATATTCTGCCGATGGTATAATTCAAAAGGCGTAGGGTCACTACAGTAATGTGCTGAACTTGTAGTTCAAAAGAATCCTGCTTTGGAAATGTTGTCCCACAACAGTGCCAGACTGCTTTGATGTCAGAAGGACCCTGTTTAGGAACCGCGACATGAGCACAGTTGTGTCCTGTTTTGGTGTCAAAGTTAGCAGGACACATTCCAGGTCACAAGAAGATAGGACATGGCGGGGCAGAATGATTTTTACCAAACCTGACGGTGGGATGGTCCCCTGGGATACGCCCTTCTGGCAGCAATGCTAAGGGGCACAACTCTAAGACAGAGGGGCTATAATAGCCTTCAAGTGATTCCGCACCTCTTCCGGTCACGCGGGGGATTATATCAACACTTTGGAAATGAAGAACCGCGGGGAACCCGAGGCAGGGGTATAGGAGATCCGTTACTCTCGTGGGAAGATGTTTTCGCAATTAGGTTCTCGCTATAGGAAGTGACGTCCAAGCACGTGATTTAACACTAAAACTGCGGCGCACGTGCGAGGTCACGTGGCAACTAATAACTGGGACGATTTTTTGACAGAGGAAGCATATAACGATTGTCTTCTACGGAAAAGCGACCCTCGAGTGTGGTTAAGACGACACTAGCAGAAACATACTTGTCTTTCATTCAGACCGCACATGGACAACTAATTCCTTGTTAAGTGAAGAAAAGAATACGTTTAATCCTTATAATAGAGACGCCTATAGGGCAAGTCCAAAGAAATAGGAAGGAAGGGGGGATCTATAGGCAAGCCCTATGACAGAGAGGGGAAAGGGGAAACACCTATAGGCATGCCCAATAATAGAGAGAGAGAGAGAGGGAGGGAGAGATAGTAAGGGGGAACACCTATAGGCATGCCCAATAATAGAGAGAGAGAAAGAGAGAGAGAGAGGAAGAGAGAGAGAGAGGGGGGGAGAAATAGGAAGGGGGAACACCTATAGGCATGCCCAATAATAGAGAGAGAGAGAGAGAGAGAGAGAGAAGAAGGAGAGAGAGAGGGAGAAATAGAAAGGGGGAACACCTATAGACACTTCCAATGATAGAGAGAAGGGAAGGGGAGCGGACACCTATACGGCAAGTCCAGTTCTCTATGTGGCAGACTTCAGACAAAATGTCATGGCGCAGTTTAACGTGATTATTCCTCATCCTCCATCCTTTTAATCAGATCTTTGTCCTTCTAAACATTCACACACAGAGCTAAAATCTTTCATCAAGTCTTTACAAACTTTGCTGTGCGTACTAAACTTTAAAAATAAAAAATAAATATCACTTAGTATTGTACTATATCTATTCCGTCTGGACGCACTTTCCATGTGTACTTTTTCAAAGTTTCTCTAAATTGTATCTCGATTTCCAGTGCTTGGTTTGTTGCATTGCCAGTTTAAATCTCCCAAAGAATGCGAATATTTCCAAGTCAAAAACCACCCACACCCAACCACAGAGCTTTCGTGGATAATTATTAAGAGAAGATCTATGTGTAAAAAAAATGGATGGCAATTTCATAAGAACATTATAGATCTGTATAGAGTAAGGAGACCAACAATGACGAATTTGTAGCATGAAATCTAGCATAAATAACTTCAGACTGTCGCCCTACCCGCCTCGTAGATATTATCCTCTAGCGCTCCCAAAAAAATACGTTTATCATTAATTTGGATCAGATACCACCTCTAAATTCCTTTTCATCATAGCATCACACCTTCTCTCTCTCTCCTCTCTCTCTCTCTCTCTCTTCACCAGCGGATCTTCCTGCTGTCCCAGAGAGCTGTACTGCCCAGTATAGGAAACACTCGCTTATTCATTCTGTTTTCTGCTCCCTTTGTTCAAGAGGTAACAAGACAATATCTAGAACAGCGGTTCCCAATCTTTCTTTAACTCGACTCCAAACCAGCAATGGTACGTGAGCCACGACCCTAGATCAGCAATGATAAATGATGCGCGGCCTCGAACACGTGATCAAACACGTGATGGAAAGTCACCAACTGCATCGATATCAGGTATCAAGACCTACAGAAAGGTATTACTCGTAAACTTTTATTGAAACACAGCTTTAATATTTATGATTATGTTTATTTCAGTTGATGCTTTTCTGAGTCATCTTCTTTTATTGCAAGTTCTAACTTTCCTTTATTGCCTGTTATAAATTCCACATAGAATATTATATATGTGGTAGGTAAAGATGATGCAAATCTTAAATTTTAATACTTTTGTTAAGTTCGTTTTCTTCTTCCTCCTCCTCTTTCTCTTACTGTGGACATTTTCACAAGTTCAGCCATCAACAGAAGGATCTGATCACTTCTATGAGTCTCATGGTCAGCATTACTTCTTACCTGGTTAAAAAAAAACAACTTCAGAACGTAATATCTTTAAAAAAAAACCCTACCTTAAAAACAAAAATCACACAGACAATCAGGAACATACTTCACACATCACGGGCGAGCACCGTGAAAAATCGTTAGACCAGTCATAAGTAGCACAGCCATGGTGGCACTGAACACTGTCGGTCGATCCATGGGAACTGTATTTCTTTCATGTTTTGTGTAGCCCTTGTCTGTGGATGAAACACGTCAGAAAAATAGGAAACTCTACCCGCGGACTCAAACTTGGCCTGCGTGTGAACACTGCAGCTTCTAGCCGTGTACGATTTCTGATCGAATCTGTTGTTATGACAGAACAGTAAGTGGCGATCACATTTCCAGCGTTTATCCATGTGTACCTCAATTAGGTGTTTTGGGTGGTTGATAGATTGTGCGGTCTCGCCTTCCCAGTATTCGAAACAGAAACAAATGTTCCCTTCAGTTTACAGTATACTTTTTAAAAAAGTAAGAGAACAAATATTGTAGGATTAAACCTCGAAAAAATCGTAGACAAAGCACTTTAGTGAGACGTGAGAGAAAGAAAAATCACAAGAGAATTACCTGGGATTCGAACACGGACTCCGGTAAGACGAGCAGCCGTCTAGCCACGAGAGAACAGCGTACTATCGACATAGCCAACTAGCACCCCAAAGTCTAAGTCGATAGTACGCTGTTCTCTCGTGGCTAGACGGCTGCTCGTCCTACCGGAGTCCGTGTTCGAGTCCCAGGTAATTCTCTTGTGATTTTTCTTTCTCTCACGTCTCACTAAAGTGCTTTGTCTACGATTTTTTCGAGGTTTAATCCTACAATATTTGTTCTCTTACTTTACCGTACCAAAACCTCGTAGTTTCCTATTTATAAAAAATTGTTCCTTAAAACTTTTTTAAAAAATCCACTTGGAACAATACTGATTACTAATATATATATATATATATATATATATATATATATATATATATATATATATAATAATTTTTTTATACTTGAAATACATATTTGTTTTTAAAACTGAAAGTTTCGCTGGCCATAGGTTGTCCCGTCAGATATTGCTACTGATCTCATGAAGCTCACAAAAAACAAACAAACAAACAAACGAAACTTAGTCTTAGAACAGCAGACAAATCTTGGATTCTTTGATGCGAGTGAATATTAAGACACCTATACTTCATTTTGCTTTGTTTTGTTTTAACTTCTTCCGCAACTCATATTTCCAAACATTTATGAGATCTTCTTCCTTAATAATCATTAAAAAATACTTTTCTCATTTCCCGCAGTTTTCCAAAGAAACCAGTCATATCTTTAGGCCTGGTATCGAACTAAGAGCAAGAAAATTGTTTTCACAGCCACCATGTGAACACCTGGTTGACCGAAATCTATGTCCGGTTGTATTTGCATGTCGTAGAGATGTGAAGCGTTAGTGCCTTCACATTTCTAGGCCATTACGGATTCTGAGGTAGGGATGCCAGCACCTGGCACCGCTGCCTTTGTTTTCCTAGGGAGACCCCAAGTACCTGGTTTTACCCCGGTGCCGGTCAGTCTGAGAGCATCCGCCCGAGGGCTAAATCGAACCAAGGACCTTCTGATCTGCAGGCGAATGCACTGACCACTACACCCTGTGACACCTAAGACTAAAATGTGTGAGAAAAATCAGTTTAACAAGTGTACAGAAAAATATTTGTTTATTGCAGTGTGAAAAAAATAACTGCGAAAACAAAGCTTAGTTTCTCAACATGTAATGTGGAGGTGTCAGGTACCCCTTTTTACAACCAGCGTCAGCGGTTCACGATCAAACCACCAACCACCGTCATGAGACACTAGCAGCGAAGAAAATATACAACACTTGAAACCTTTTTAAACTGTTTGTCGTTTATTGTTACTATATGTTAAGTTCGAACCGTTTAATTAAATTTCTGATATAAATTTATAAATAGCTTGGTCTTTTTATATTATTATTTTTTTACGACAATTCCTCCATTTGTTACGGTGTTGTCTGAGAATCAAGTCGAGTTATCAGCGAATCGATACAGCAAGGCCACTGATTACCTGGTCTGTAATGGGACAGTACCAAAGGGCCAAAATTTAAGATTAATAAAACAGAATATTAGACGTAAAGATTCGATTACTAAGGCCGTGGCTTATCACTAGTAGTGGGTCGCCATTATCCTACGCCGTGTCCTCGTATAATGTCCTACGTCTTGCAATGGCGTAACATCTCCAGAAATATTTAGTTTATAAACAATGACTGTGCTAAACTGATGGGGTGGTTATCAGGACTGGTGAGTCAGAACTGGCCAAGACCCTATCCAGTATCTTCACATGTTTTTTTCTAGTAACATCATCAGCCTAAGCAAAACTTGGAGAGGCTCTAGAATCTATCGTCATCATCATGTGCATAGAAAATCTTTTTTTTTCCTCAGTCCATTTCTGGATTTCAAACAAGCCACTGTAATCCACTGACAATCCGATGTCATGTCTGTATGTCAGTATCTTCACTGACATTAGCTGCTAATAGCAGCCCTCTCAAAGTTCACTTTAGATTTTTAAAAAAAAACAAGCTCTGTGTACAGGTGAGTAAAAACTTAATAAACTACAGTTTTCCATGTGACAAAATATGACGTGACATTATCAGGAATGTCATGAGGATGACCCTGTTGGAAGACCTGGTGGTAACATGAAATATCGAAGCGAAAGAGGATTGGATAAAAAGACTAGTAGTGAGCTAACTTTGATGCGGTTTCGTGGAGATATTTCAGAAAGTAGACATCGGCTTAATATTGAAGAAGACTGGCTAGTAAAGAGTATTAAATATTTTAGACACATTAAACGTCATTATAATCTGGAGAAGACCGTCTTGGAAGGGTACATAATGGGAAAAATAAAGAGAGGAAGGCCAATGCGAAGATGGCTGCAAGACATCGCTGATGATCTGCAAATAGATGCATCAGCAGCAGGTCATCTTGCTCACAACCTACAGGAGGGCTGTTAGGGAGGCAAAGTTCCACAAGGGACATGCAAATGAATGAAGACATCGGCCTACTTAGAGACACAATTGATCGCGTGTGATCCATCAGTCACTTGACGACGACGACGACGATGATGATGATGATGATGATTATGATGATGATGATGATGAAACTATTTCTGTTGTTTACAAACAAATTATGATCATAAATGAAAAAAATAAAACTCGCTACCGCTTGCTTCGTAAACCGACAGTAGAAATACAGAATTAGAGTTTTGTAGTTCTCTTTGACGTTCGCAATCTGTCTCATTCCCTTGCTCCTCCTGTCTCGCCGTTTTCTAAAACATTTAAGAACTGAGGCTGAAATCCAGGCCTAACTCCCTACACGGAACCATATAACGATTACCTGGCACAATAGAGAAAACCTGATGGGAACCTAACAGGTGATGGCTCCGTACGCACGTCACGAGTAACGAAGATTCTCGATAGAGCCATAGGTCAACATAGCGGACCCTACTGTGTGTATTCACACGCCGGCGTGCAAACAATCTGCGTGCTCTTTACCCGACAACAGACCAAAAGATATGGTCGGTTCCGTTCGAAAAATGATGGAAATGGAAAAAAAAAGATGGAAGTTAATTATGGAAAAAAAAGTAATAAATATTTGGTAACGGATATGGATGGTGCACCTGTCTCATCGATTCTTTTTTGTTTACGCTCGCACGATGGAATGCTCAGCTTCCAAAGAAGCACTTCTTAGAAAAATCACTGTGGTCCTTAAATGGCCATTTCTTCTTCTTCTTCTTCTTCTTTTTCGTCTTCTTCTCTCCCTGGAACTACGAGCTTGAGTTTTTTTTGCGGCCCATGTGGTGAAGATGTTGAGTCCCAGCATCGTGTCGGATTGGGAGCAGGATATTATGATTCTTTTTTCACTCCTGAATGGAGATAAAAAGTAGGGAGTGTACAATATTTGGCACATGGCTTCCCCGCCATGGGGACCATGGTGATCCTTACCCAGTTACCCAGACTAGATTTGTTACATGGGAAAGCTGGGGGAGGGTCTTGGTCAGTTATGAATCGCCAGCTTTAACACTGTCATATCAACTGTGGGTTTCTGATTGCCAAATTGGACAGCCTCTATTAAATTTTCCTCATATCTATCTTCATCTTTATCTTACACGTTATATGTATATATTTCTCCTGTGTTTCGCTTGAATAAATATTTCCACTGTACCTTTCTTTCTCATTTCTTCGTCATCGTCTCTCTTCTCCTTCTCATTTGGCCCATGGGGGCTTAAGCTTTACTGAAGCTGATTATTTTGTTCAAGGAAATACAGAAGAAAGGGGCCGTGCACGGGTTGGGAATTGGGGGGGGGGGGGAAGGGAAGGGAGGATGGTGCACTGTTATCCTTGGTATCGAGCTGTTTCTCAGATAACAACATTCAAGCGTTTGCAAGGTTGTACTTGGCTGTCACAACATTCAAACGTGTGCAAGGCTGTGCCTGGCTGTCACAACATTGACGTGTTTGGAAGGCGGTCACAACATTGTACACACAAAAATCCGAGCGCCACGTGGTTGTTAGTGTTGCGCGAACGAAGGCGAAGTGAAGAAGTCACCTCCTTAAGCTTGACAGCGGCATGACTTTATTCTATTTTTTTCAGGAACATCTGAAAACACAATAACTTGCAGTCCATTTTCTTCAGTCACATTCTTTCCAGTCACGAACACGTCAGCAACACCCAGCAGCTGTCTTAAATCAACTCTCTCCATAATCCTCTAGTCCTGATCCAGGCCGCCATCTTCGTCAATCAACTGAGCAGGTGAACTTGAGTCTGGTTTGTTTTCAAACCGAATCACTCGTCAGGCTCAGTGACTCCGGACAGCTTTAAACTACTGCTATGGTCCGTAGGGTGCCTTAGTGGCGAAGTGGTTAGTACACTGGTCTCTCGTGGCGAATGTCGGGGGTTCGAGCCGGGTGCAGTCCAGTCACCCAGCTTCCGAAGTTGGGGAAGGAAAGGCAGTCAGGCGTGATGCTGACCACATCACCCTCTAGCGTGCTGACAGGTCAAGCAAAATATGAACACTAACCCCATATACCCTATGTGCTTCTAAAGCATGACATGATTACCTTTACCTTTATCTTTATCTGTACCTTTACCTTTACCTTATAGACCGTATCAACATGGTTTGAGGTATCCCGCCTTGCTCAAAACACGAGTATTTGTTGATGCCTTGTGCTTCATTTGGTGGACAGAGGACTGGTGCTGGTGAAGATGATGATGATGATGATGATGATGAGTCGTATTATTTTGGACAAAGAAGAACACACAAAGAAGTTCTAAATGAAATTGAAAAGAGAAATAATTAAAGCCAAAGGAGTCAAGACAGTTAAATGTTTTAGCCATTTACAAAGACACGATGAAGTAACAGAAACCATTTCTGAGGGAAAAATTGATGAGAAGAACTAAGATGGCCACAGTGGAGTAGCTGGGTGGAGAACAGCATAAGAAAAAGCAAGATGACCACAGTGGAGTAGTTGGGTGGAGAACAGCATAAGAAAAAACAAGATGGCCACAGTGGAGTAGCTGGGTGGACAACAGCATAAGACAGGTTGGGGCAGGGACTTGGTTCACTAAAGTTCATCAACTCTGACGCTAATATGTCAGCTGTGGTTCACCAACCCTGACGCTAATATGTCATATAAAATTCGCCAAACCTGAAGCTAATATGTTAGCTGCGGTTCGCCAACCCTGACGCTAAATATGTCAGGTGTGGTTCACGAACCCTGACGCTAATATGTCAGGTGCGGTTCGCCAACCCTGACGCTAATATGTCATCTAAAACTCGCCAAACCTGAAGCTAATATGTCAGCTGTGGTTCGCCAACCCTGGCGCTAATATATCAGTTGTGGTTCGCCAACCCTGGCGTTAGTATGTCAGCTGTGGGTCGGCGACTGCCAAAAAATATAACGTCTTCGCTTCCCCGCCCCCCTCCACCCCGCCCCCACACCCACCATTATATACTTTCTCAATTCATTAAAATAATGGACAGTGGGCGGCTTCTCTCTTCCCCGACCTAGAAACTCATTGCCTAGTTACAGACTCACCTGCACTGAAGTACGCAAGCGTGACTGTAATTAGAATAAGTGTACTGTTATTGATCGCAGGGCCTTACCCGTCATAGTATCTTTTGATTGGTTCGGTGATACTAATTTGTTACATTGTTATTGTTTTGAAAAGTTTTTTTTTATGTTCCTTAGAAAGGAAAAAAAAAGAAGATAAAAACATGTGAGGAATGCAAGTTTTTGCACGTTTTATACGGAAGAGGAAAAGTTTCGGGTTTTGTGGACTGATATAAATAAAGCAGAATGAAATGAAAATCATTATCTTCATCATCATTATCATCGTTATTGTCTTTTTTTTCGCTGATAGTAATGAAGATGTAGTGGAAATGTAATGATTATTTTTCACAATATGAAATATGCTTCTTTTTAAACAATAGGCAGATATGGGCGGAACTTGGAAACAAAAGAAATATACTTACGAAACTTAGAAACAAAAGATGTATTCTTAGGGAACTTTGAAACAGAGAACACATTTTACACAAATGCTTGGAATATTACAAAGAGGTGTATGCTGAAAATATAGACAGGTATCAGTTACTAAATATCATTGCTTTAATATCAACGAGGACATGTGTTGAATTTCCACCACGCAAGGTTCACTGATATCTGTATAGTTCAATTTGTATAGGACTGAATTTTCCGCAAAATATCAAGTTTTTTTTTCTTGACACACTGATAAGAAGCGACACAAGAAGTTTCTTTCCAATATCACCGAATATTCTGAGAATCCACCACTTCAAAGACATAGTCAATCAATATTCCAGCGAGTTCAGGAAAGAAACTGCGCGTTTAGAAGTTAATTTCCCCCCCCCCCCCTTTCCCCATACCACTGAGCACTGGATATCTAACTCAATTAACAACGAATTTTAGTCTGACATTGGATATAGAAGCTCACTAGTTCAATAGTCCTCATAAAAGTAACTAAGAGCGCATTAGTTCAATAGTCCTCATAAAAGTAACTAAGAGCGCATTAGTTCAATAGTCCTCATAAAAGTAACTAAGAGCGCATTAGTTCAATAGTCCTCATAAAAGTAACTAAGAGCGCATTAGTTCAATAGTCCTCATAAAAGTAACTAAAAGTGCACTAGTTCAATAGTCCTCATAAAAGTAACTAAGAGCGCATTAGTTCAATAGTCCTCATAAAAGTAACTAAAAGCACACTAGTTCAATATTCCTCATAAAAGTAACAAAGAGCGCATTAGTTCAATAGTCCTCATAAAAGTAACTAAAAGCACATTAGTTCAATAGTCCTCATAAAAGTAACTAAAAGCACATTAGTTCAATATTCCTCATAAAAGTAACTAAAAGCACATTAGTTCAATATTCCTCATAAAAGTAACTAAAAGCACATTAGTTCAATAGTCCTCATAAAAGTAACAAAGAGCGCATTAGTTCAATAGTCCTCATAAAAGTAACTACAAGTGCACTAGTTCAATAGTCCTCATAACAGTAACTAAGAGCGCATTAGTTCAATAGTCCTCATAAAAGTAACTACAAGTGCACTAGTTCAATATTCCTCATAACAGTAACTAAGAGCGCATTAGTTCAATAGTCCTCATAAAAGTAACTAAAAGCACATTAGTTCAATATTCCTCATAAAAGTAACTAAAAGCACATTAGTTCAATATTCCTCATAAAAGTAACTAAAAGCACATTAGTTCAATATTCCTCATAAAAGTAACTAAAAGCACACTAGTTCAATATTCCTCATAAAAGTAACTAAAAGCACACTAGTTCAATATTCCTCATAAAAGTAACTAAAAGCACACTAGTTCAATATTCCTCATAAAAGTAACTAAAAGCGCAGCCTTCTAGAAGGGGGGGGGGGGGCCTGGAGACGGTGTTCGATGAGGCAATCAGCTACCCATAGCTGATATGCTAGCGTCAAGGTTAGCGAACCATAGCTGACCAAGACCCTGTACCACCTCACTGTGGTACCCCCATTTCACCATTTACTCTTACTGTTGCCTGCTGGCCTAGATACTGCACCGATATTAATTGTATCACTTGTGTTGGAAATCCCATTTTTGCCATTATTTCCCAAAGTCTCTGGTGTTGTACACAGTCAAATGTCTTTGAATAGTCTATAAAAGATAAATATAGATTCACATTAAATTCTCTGTATTTCTCTATTATTAATCTTATGTTGAATATATGGCTAACAGGGCAGGGATCGCCATGGTGGTGGAGTCTGCTAAAGAAGTATTGCACACTCCCTGCTTTTTAGTTGTACTCCGGGACTGAAAAAGTAGCTGCCATAACCCGCTCCCACGCCGATACGATGCTGTGCCTCAACATCCCAACAGCATCGGCTGCAAATAACAACAGCTCGCAGTTACAGGGAGTTCGTACAACTACAAATATCCTTCTAGTGTCCAAAATTCTATTAATGATCGCTGCTTTACACGTAACTCTGATGTAGCACTCATTACTAACTGACACTGTTGTTTAACGGCTTCGATGGGTTAAAACTGGTTCTGGTAGTGAAAATAGTTGAGCGTGCGTTTCAGTTTTACAAGAAGACAGAAAGAATGAGGAAGGTGTGCAGAAACAAGAATGACAGAAATCAAGATGAGTACATATAAATTAAGGACATACAATAATCGAATATTTCGGCAAAAGCCTTTTTCCATTCCTTTTTGTGTTGTGGACGGTAATACTGTGTCATCAGCATATCTAATCTCTGGTATTTCATAACCTCCAATTGTTATGGCGTTATAATATTCTTTGTCTATATCTTCTCTAACATTCCTCATTATATTTTCAGTATACAAGTTAAATAAGTAAGGTGACAATATGCACCCCTTACGGACCCCTTGTTTTATGTCAAACCAAGTTGTTGTTTCACCATTTACTCTTACTGTTGCCTGCTGGCCTAGATACTGCATTGATATTAATTGTATCACTTCTGTTGGAAATCACATTTTTGCCATTATTTCCCAAAGTCTCTGGTGTTGTACACAGTCAAATGTCTTTGAATAGTCTATAAAAGAGAAATATAGATTCACATTAAATTCTCTGTATTTCTCTATTATTAATCTTATGTTGAATATATGATCTCTTGTTCCTCCTACTATGAGCTACAACAATGAATAGTCTGCTAGACGCAACAAAGCGACAGATATCTTCTTCTCCCATATGTCAAGTACGGGGCATTTTACTGTTATCTAGCCGTGTTCAATCCAGTATCGTTTGACAGAAGGTATCTGCTTGACCCGTTCATCCAACCGTGGGGCCTGAACCAAAGAAGGGAAAAAAAAAATACCAGCGGGCAGAATCGATCCCTCTTTAAGTATGGGTGCCATTGATTCTACCAATGAAACCCCAGTGTTATTAATTGATTACGGCACATATTATGGAGGTGGCATTATTCCGCCAGGTTCTCACATCTCCGTGGGGACTAGAAACAATACAACAGCACACCTGTTAAAAAGAACGCCAACCTCTTATATTTTTTCCCCCCACGTTGAAAAACAGAACACAAGTCACGATATTTCCAGGCCCGCTCTCCTCTTTGATCAGTCTTGCTTTCATGGATGAATGAACTGTGTGACTCAGGCCCTAGTTTGAGAATGAGCCGGGAAGCAGACAAATTTCTATCTGTGAGAGTCATATTTGAAAATTACCTGTTTTTTTTTTTTTTTAGAGAGAAGTGGAAATTTAAAAGCAGGAAAAGACTTTCAAGTAATTACTTCAAGCGTATTTATCTTTATAACCCGAGTGGCCTATTAACCATTTTACTCCACGGTTCATCAGTCCAGGCATGCTTAAATTTTGATTCTGTAATACGCGAACACTGGTCACCTACCTTTCTAATTATGTGTTGGGTCATGTATGATAGCAGGTGTCGTCTCTGAGAGATGAAACTCACCTGCATTAAGGCAGGTACAGATGTAATTTGTCCGAGTGACGTGTTACTGATTGTGAAAGATGGACTATTACAACAATTAAACAAAAGATGGACTATTACAACAATTAAACAAAGATGGACTATTACAACAATTAAACAAAAGATGGACTATTACAACAATTAAACAAAGATGGACTATTACAACAATTAAACAAAAGATGGACTATTACAACAATTAAACAAAGATGGACTATTACAACAATTAAACAAAAGATGGACTATTACAACAATTAAACAAAGATGGACTATTACAACAATTAAACAAAAGATGGACTATTACAACAATTGAACAAAGATGGACTATTACAACAATTAAACAAAAGATGGACTATTACAACAATTAAACAAAGATGGACTATTACAACAATTAAACTCCTGTAACTCGGAGCAACCAAACCCAAGTCTTTTGTTGTAGAAAGTGTTCGGGTTTGTTCCCTGAGTTCACAAATGTAGCAGCTTTCATTGCTTCTTTGAGCAGTTGGAAAACCGCCCGGTTTATGTAATAGCTTTGTAAGATTCACACATGGTTTGGTTTGCACAGAGAAGATGGTTTAGTACTTTCATTGTAGTGTAAGGATGGTTGTCGGAATTCATCCCCTCGTATCTTTGAACGGCTTAGAACTGAACAAGCACAGCGCATCAAGGCGTCTTTCGTGACCGCAGCAAGTTCCTCCATTTTTCTTAGTCTACAGTCAGACCTCGCGATGTATGTCATCTATGGTGAATGTTGTCCTGTTTCTACAGTTCTTCACCAGCTTGTCTTTCTCCTACCTGTAGGTGTTAGTGGAGTATGTATTCTGTCCGTGATGGCTATGGTACTAGAACATTATCATACTCTGCCGTTATTTTTTTTTGTCTTGGAAGGATGGCTATGACAGGATATTCCGCTTGCTCTGTCCCTTATTTCCATAATGCTTCCGGCCAAGCTAAATCCAGTACAACATCTTATGTTGTCCATCAGAACGGAGAGAAAGTTTTGAAATAAGAACTTCAGAAAGCGTGAAGTACTTCTTTCGTAGTCAAGGATTCGATAGTCTGAAGCCTGACCAATCTCTCTCAATCTTTTTATTCTCGAGGAAGTTTTGCAATTTTTTTTTTTTTTGAGTGAGGGGGGGGGGGATTTCCCATGCATTAAAATGTCCATTAAATATCCATTAAAAATACATAAATATCCATTAAAAAGACATAAATATCCATTAAAATACAACAGCTCATTTTTCATTTCATATGTCCACCCTCCACTCCCTCATATTCTCTTCCTTCCCAGCTATCACTGCCATCGCCCGCCGGCCCCAGACCCCCCCCCCCCAACCACCATAAAATAAGCCAATTCTAATAAAGTCATTAGTTTATCTAGTAGAGGCTGCCGACGTCGAAAAGCGTAATAATAAAAGTATAACATAGAAAAGGTTTATCAGGTATTTTTAAAAAAAGGGAAAGGTAATCCTGTCATGCTTTAGAGGCACATAGGAATATGGTGTTAGTGGCCGTACTTATCAGGTATGGTTTGTGGTATATGGCGTGTGCAAGTTTAGGTCTTCTTGCGAAGAGCTAAAAACAATCTTTCAACCAGCCTGTCTTGTGCCTGTCTTAAGCACGTCTTGAACATGTCTTGAGCACGTCTTGAGCATGTCTTGATCCTGTCTTGGACAAAAATAAAAGCATGTAGCTAAGCTTAACTTACCTTTCTCGCAATTAATTTCTTTCGTCCATATTCATAAATGTGGAAAACTCAAAGACAAACAGTAAATTTATGTAAATAAGTGGCTTAAACTAAAATGGGATTACCTCTACAGTCGGTGCTAAAAGTCTAGCAAATAGCAGAGTAGGCTAAAGTCAAAGTTTCTCTTGTGGGATTCAGGGAGACCTTAGAGTTCCACCAGAGTGCCTAAGAATGATTTTTTTTTTTTTAGTCACGATCTCTTGCGGAACCCCTGCAGACCAAACATGGGCCCCTTAAGTTCCGCAAACCTGGGGTGAGAAACCCAGCCATAAAAGACTGCACTCATTCTGAATGGTGCCTGCGTTTGTTTGCAAAATCGTCTTTTCGGCTCAGCTGGAACTTCGAAGATAAGAGTAAAAGATAGAGCTACATTTTATTTTTTTCCACATTCGCCATATTGTTTAACGACCCGTCGCTCTGGTCCTTACAATTCTTAAGTGTCCAAATGCACGAACTTTGGCCCCGAGTTTGTAATTATGCGATTAATAGTTTTAATCAGATTAATGTACAAGTCATAAGAGAATTCCAAGCGGGATCTCTCTCTCTCTCTTTCTCTCTCTCTCTCCTCTCTCTCTCTCTCTCTGTCTCGAGCGTTATGTCGAGGGAGGAAATTGCAGACAATAAATAAAAAAAAAACCCGACACGTGAAGGACGTAATGGCCATTGCCGATCTGTTTTCGTGTTTTTATGATGTCCTCATCTCGTTAACGTTTTCTTGTCGTTGACGATGATTGGGACGACAATGAAGATGCAGACTCCATTTTTGTCTTTGATTCACGAGTTCAGGTCTCCGATTTATTTTGTACTCAAACACTGGGTTTTTGTGTTATTTTTATTATGAATTTTTTTTTGGTGTTTATTCCATAAATGGCAGCTTATACAAAGATAAAAGGGTAGATTTTATCCATATATACTGAGAAGATAATGTCGCCATCATTGTCATGTTGAGTGATTTTCAAATTCGTGAAGATGGTGTTGCTGGTGTTGTTGCTGATGAAGTCTGTTGTCTGCTTTCTCACACTGTCAGAATATCTTCCATATTATTGTTCCCTTTGTCTACATAAATTAGTTTTCTGACTTCATCTTCTCCTTTTTTTTCCATGAATTTTCTAATGAGTGTTAGATGATGTAACAACTTACATGTGGGCGTCATTTTGTTTATATTTTCATAATGGCGTTAATTGCTTGTACTCTGTCTTCTATTTTCAATACACGATGGGTACAATGACTGCGCTACGAGTGAACCGTGAATACATTTGACTGCGGTAGAAGTGAAGCATGAGTGTAGATGACTGCTCGAAAAGTGAAGCGTGAGTACAGATGACTGCTCGGAAAGTGAAGCGTGAGTACAGATGACTGCTCGGAAAGTGAAGCGTGAGTACAGATGCCCACGGAAGAAGTGAAGCGTGAGTACAGATGACCGTAGAAGAAGTGAAGCGTGAGTACAGATGACTGTGGTAGAAGTGAAGCGTGAGTACAGATGACTGTGGTAGAAGTGAAGCGTGAGTGCAGATAACTGCTCTAAAAGTGACGCTTGATTAAAGATGATTGCGGTAGAGGGAGAAGTGAAGCGTGATTTAAGACGACAACGGTAGAAGTGAAGCGTGATTTAAGACGACAGCGGTAGAAATGAAGCGTGAGTAAAGATGACTGCGGTAGAAGTGAAGCATGATTTAAGACGACAACGGTAGAAGTGAAGCGTGATTTAAGACGACAGCGGTAGAAGTGAAGCGTGATTTAAGACGACAACGGTAGAAGTGAAGTGTGATTTAAGACGACAGCGGTAGAAGTGAAGCGTGATTTAAGACGACAACGGTAGAAGTGAAGCGTGAGTACGGATGACTGCGGTAGAAGTGAAGAGTGAGTAGACATGACTGCGGTAGAAGTGAAGCATGAGTAAAGATGACTGCGGTAGAAGTGAAGCGTGATTTAAGACGACAGCGGTAGAAGTGAAGCGTGATTTAAGACGACAACGGTAAAAGTGAAGCGTGAGTAAAGATGACTGTGGTAGAAGTTAAGAGTGGTTTCAAAAAAACAACAGTAGAAGTGAAGCGTGATTTAAGATGACAGCACTAGAAGTGAAGCGTGAGTACGGATGACTGCGGTAGAAGTGAAGAGTGAGTAGACATGACTGTGGTAGAAGTGAAGAGTGAGTAGACATGACTGCGGTAGAAGTGAAGCGTAAAAAGAGACAATTGCAACAGAAGTGAAGCGCAGTTCCAGGACTAGCAAACTGAAGCTGGTAGAGATCCTTCATCCTCATCTGGGTGCTCCTTAAAATAACGGCTGCTGGTCTCTCTTATTTCGACTAACGGGACAGAAGTTAGATGTTAGAAACAGTTATCATCATTGCACTCTGGGCACACCAGTAGCTGCTTTGATTCACTTCTTCTGTATCTCCATCAGCGGGCAACCACTCAGCACACTCGAACTTTGCTGAGTGACAAGCCACTTGTGTTTTTGCTACTCCAAGTTTCTGAATTATTTCATTCTTGGCGAGAATTATGATTCATAATTAGCTATACTGGGCTGCCTGTTTCATATCACTGACTATATCTAATATATATATATATTATTGAACAAGTCGACTTTAAAGCCTGTATCAAAAAGCTCAGTTTTACACAGGGAAAATTTAACAAAGCCGCGGATATCCACTCCCCATCCGATTAGCTGCGTGTGTTTCAAGATCTTCGGGACATCTGCTCTTAAAAAAAGGTCGAATTTGAAAGGTACATAACCGGCATCTTACTGACTCTAAGATATTGTAAGGATTTCATAATAAGGAAACATCATTGACTTAGAGAGACAGGTAAAATAAGGGCAGAACCACTTGGTTATGTGAAATCATTGTTTGGACTTACTGACTACAGAGTATGGATATTAAATGACGTCGTGTCCATTCTGTATTTGCCAAGTGCTGAAGCTAAATAACTGACCTTTGAGTATGAAACAAACATCAACATTTGCGGCGTTGTTCTAGATCCTCTGACCAGAAATACGACGATTGCAAACAAATACATGCGTATAATAACAACGTAAAAAAAAGAAAACAATGAAAAACGACAATTGCTCTCCGGCGACGCTGCCAGGGTGATAATATTTCCTCGAAAATGTCAACCTTATGCCCAGGTCATTTCCTAATGGCGGATGCGTCCGTGGAGACTGGAAGGAAAAATGTCGCACCCGGAAGTGATCGCCAATTGGGCGCTGGTCGGAAAGGTCTTGGTTCACATTTTTTTTTTGTTGTTTGTAAAGAGCGCTGAAGTTAACATACCGGACGCGTGCGTCCCTGAATGTTTTTGGGAAGTGCTTTACAATAATGAATACATTTATGGGCAAGTTCGATTGCATCACGTAATTCTTACACGATGAAGAGTGGTATTTAAATATATATATATATATATATACAGATATAAAGCCTATTTGTCTTTACGTGAAGGTGGTTCCCGTATTCATTAAGAATATTTGTTATTTATATTTTTCCCCAAATCATATAATGAGTGTAAACTGTCAACAGTTTCCTCTGTTTTTTTTGTTGTTGAGTATTTCAATTTTTTTGTTTGTTTATCTTTTGTACATGTGCAATAAATAAAATGTTTATCTTATGTAGCTGTGCAATAAATAGAATGTTTATCTTATGTATCTGTGCAATAAATAGAATGTTTATCTTATGTAGCTGCGCATTAAACATAATTTTCGGCACGGATTATAGTTCTCACGAGAAAATAATAATTTTCTTCCTTTTCTTGGTTCTAAGGACTGTTATAGCCGGAGGTGGGGTGGGGGAAACGCTGTCCACTCCAATGAAATGTCCCCCAGGCGTGCGTCTCAAACAGCCTCTGACAGTCAAGTCCAGCTCCTGGCCTTCCCGTGGCAGAACTGTTCAAATTGACAGGAGAAGGGGCGAAGGCGAATATCTGGCGCCTGAAAACCAGACGTTTCGGGTAGATGAGAGTCATGTTTGGTAGCTCATCTACCGCTGCTGGCGAGATTCTTCAGCTGCCGTGCGTGGAGTGGGGCTCCTCCCGGCCAGTGAAGAAAGATGCGAATGGGGTTGCTGTGCGGCGCCACTGTGGAAAAGGTGAAAGAAAGGATTAAGTGAAGTAAACAGTAGTTTCGAGGTCAGGACTGCTCAAATCACGGCACCTCTGGTCTGGAGATCGGCCATGTCCTATGTGCACTCATATCGGGCGAAGTCCCTGAACCCGCTTAACCCAGAGGTTAAGACACTGCTAGCGAGATTCTTCGGATGCCGCGCGTGGAGTGAAACTCCTCCAGGCCAATGAAGAAAATGCGAAAAATAAATTAGGGTTGCCGTGCAGCGCCCATGTGAAAAGGTGATGGTAAGGATAAAGTAAAGCTTAGCCCGTATATCCAGTGGTCTCGCGGCGAGAGCTACTCATACCACGGCACCTCTGCTCTAGAGGCCGGCCACGTCCGATATACATCCATACTGGTGTCTAAACAGGCTTAAAACAGTGGTGAAACTTGATGGCAACTTAGGTCACGGTACCTCCGCTCTAGAGGTCGGTCACGTCCTAAACACGCCCATTCTTGGATAATATGCCTAAACCGGCTCAACCCAGGGGTGAAACTTACTAGTGGCGAGGATTCGTCCTCCTCGACAAAAGCTCCGTCCTGGTCACAATTAGGAAGGGGAGCGGCCACAACCACAAAATTCTGAAGTCGGAGACACTGGACCAGGGCAGTCTAGATAGGCAACCACCTCTCACCCGGCAGGGATGTATGTGTATTCTAATCACGCTGAGGCTTTCCGGTGAGAAAGTCCAACGCTGGACTGAATGGGCAACCACCTCTCACCCGGTGGGGATACACAGGTATCCCAAAACACGTCGAGGTTTTCCGGTGAGAAAGTCCAACTCTAGGCTGGATGGGCAGCCACCTCTCACCCAGCGAGGATATATTGATATCCAAAACACGTCGAGGTTTTCCGGTGAGAAAGTCCAACTCTCGATTAAACTGGTGCAACGAAAACCACTTTGTCACGCATTCCTGCTTCTGAGACCCACCAAGAATACAGGCTCAAACCCTGCGATACTCTGAACCTCTTATGGTCCTCTCGTGGTCCTTTCGGGGACCACAAGGGGACCACGGGACCTATCGAGGATCACAGGAGTAATTCAGGAGGATCACGGGGTGGTCTTGGTGGTAGAAGCGAACGAAGAAGAAGTTCATTTTCTTCATTTCTAAATGAAAATTTTTTAAAAGTTGCTATTCAGTCAGTCAGTCAGTCATTTGTATGTTCTTTGAGGAACTTTGCCTTCCTAACAGCTCTCCTGTAGGCCTCTCGGTTGTAAGCAGGATGGCCTGCTGCTGATGCATCCATTCGAAGATCGCCAATGATGTTTTGCAGCCATCTTCGCCTTGGTCTTCCTCTCTTTCTTTTTTTAACTCTCTAACTTCTTCATTATTGGCTCATGCCTTCCTGTTCCGACTCCACCAAACGTGGTGTCTATTCCGACTCCACCAAACTTGTTGTCTAATCCGACTCCACCAAACATGTCTATTCCGACTGTATGACTCCAGCTTCTTCATTATTGGTTCACGGCTTCTTTTTCCGACTCCACCAAACGTGTTGTCTATTACGACTCCACCAAACTTGTTGTCTATTCCGACTATATGACTCCAGCTTCTTCATCACTGGTTCATCATTTTTTGACTCCTGCTCCGACTCCACCAAACTTGTTGTCTATTCCGACTCCACCCAAACTTGTTGTCTCTCAGATCAAGTCCATGGAGTAAAAAAAAAATAAACAAACTTTCATCTGCTTTGACTTTCGGTTTTACTAAGTCTTCACTGCCAAGATCTTCAAGGATATGCTTTCAAGACGTTTTGTACACACAACAGCAACAATAACAGCAACATTCTCTAATTAAAAAAAAAGGTGAGTACAAAGTTATGCTCTCTGACCGCAGACAAATTCAGTTTTTCCATCTTAGCAAACTTAGCACCATGGGTACATTTAATTACTCCCCTTGTGTAGAAGTCGATGTAGATAATTTCTTCAACAATGTTCAAAACGTCATAAAACACAGGACTAACAACTGTATCAAGCCTACATTTCAGAAACGTGTCAAGGATGTGGAAAGAGATGCGTTTTTTTTAAAGCGTTTAGAACTCTTTCCTGATCAACCAAGTGTACTGAAAATGATGACAATTTCGGGGGGGGGGGGGGGGGGGGGGATTATCTACGAAGAAACCAGGAGGGTCCTCAAAGTGTTCTTAGAGAATGTCATTCGCGATGCCGTCACAATCACCGAGCACGCCAAGAGGAAATAGGTCACAGCCATGGAAGTGGTGTGGCACACTGAAGCGCCAGGGTAGCACTCTGTACGGTTTCGGCGGGTAAGAGCCTTCGCCCCAGCCAACAGCAGCAGGACTTTAACGGCCCTTTTAAGAGATACATTTGAGCAGTACTTTTTTTTTACCTGTTTTGCTGAAAAAAGCTGATATATATATATATATATATATATATATATATATATATATATATATATATATATAAAGTGATGACAACTGACAAAACAAACAAGGCAACTGAAATATGTATCAATGAGGAAAAACTGGAAGAAGTGGAGAGTTTTGAATATCTTGGATCACTACTAACTAATAATGGAGATACAATGAGGGAAATTAAAAGGAGGACATCTATTGCTTTTCAGAAAGTAAAACAAATAAAGAATCTGTGGAGAGGAGCAGACAGAACCACAAAATAAGATTTTTAAGGGCATGCATCTTTCCCATCGCAACATATGCCTGTGAGACCTGGACACTTAACAAAACAGCTGAGAAACACATAAATGCCTTTGAATGTAAATGCTACAGAAGAGTTCTCCAAATATCGTGGACACAAAAAAGAACAAATATATCTATACTACAAGAGCTTAGTATTGAAGAAGGCTGGCTAGTAAAGAGGATTAAAGAGAGAAAACTTAAATATTTTGGACACATTAAACGTCATGATAATTTAGAGAAGACCTATTGGAAGGATACATAATGGGAAAAAGAAAAAGAGGAAGACCGAAACGAAGATGGCTGCAAGACATCGTTGACGATCTGGAAATGGATGCATCAGCAGCAGGCTATCTTGCTCACAACCGAGAGGCCTACAGGAGTGCTGTTTGGGAGGCAAAGTTCCGCAAGGGACATGCAAATGAATGAATGAATATATATATATATTAAAAGAATTGTTAAACCTTGAAACTGACTTACCAGCCCCACAACTAAATGTCAACCTAGATTCCAAGAGAAAAACCTTGTACTAGCAGCGTGGATAGACCTGAAGAAAGCCTTTGATAAAGTATGGAAAAAAGGTCTGCTGTGGAAACTAAGAAACTGCAATGAAAATGGAAGACTGTACAACTGGATAAAGTCCTATCTACACAATAGAAGAGCTAGAGTAGTAATGGATGGACACAAAAGCCAGAAAGTACTTCTGCGACACGGTGTACCACAAGGAGGAGTCCTTTCGCCTACATTATTCCTTGTATTCATTAATGACCTGGTCAAGGAACTTCCCTATGGAATCAAAGCGGCACTGTATGCAGATGATCTGGTCATGTGGTGTACAGATGAATATGCGACAGTTGCTACACAGAGACTCCAAAGAGCAGCAGACATCTTGACATCATGGACAAACAAATGGTGTGTAAGTATCAACACAGAGAAATCAAGTACCACTCTGTTCACCCTCTCATCTAAACAGAAAGCAGGTAAGATCTTTGTAAATGAAATACCCTTAAGGATGGACAACCAACCCACTTACTTAGGAGTGACTCTTGACTCAAAACTGACGTGGAAGCAACACATCAACAGTGCAGAAGCAAAAGCCAGAAGAAAACTAGCCATATTAAGAAAATTGAGTGGAACCATATGGGGAGCTAGTGAAAGAATCCTCAAGAATGTATATCAGCAAAGTATTCTACCACATTTAGAATATGGCTCAACATCTTGGTGCACAGCATCAAACACTACGCTGCATAATCTAGACAAGGTTCAAAATCAGTCACTACGGATTATCACAGGTGCCATGAGGTCCACACCAATAGTAGAAATGCAGAAATTAGTTGGTGTTCAACCGCTAAAGGAACGTAGAGACACAAGGGTCATGACCATGGGAGAAAAATTCCTTAGCTCTGTAAGCCATCCCCTGAAGGAGAGATTCAATAACTTGGCATTAGGACGGCTTAAAAGAAGCAGCTTCATTCATCAGGCCAAGCGTATGCGTAAGCTGATACCTGACCTTCCAACTGTAGTCGCTCCATTATCATCTGTACCATAGCATACACCATGGAAAGAAGCAGATTATACACAAATAACTATTCAGACTGAAGTGAAAGGTGTGCAGAATGGTGAGATGCAGAGCAGTCTTGTAAGATCAACAGCCACATTTAGTGTTCTAGATGACAAATATCCATGTGACACCTGGATACGTGTGTATACAGATGGATCTGCACATAATGCCATAAAGAATGGAGGGGCAGGAGCATATATTGAATATCCAAACAACACCATTGACAAGATTTCCATACCCACTGGTAAATACTGCAACAACTTTGATGCAGAAGTTAGGGCAATTATTGCTGCAGTTGAAAAACTATCAGACTCCAGAATTGAGACATGTCCTGTAGTAATTCTCACAGATGCAAGATCAGTACTGGAAGCTCTTCAGTGCAACAAACTACCAGACCTTAAGGATGCCTTGTCAAAAATTGGCTTACAACATGGAGTCACTTTGCAATGGATTCCCTCCCACTGTGGGATACCAGGCAATGAGAAAGCTGACCATCTGGCCAAAGAGGGCACTGAAATGGAGCAACCAGACATACCGATCACCTATAATCAGAAGAAAAGCATGATAAAAACCTACAGGAAGCCACAAACACAACCACATGATGACTGTCACATGCTAAACAGAAAGGAACAAGTCACCATCTTCCGTCTCCGAACAGGACACAGCCGACTCCGAAGTCATATGTATACAAAGTTTAAGGTTGGTACTACTAATCTATGTACATGTGCCCAGGTGCCCCAAACTGTGGAACATATCCCACAGAACTGCATCATCTATGATACACTGAGAAATAATTACTGGCCCAGTGAAACCACTAAAGAAGATAAGCTCTACGGTTCCATACATGCGCTACAAAAAACAGTGAAATTTATCCAAGAGACAGGACTGCAGATATAGACAGACAATGCGAACGAAGAAGAAGAAGAAGAGTAAACCTAGATGAAATTAAATTGCATGAAATTGAAACAGCAGTGAATTTAATGGCTAACAACAAAGCTGCAGGTGAAGATGAAATAACAGCCGAGATGCTAAAAGCTATCAATAGTGACAATATGAGACAACTACAGAGAATGTTTAACAAGATTTGGAAAGAAGAAAAGGTCCCTTCTAATTGGAAGAAAGGAATCATTGTTAAAATACCAAAAAAGGGCAACCTTAGTGACTGTAACAACTGGAGAGGAGTAACCTTAATATCAGTTGTGTCAAAAGTATTTTGCAAGGTCATTTTGAATAGACTCAAAGATATAGTGGATACTGCAATGAGAGAAGAACAAGCAGGATTTCGAAAAGGGAGAAGGTGTCTCGACCAGATCTTTACTCTCAGAATAATACTTGAAGAACATATTGAAAAGCAGAAACCATTAATACTGAACTTCATAGATTTTAAAAAGGCATTTGATAGCATACACAGAGATTCATTATGGAGAATTTTATGTCTATATGGAATATCATCTAAAATTGTCAACATCATTAAGGACTTATACAATGGGTATGGTTGTGCAGTCAAGACAGAAGAAGGGATGAGTGAATGGTTCCAGATTGAAACAGGCGTGAAACAAGGATGTATACTGTCTCCTTTACTTTTTGGGATTACAATAGACTTCATAATGAAAAAATGCTGCACAGGTAACACAGGTATTGACTGGGTACATGGGACCCAACTAGAAGATCTTGATTTTGCTGATGACATAACTCTTATCAGTAATAATGTGAATTCCATGCAAGAAAAAACAGATAGCCTGTCTTCACTGTCTAGCAAAATAGGACTTGAAATTAACAAGGACAAAACAAAAATAATGAAAATTCCCATCAATCAAAATGGAAAAATACACATAGAAGGGACAGATATTGAAGAAGTCAATCAATTTGCATACCTTGGCAGCTACATAGACCAGGATGGTGACACTAGAAAGGAAGTTAGGATCAGAATTGCAAAAGCAGCATCAATCTTCAAGAATCTTGAGAACATATGGAATTCAAAAGTTATAAGCACAAAAACCAAGTTAAGACTATTCAATTCAAATGTAATATCCACCCTCATTTATGCATGCGAAAGCTGGAAAACAACTAAAGAAATAGAAAAGAAATTAGACTCTTTTGAAAACAAATGCCTAAGGAAAATACTCGGCATCAAGTGGAATGAATTCAAGAACAATGCAGAGATAAGACAGATGACTGAACAACAACCAGTCTCATGGGTGATCAGGAAAAGGAGATGGACATATGTTGGTCACTTGATGAGAAGAAATGATCAGAGAATTCCAAAACAAGCTATCAAAGTGGAACACAACAGGCCGAAGAAAAAGGGGCAGACCGCGTGAAACTCTGAAGAGGACGTTATTAATAGGCATGAAATCCTTTGATGAGGTTGAAAGACTCGCCGAAGACAGGAAAAACTGGCGAACTACTTTGCGAGCCCTATGTGACGTTTAACAGCACGGGAAGAATATAATGCTAGCGTAGTGGTTAGAGCACTCGTCTAGCAAACGA
The DNA here is from genome assembly GCA_009760885.1 of Achatina immaculata. Classification (NCBI taxonomy): domain Eukaryota; kingdom Metazoa; phylum Mollusca; class Gastropoda; order Stylommatophora; family Achatinidae; genus Lissachatina; species Lissachatina immaculata. Next base: position 34,272,546 of record CM019703.1, read on the forward strand.
ATGATCGAGGATTCAATACGGGCCCCGAGGTCGACCCAGCCTCGTAAAATGGTTACCAGAGAAAATCTGGGAAGGAAAGGCAGCGAGGAAAGGAAATGACCGCCCTACCTCAAACGTTGATGGCCCAGCATAATGAGGTCTCTAACGCTTCATCCCCTACGGCATTTGCTAAGGGACTATCTTTACTTTATATATATGTGTGTATATATATATATATATATATATATATAGTGCTGGTTTAATGATCTTTACAACATCATCTGACCTCTCCATTTAATAAAGAGGGACACGAAATAGTCAGATGTCATTGTTTCTTCCGCTACCATAATTTTTAATGTAATTGTTTTCTTCATGGAAAAGTTGAAGTTATGTCTCCTAGTATTTGCATGTAGTAAGGGTATGAAGTGTTAGTGCCTTCCTATCTATAGACCAATACAGTATTTGAGGTAGGTTTGCCAGCACCTGTGGTTACTGCTTTTGTTTGCTAGGAAGCCCCAGGTGCCGATTTATAGAGGCTGGGTTGACCCCAGTGACGGTCTGTCCAAGGAAAATAAAATTCCGTGCCGGTGTGAAATCAAACCAGGGCTCTTCTGGTCGACAAGCAAGAACACTATCCAATGTACCACCTGTGCTCTTTATTAGAAAACATAGACATGGGAAAATGCTAATAAGCTTCAACAAGTTCAGTCAGTCATTTGCATGTCTCTTGAGAAACTTTGCCTCCCTAACACCTCTCCTGTAGGCCTCTCGGTTGTAAGCAAAATGGTCTGCTGCTGATGCATCCATTTGCGGATTATCAGCGATGTCTTGCAGTCATCTTCGCCTTGGTCTTCCTCTCTTTCTTTTTCCCATTATGTTTAATCCTCTTTACTAGCCAACCTTTTTCAATATTAAGTTCTTGTAGTATGGATATATTTGTTCTTTTTTGTGTCCATGATATTTGAAGAGCTCTTCTGTAGCATTTACATTCAAAGGCATTTATGTGTTTCTCAGCTGTTTCAACAAGCTACATCCAACAAAAAGGAAATCGCCAAAAAGAAATCAAAACCGAGTTTAATAAGTTGCGCATCGCTTAAAAGTTATAATAAAGAAATATTTGAAACATAAAGAAACAATGAAGGGTGTCTCAAATGTTTCGTGCCATCACTTCAGAGCAAGACTGCAAGTTTAGAAACAAGTCACAATGTGACAGTTCAGTGCCAGACACGTGGAGATCTCTACAGAGCTATGGCCCGGGGACTTGTCACTAAAGAATTAATGAACTCAAATCGCTCGAAATATTGCGCACTGTCATGTGTGCTTGCACCAATATGATGCATTTCTGAACGGATGAGTGAATTGTTGAACGAGGAACCCTTATTGCTGCTTATACAATAGGGACACTTTATGAGCAGTTGTAATTTGAGATGGGCCGCCCTTACAGTAAAAAAATGATATCGTTTAACGATCACTTACATAGGGTTATTGCCTTCGGGTTGTTAGACTATTTGCTAGTTTCTCTCCCATTTTAATCACCGTTAGAGGTTTTTGGTGTTAAAACTCACTTCAGTCTAAGGTTATACTGCATTATTTCTCATAGTAGTAATAAGAGAGAGAGAGAGAAGAGAGAGAGAAGAGAGAGAGGAGAGAGAGAAGAGAGAGAAAGAGAGAGAGGAGAGAGGGAAGAGAGTGAGGACAGAGAGAGGGTAGAGAGAGAGAGAGAGAGAGAGTAAGTATTGCTTTCTTCTACTACCTCGAGGCATCTTTTACTCCACAGATCCATCCCCCTTCTCAGTATTTTTTTTCTTCTTCTCTTTTTTTTCTTTCACTTTCAGACTGATGCGTTGTTCTTATTGTATTTATTATTATATACAAGTTTACCATCGTCGTTTGTATAACTCTGTCTGCATTGAAGGCTACACGTTGAGCTTGTCTTTTTTGTAGAAGGAGAGGGCCTGAGTACTTATTGAGAAAGTACATCATGGTTATCAAAATCCTGTTTTTTTTAAGTGCACCACTGTCATAATATTATCTCATTCCTGGGGTCAATATGAAATGCATACATAACGTAAATCTCAAAGCAGAGGACAAAAGATAGAATATATATGTATATATATATATATATATATATATATTATATCTTATATCCTTCCCGTGCCGTTAGACGTCACACAGGGCTCGCAAAGTAGTTCGCCAATTTTTTCTGTCTTCGGCGAGTCTTTCAACCTCATCAAAGGATTTTATGCCTGTTAATTGGCCTCTCTTAATAATGTCCTCTTCAGAGTTTCACGCGGTCTGCCTCTTTTTCTTCGGCCTGTTGTGTTCCACTTGGTATATATATATATTATATATATATATATATAATATATATTATATATATATATTATTCTGCAGAATATGATGGTTCCTCTCCTGCTCTTTATTTTCTCTCAGAACAGTGGTTCTTAGCTTTTTTGGTCACGCCCCCACACCAACCCCACACCCCCACCCCCTTTTCCATTCTGAGAAGAGCTGTGGACAATAGAACCCAGATAAAGCTAAGATTTTTTTTTAAACGGTGTCAGTCCATGTGCTGGTCAGTAGATTCCTAAATATCCTTCATTTGATTCCCTAAGAGTCTATGGACCCCAGATTAAGAACCACTGCCACACAGGAAGCCTAGAGAGGAAATAAAAATTCTGTACGGACTGTCCAAGTAGGCAAGGAAAGAAAAACAAAAGCAGCCTATTTGTTTTAAGGAGCTTGCAGATTACAGAAATGTAATGATCAAAGCCAGTCGGTAATCAAAGCACCGGGTGATTGGAAGAATTTTTTGGATGAAATGTGTCAAACAAAATCCTGTTTTCAATACGAAGGAGAAAAACGACAAAATTTACGCACGAAAACAAGCCTCTTTTCCAAAGATTATCTATGATTTTTGCAGGAGCTTTTTTTATATCCATTCTAATTGCTTCCATTTATCCTGCCCCATTATATGGCCTTGTTGACTTCGTTAGGCAAAAGTATTCTTTACGTGCCTGTTTTCTCTATGGCTTTCCTTGTTCCTCTTCTTGTTCAGTGTCCTTGGATCTGTGAGCTGTTGTAGTTTCTATATGATGCTGTGAAGATGTTGAGCCACAACAACGTGTGGGCTTTGGAGAGAGCCATGGCAGCTATTTTTTCGTTATTTGAATGCAGATAAAAAGCTGGGGGATATGCAATACTTCTCTAGCAAACTCCACCACCGCGGAGACTAAGGCGATCCATGCCCCGTTAGCTAGCGCAGGCTTGTGATTGGGCGTACCAACGCAGAAGAGGACGGAGTTTTGGTCACCTGTGGTCTGTCAACCCTGACGCTACCATGTCAGCTATGGTCTGTCAACCCTGACGCTACCATGTCATTTATGGTCTGTCAACCCTGACGCTACCATGTCAGCTATGGTCTGTCAACCCTGACGCTACCATGTCAGCTATGGGTTGCTGATTGCCAAAATGGACAGCGTCATTGCCGTTTTCTCTGTAGTATAAAAAAGTAGTATCCTATTTTTTCCTACTTTGTACTTTTTTCCTAGTTTATATATCTGTGTAGTATAAAGATGAGCAATAGAAATAAGAAGTAATAAACTTAGAAGAGTCGTCATAAGTAACCCAAGATAAGTTCATGTGTACTCTGATTTCCTAACTTGGAAGAACTATCCCAGACACTGGTGCACGCACTCCGTGGCATTGTCAAGAATCCTTATCGACTGGACGGTGACGGTCGAGAGAGAAAGAACTCACTCTCTCCAGCCCGAAAGCCAGCGTTATCATCCATTGGGCCACTGCCACGCCTGCTATATGCAAGTAACAGTTTCCACCCTTCCTCTGTAACTGTTCTTCTTATGTGATCCCTTTGACTTGTCTGTTCTAGAGTGTTCAGTTTTAAATAACAGTAATAGCATCAACAGGAATAACACTAGTAATAATAAGACGAAGAATCTGAATATGAATATTTCTTAGTTACTTATAACAATTGTTATAATAATAATAATAATATGATGATGATGATGATGAATACTTGCTATAACTGATTATAACATTCATTCATTCATTCATTCATTTGCATGTCCCTTGCGGAACTTTGCCTCCCAAACAGCACTCCTGTAGGCCTCTCGGTTGTGAGCAAGATGGCCTGCTGCTGATGCATCCATTTGCAGATCGTCAACGATGTCTTGCAGCCATCATCGTTTTGGTCTTCCTCTTTTTCTTTTTCCCATTATGTATCCTTCCATTACGGTCTTCTCTAAATTATCATGATTATAACATTATGTACATAATTTGTATTCGCAAACAAACGTTTTGTACGGCAGACCATCTGCTCACTTTTGCCAATGTTTTCTCACTTCGTCTTTGTTTAGTTGCTGTCGTGGCAATCAGAGAACAGCGCCACCAAAATATATCGTGCTTTCAAAACACCAACCAAAAGAGTGTTTACAGTAGCACTCACCTGACAACGGTGAACGTGCATCTGTGAGCAAAGTGCACTCACGCTGAGATCAACTCGGGCGTGACCTGAGGGTGGACCCAGGTAATGAATTTTAAAAGAGATGTGCGTGAATTTTCGGAAGTTAGAGTAGGATAAACACGCGCGCACGCATGCGAATGTGCGTACATTAATAAAATTGTACCATCTCCAACCACTGTGCCGGCACTGGTATGTAAGAATGGAAGAGCAAAATGGACAAGAACTGTCTCGATGTTGTGGTAAAGTTGTAAGAACAGACCTATAAGTTTATGTTGTGATAAATTGAAGCAGTTGAACTATACGTTATGCTATGATAATTTTATAGCAACAAAGATATATATTATGTTGTAATAAAGTTGTAATAGCAGAGATTCAGGCATTGTTGTGATAAAGTTGTAACAAAAGAGCTATAAGTTATGTTGTGATAAAGTCGTAACAACAGAGATGTAAGTTATGTTAGTGATATACGTGTAAGAAAAGAACCTTAAAGTTATGTTGGGATAAAGTTCTAACAATAAAGCTATAAGATAAATATAAACAAATAATGCTCACTGGGAATTTTCAATTTAAAACAGGAAATCAGTACAAGAAATTCTTGGATTTCATCTGATTTGTTTAGGTTTCCACCAAAACTCTTGTATTTTTCTCATTGAGACAAATCTAAGCTGGCTAGCTTCGTGCATCTCTGCTCTTTCTGTCTGCATCTCAGAACATCCTTCACTTTCCAAAGATTGTTACAGTTGTTTTGCATAAAACAAGAATATAATATAGCCCTTCTTTTACATAAAACAAGAATATAATATAGCTCTTGTTTTGCATACAACAGGAATATAATAAAGTCCTTCTTTTGCGTTAAACAGGAATATAATACAGCTCTTCTTTTGCATAAACCAGGAATATAATATAGCTCTTGTTTTACATAAAGCAAGAATATAACATAGTCCACGACACTCGTGTGCTCTATCTTTCCCTCCTACAGCTTCCGTGGTTTTGCTGTCCCCTAACTTCGTACGTTTTTAAAAACCCATCTCTTCTCATACATACTGTATTCATTGCTGGTGTACATACTACCCGCTGCAGTAACTCCGTAGGCCGGCACAAACTCTTACGCGGTCACCGAGGAAAGGACCAATAATCCATTAGCGGGACTTGTGCCAGGCAGAAAGATGTGTGTCTGTCTCCGCCCTCAGGACGTCTATAATTCATAAGGATGCATTCACCCGTCACACAGAACTACCCGATACAAAAAACCGATACTTTTTTTTTTTCTGAGAACAACCCAGCATCCAGGATACAAATTCCCCGACTGCCGAAGAAAGACATTTTTTTAGAGGGGACATTATTATTTGAATATTTAATGTAAATCAGTTCAAATATTCCATTTCGATGTTTGGCTGCTCGCATCTCCCATTCTTCCACACAATGTGGATGTTTACAAGCCAAAGTATGTGATTGCTTGGGTTTTGTAAGTGAGTAATAGAAAGGATAACGTTCGCTTATGATCTGCCAAAGAAAAAGACGAAATAGATTAAATGACTCTATTAGATACGCGGAATGTCTACTTCAGATTACGATGAAGCTAACCCTGTGGCAAATTTCTTTTTTTTTTTTTTTTTGGACTGCAGGATTAAATAAAATCCACGCTACATAAACAGAAAAGGATTAATGAGCGATAATTCCGTCGACGATTGGGGAGTCGAAATTCACGTGAGCATCTCGATGGTCGAAGAAATTATCCGGATCATTAGTTTGTTTGCAGACATACGCTGCGCCAGCTGACGCAAATATTCTGTTTAAGATCAGGCTCTATAGGTCACGTGCTCTGCGCGTGGCTCCACTCGTTGGACGTCGCGAATGAGTCTGTCGGTCACTTCCGGGGAAAATCCAGATTTCCGGGTGCAGAACCGGTGTCGATGGTGCGCTAATGTGAGCTTCATCAAAATTAAAACACGGGGGAAACAAACCGTCAAGGAAGTATGTCGCGCGCCACGCCACATGTTGAAGCTGTAGCCTGGGACTAGCAAGAACTTAAGCCAATTTCCAGTTAATTTAAGGAATTTCCGAACTTGATTCTGTCCATAATGCGACCACTTGAAGCAACACTCCATGGGAAACAACGAAGGACACAACACTCACTTTGTACTGTTACTTTCGTATTAACATTTCATTAAGTGCCACACCTTCTGGCGTAATAAGTCAGGTACTTCCACATCTTCCTGTAAATTTGTGTCCACTGTTTCATTTGTTGTTAATATACTTGATGTCTTCTTCGTCCGTGTTTTAAATGAGCGAGCCACTAATAAAAATGGAGTTTCATTCAGTTTCATTGTGATGTAGGGTATCATTTAAAAAATGGACAAAAATCTCACGCATGGAGATTGTAATAAAAAGTGATACACTTCTCTTCTTCTTCTTCTTCCTCCTCCTCCTCTTCTTCTTTTTCGTCATCTCGCTCTTTTTTCTTCCTCTTTTTCGTCCTCTTCCTCCTCTTCTTCTTCTTCTTTTTCGTCCTCCCTTCCTCCCACTTTTTCATCCTACCCTCCTCCTCTTCTTCTTACTTCTCCTCCTCCTCGTCCTCTTCTTTTTTCGCTCTTCCCCTCTTCCTCCTCTTCTTCTTCTACTTCTTCCCTTCCTTCTCCTCTTCTTCTTCTTTTTTTGCCCTCTCCTCCTCTTATTCTTCTTCCTCCTCTCCTTCTCTTTTTCGTCCTCCCCTCCCCTTCTTCTTCTTCCTCCTCCTTCTTCCTTCTCCTCCTCTTCTTCTTCCTCCTCCTTCTTCTTCTTCCTCCTCCACCTCCTCTTCTTCTTCGTAATTTTCTTCTCCTTCTTCTTCTTCGATGTAGGATGTCCATTGCATGTCTTTCTCCTGCAGCTATTAGTAGCATCTGGCGGTTTCAACACATGACGCGCGATTATGAGTATGCGTTTGTATTTGTGTTTGTGGTCGTAATAGCTAGATCACTGCCACTAGACTTAGAACAAGTAGATCACTGCCACTAGACTTAGAACAAGTAGATCACTGCCACTAGACTTAGAACAAGTAGATCACTGCCACTAGACTCAGGACAAGTAGATCACTGCCACTAGACTCAGGACAAGTAGATCACTGCCACTAGACTCAGGACAAGTAGATCACTGCCACTAGACTCAGGACAAGTAGATCACTGCCACTAGACTCAGGACAAGTAGATCACTGCCACTAGACTCAGGACAAGTAGATCACTGCCACTAGACTCAGGACAAGTAGATCACTGCTACTAGACAGAAGAAATAGATCACTGCCACTAGACTCAGAACATGTAGATCACTGCCACTAGACTCAGAACAAGTAAAACACTGCCATTAGACTCAGAACAAGTAGATCACTGCCACTAGACTCAGGACAAGTAGATCACTGCCACTAGACGTAGGACAAGTTCATATCCCGTCATTTTTCCTTCCCACATCTTTCAGTATAATCCAACTAATGACATAGATTTATGTTGACTTGCAACATTTTCTGGGCCCCTACATATGACTTTTGTACCCAAGCACAGCTCGCTATATTATATTCGCATCTTCCAACTTAAGCTGAGATGATGTACAGCACCGCGTGTATATTGAAATCTTCACTACCGGAGACTTCCACAAAGATATTAACCATGTCTGCCATGTCCAGTATTTGATCACCTGGTTGTCGTGGAAATATATCTGGCTATCGGTCTACTTTTGACGTATAAAAATACAGGAATGTCCCGGGAATAGGATGAAATTGTTGAACACTTTTAGTTGATTCAGATTTTTAAAAGTCTATTTTCTCTTCCTGATATGCATCCATTTCTACTACGTTATTTGACAGACACAGATTTCAGAAGACAACATAACTAATATGTTCATTTTGTATATAAAAAAACTGATCACCAAGATCATAACATTTCATTCTTTTCGGCATGAACTGCGTTTTATGTTGGTGCATACATTGTGTAGGTACAATATAACTAGTCATTCAGTCATTTGCATGTCCCTTAAGGAACTTTGCTTCCCTAACAGCTCTTCTGTAGGCCTCTCGGTTGTGAGCAAGATGCAAGATGGCCTGCTGCTGATGAGTCCATTTGCAAATTATCAACGATGTCTAGCAGCCATCTTCGCCTTGGTCTTGCTCTCTTTCTTTTTCTCATTATATACCCTTCCAAGACTGTCTTCTCTAGATTATCATGACATTTAATGTGTCCAAAATATTTTAAGTTTTCTCTGTTTAATCCTCTTTACTAGCCAACCTTCTTTAATATTAAGCTCTTGTAGTATGGATATATTTGTTCTTTTCTGTGTCCATAATATTTGAAGAACTCTTATATAGAATTTACATTCAATAGCTTCAATAATTTTATATAAACTATTACAGTATGTATATTTCCTACATAAAATAGCAAGTTGTAAAGATCATGAACTTTCCTATCCCTATTTTCATGTTTCATGTAGTGTACTTAGTCTAACAGTAAAGAAAAAATATGTAATCAAGAAAAGATTTTAAACGCTACTAAAACTGGAATGAGGTAGGAATGTTATAAATAATTTTTGAAGGAGTGGAAATTATAAAAAAAAATTCCTGAAAAGTTTGATAAAGGCTGGCGATGTTGGAAAGTTCCATGTCTGGCATTCATTTTGCTGTAAAGATCGACTTCTGCCTCAGCCTCGATGTCTGGCAGGGTTTTAAACTGGCGGTACCAGGCGGCGCAGTCGCTGCCAGCGCTGTCCCAGGGTGTGCCGCCCTACATGAGACGCACGTCGCACGCGCGTGGTTAACGCCTGGGCACGGCTTGATTGACATGCAGCCGAGGGTGACTTTTTTTCCCATTCCTACTTTCTCCTGCCCTGAAATATATTACCTTCCACTTTCCGCACGCCGACACAATCTATGAAATTTTCATGTCCCTGAAATTCTCTGCGAATGCCGCGCGCGGCTGTGTTTGATCTTGATATTTATTTGTTGTGAAATCTTCATGAGCATCTATTACTGCGTTGTCCCTGCTGTTTGAGTAGTTACATAGAATTAATGCCAGTTCATGGAGACATTACCGAGTAACAGTGTAACATCCTGTGCGCACTTTGTTGTAATTGTCCACGAAACAAGTACTCATCATCGATGAATTTGTGGAGAAAAACCGACCGTGTTGAAAGTTTAATGGCCGCGGATCTGTGAAGTAGAAAAATGAAACTGGAAAGGAGATCACTCACAAGATTCATGCATTATTGATGAAAAGAGTAAGATCATGAAACTCGTCAAACATTTTAGAATTTTCTCCTCCTTGTTCTCGCACGAAAGTAGTTTTAAATTTACAGAAAGTATTACTGTTTGTATCTTTCTTTTTTTTTCAAATAAATTGTGTAACGTTAGTTCATAAATTATAAAGAAATATAGAAAACAGTGCTAGAATATAGCAAGAACAATCTTCTCATCCTAATAAGGCCAATGAAAGATTTTTTTTTCCACTGAAACTTTAGTATTTTCATGATCGTTAACTGTGAATTAAGCTATTTGGCATTAGCTATTTACGGTCCATCACTGACTGTAATTATGGATGTTTTTTTCTTGGTACAGTCTATGACCTTCCATCTTGCCTCTAAGTTAGCTTGTTCAATATTTCACATGGCTCCTCTGTCATCTCTTGTTGTGTATCCCCCCAGGCTTGTTATAACGACTTAATTTTACCTGTCCAGTACTTGTGGAATATTTTTTTTCTTCACAAATTTTAATTAACCTCTGTTGTTTTTTCTTATATGTTGCATATAAATCATCCCAGCCGATTAAGTTATTTCCCGTGCGGTACACTTCAAATTAGATGAAACTATATTTGCATTGATCCTTTTCGTGTTCAGAACTTGCTTCCAAGACTTAATGATGACTTAACATTGTACCATAAAACTCATTCTCTTATGTTCAGTGATGCTAAATTATTACCTGTAACATTTCCCGTTCTCTGACCTGAAGTCATTGGCTGACATGTTACAATTTTGCTGTCTTCGGTACAGCTCCAGTAGGTGTATGTCCAGGTCTTTGAATTTCGGTGTCTTTTCTTTCAAAGATATCTCAAGTTCGTGTATATTTAATTGGAGTTTTTTTTTTCTAGCAAAATAATTATTATTTTCTTGTAGTAGAGGCCGAGATCCTGTTGATCCTTTTTTTAAAAAAATAAATTGTCCAACAACTTATCTCTTTTTTTGCCATTCTTTATAAAGAGTTGTTCAGCTTCTGACAAATTCTTCGCATTTTGTCACCTCTTGTTTTGTTTCATTACTTTCGCGCTTTCTTTTCCAGTTGTTAAAACTGAGGCCACGTTTCAAATGAGAAAACTCTACAATCCCAAACACTGACAAACAAAGCTGTGTAACAAAATCTCATTTGTATTATGTGTTATATCTAAACTGACGGAAACCTAACTTCTACCTGTTTCAGTAAGAAAATTTTGCAGGTAGGTTACGAGAAATTACACTGTAAAATCATTTTGAGAAAAAAAGTAAACGTACGTTTTCAATAAATTGTTACTTTTTTAATGGAAATGTAATTTTAAAAAATGCTGTAATTAGATAAAGTGTCATTTTATAAAAGTATAACGCTAACCTGGTCTTTCAATAAATTGTCACGTGCTGAAAAAACAGTTAAAAGTCTGACCTTTTAATAAATTGTCACTTGCTGAAAAAGTCTGACCTTTCAAGAAATTGTCACTTTTATTAATTAAACACAATCTTAACATTTTTATAAACGGTCACTTTCAGAAATTTGTCACAAGCCAAAGATTTTAATAAACTATCACTGTTATAAACTTATCACAAACATTTTTTACCATAAATCGTCATTTTTATTATAAATTTTATATGTTTAGAGATATCTAGCTCATAGAGCGGGTGATTATAAAAGTAAAACTAGCGGCTTGTTTGGCAGTGCTATGATTAATTCTTATTTTAACCCCTCGTCAGTGTGTATTGTTTGCAAACAACAACTACGTTTTCTGTCACCTATAGAGACATTAACTAACCACATTTCGCAAAAAGAAATGAAACACTAAAAGAAACTTATTATTGTGTTATTAATATAAACAAAAATATAAATGGCTTCAAAGAGTTTACACCTTAAGTTAAGCTGTTTGTCTGGGGGCTTACAGCCGAAAGCTGTTCCCACTCTTCTTCTGTTTTCTCGGTGTGCCGGCTTTTTTCGAAACCTCATCATTCGAGGGATTACTAGAATCTAGAGACTGCTAGAAACTTGGGACTGCTAGAAACTTGGGATTGTTAGAAACTTGGGACTGCTAGAAACTAGGGACTGCTAGAAACTAGGGACTGCTAGAAACTAGGGACTGCTAGAAACTAGGGACTGCTAGAAACTGTATTCTCAACGAGTGTTTCTGATCAAGTTTCCCCAGTTCATATCCTCTGATGGTTTTCCCATCCATGGTCGCTCCAAACAATTCTGTAGTTGTCTTCACACCAGTGAAACTGATGTCCCACTTCTGTATACAGGAGGTGAAATAATTATCTTGTCTGTAGATTGTTTATAGCCCCCATTAGCATTGTGTCAGTCAATAATGAAACATTTATTAAACTTGAAGTAGGACAGATATATCTTTTTCTATCTGTTCATTTCAACAGACTCAATTTGACAAAGAAAGGCAGGCACGTTTGGACTATAATTTGTGCATTAACTGAAGCATTTTCATATCTGCATGTAGGCTGATAGCGCTCTCAGCACAAAGTCGTTTCACTGGTATGATTGTGATATTTGTATGGGCTTCGCACATTCAATAAATAGCATTTTTCGCAGCAAAGAGTGACCAAAATGAGCTTTTGAGAAACGTCTTTATTGTATGAGATAAGGCTATCTTTTATATAAATAAAACTAAAACCAGAAGAAAAAAAAACTATAAAATTTTAGATTTTAAACTTCTAGTTTGTCGTTGTAAGGACAACATGGACTTCTGATTCTGATCTAAGGAAATTTTGTCACATAAAATATTCTCTAGCATACAAGATCTTCATTATAATTCGTGACATCAAGATATGAGGACATCTTGTGATATCATGATCTGAGGATATTCTGAGACATCAAGAATTAAGAAATTTCTATGACATTAAGACTTGAAAAGATTCTTTGATGCCAAGACTTGATTGGTTTCTGTGAAATTCAAAAATCTATAGATTCTTTGATGCCAAGACTTGATTGGTTTCTGTGAAATTCAAGATCTGAAGAGATTCTTTGATGCCAAGACTTGATGGGTTTCTGTGAAATTAAAGATCTGTAGAGATTTTCTGATGCCAAGACTTGATGGGTTTCTGTGAAATTCAAGATCTGTAGAGATTTTTTGATGCCAAGACTTGATGGGTTTCTGTGAAATTAAAGATCTGTAGAGATTTTCTGATGCCAAGACTTGATGGGTTTCTGTGAAACTCAAGATCTGTAGAGATTCTTAGAATTTGAAGGCACCAACACTTTTCTCCAGGCAGTACTTACACCGTCTTCCAGGGGCATATCAAAACTGGCCGTGGCGGTATGTGACAGGCAGGGCACTCCCCACTGTGCCTTCTCCGCCATGAACGTCAAGCAACCTGCCCTGGGGATCACCCCAACCCCTTTTACGCACCCAGGCGGTCGACACTCGCCTACTTCTCGACACTGGGGCCCTCCAACTGATCGTATGAGGTGTATGCCATCTCCGTCGGTACGTATTTTAAATGTACGCATATATATGTATACATAATTATGTAAGACTGCAACATCATAATTGCTTGTTACATTTAAGCAAGACTGTTTTTATTTTTGCAATAATTGGCAAAACAAATAATAACTCGTTAATAAGGTCTGCGTTATACGGAGAAACGTTAATAGAATTTAGAGTGAAAAAAAAGGTCAGGATTACAGAAGGTAAAAGTAACTTAACAAACTATCCCCATTCGTCCTGAAATTTGGTGTACGGACGGCCCATGACGTACTCGTGCTCAAACATACGTGTATCTTGATTCTTTTTCCCCTGGTATCTGTATGCCGTGTGATTGTGAAGTGTTAGTACCTTCACATTTCGGGGCCATTGCAGCATTTCTGGTAGGGATGGCAGCATCTTTTTCTCGCTGTCTTTGTTTTCCTACGGACACCCAGGTACCTATTTTTTTTTTTTTTTAAGGCTGGGCTGATCCAGCTGCCGGTCAGTCCAAAAAAATTTCGTTCGAGTGCGAAATCGAACCAATGACCTTCTGATCGGCAAGCTAGCACACTAACCACTGCACCACCGCGGCACCTAGATCTTCACTACGTTAAAAAACAAAATTCGACGTGAGCAAAAAAAAAAAAAAATCATCAAAAATTTACGGAAAAAGTTGCTATACAACAAAATGTAGTTCCGATGTATGTAAAAGGAACAGGAATTTACGCATTGCGTAGGTTTGCGGAGCGATTCAGTTACATAAGTGGAGGACTTCCTTTTTTTGTCTCAGTAATTCAATTCACTCTTGGAACTATCTTGCACATTACATCCTATATTATTGGAACTATCTTGCACATTACATCTTATATTCTGTGAAATATCTTGCACATTAACTTCCTATATTCTTGAAACTGTCCTGAACATTAATTCCTATATTCTTGAAACTGTCCCGAACATTACTTCCTATATTCTTGAAACTGTCCTGAACATTAATTCTTATATTCTTGAAACTGTCCTGCACATTACTTCCTATATTCTTGAAACTGTCCTGAACATTACTTTTTATATTCTTGAAACTGTCCTGAACATTACTTCCTATATTCTTGAAACTGTCCTGAACATTACTTCCTATATTCTTGAAACTGTCCTGAACATTACTTCCTATATTCTTGAAACTGTCCTGCGCATTACTTCCTATATTCTTGGAACTATCTTGCACATTACTTTCTATATTCTTGGAAATATCTTGCACATCACATCCTTTTTTCTTGGAAATATCTTGCACATTCCATTCTATATTATTGGAACTATTTTGCACATTATATTCTATATTCTTGAAACTAACGTGCACATTACATCCTATATTCTTGAAACTTTCTTGCACATTACTTCCTATATTCTTGGAACTATTTTGCACATTACATCGTATATTCTTGTAACTATCTTGCACATTGGATATTTAAGAGTAATGTTCTAAGTGTACTACTCTATGGAAGCGAATGCTGGAAAATCACCAAAACCATAGAAAACAAGTTGAATTCTTTCCAGACTAAATGTTTACGAAGAATTAGAAAAATATTTTGGCCAAACACTATCAGAAATAACATCTTATTAGCAGAAATGCAGATGAAACCACTGACAACAATTATTGAGGAAAGACGCTGGCGATGGTTGGGACATGTGCTCCGAATGACTGACAACTCACTACCAAAAATAGCACTAAGATGGACACCACAGGGGAGCAGAAGTAAGGGTAGACCAAAAGAGACATGGAGAAGAACAACAGAAAGGATGTTGAGCAATAGAGGGCTCACCTGGGCAAGAGCAGAAAAAAAGGCGAAGGACAGGCATTTGTGGAAAACCCTTGCGGAAGCCCCATGTGCCCTGGGCACTTAAGGTTCAGAGAGAGAGAGAGAGATCTTGCACATTAAATTCTATCATCTTTTCATCCACAAACAACCATATTAGCAGTGTAATATAATATATGCATATAGTCATATTGGAAGAAGTGGAGAGTTTTGAATATCTTGGATCATTACTAACTAATAAAGGAGATACAATGAGGGAAATTAAAAGGAGGACATCTATCGCTCTTCAGAAAGTAAACCAGCTAAAGATGATGTTGAGAGGAACAGACAGAACCACAAAAATAGGGTTTTTAAGGGCTTGCATCTTTCCCATCGCAACATATGCCTGTGAGATCTGGACACTTAACAGAACAGCCGAGAAACACATAAATGCCTTTGAATGTAAATACTACCGAAGAGTTCTTCAAATATCATGGACACAAAAAAGAACAAATACATCCATACCACAAGAACTTAATATTGAAGAAGGCTGCCTAAAAAAGAGGATTAAACAGAGAAAATGTAAATATTTTGGACATGTTAAATTTCTTGATAATTTAGAGAAGACAGTCTTGGAAGGGTACATAATGAGAAAAAGAAAGAGAGGAAGACCAAGGCGAAAACGGCTGCAAGACATCGTTGATGATCTGCAAATGGATTTATCAGCTGCATAGCATCTTGCTTACAACCGAGAGACCTACAGGAGAGCTTTTAGGGAGGCAAAGTTCCGCAAAGGAACATGCAAATGAATGAATGAGCGAGATAGTCATCTTTTTTTTTAAAGAATACTTCCTTACCACAGCATATCGAGTTCCCATTTTTTTTTCATCCAAGTGAATTGGAAGGCGACGGTAACGAGATATGAGACCACTGTCTTCATGCCGGGAAACCGCGACGCTAGAGAACTTGTAGTGTGAAGCAACGAGCCAGAGCTGGTAAAGTTCCAAGTCCCTTCCTTGTCTCCTCTCGCAACTCCCAGAAAGAGGTCCACAATTCAGTCTGGCCAGCCAAGTGGGGGAATGAGCTCTTTTTCATAAAAACAAGTGGTGGAACATTCTAAGAAGCCTGCTTCTTGAGTCAGTTCCGAGATTTCAAGCAAGGCTACCGTTAAGTCATGTCCCATGAACTTTGTGCCTGAATTCACCGTTTGCTCACTGTTCAAGTCTTACCGACCATCAGAAGCTCCGGTCCATGTTTGTTTCCAGTGCTGTTTTCTCTGAAATTCAACTGTTTTCTCTGATATTCAGTTGTTTTCTCTGATATTCAACTGTTTTCTCTGATATTCAACTGTTTTCTCTTTTCATCAGTCTATATCCCTGTTTATTTGGCTTTCATTTTTGCACGAATTCTCCATTATCTCGGCACAGTGCTCGGAAACAAATTTTAACTACCCACACTATGAAATGCAAAACGCATTTTTCCTGCAGGGCCTACTTTCCCAAACGTACTGTGTATTTAAACTGTGAATTTAAACTGTGTATTTAAACTGTGAATTTAACTGTGTAATTTGTTCAAAGTAATGTTTTCTTTTATTTTTGTTCAACCGTGGATTAATTCTATGTATTTTGTTCCGTATATGTTAATTTTGAAAAAAAAGTTCATATTTCATGTAAATTCAGATGATAAAATTGCTATTCCAAAACTGTATATTGTACAGTGTATACACTGAAATTACTGCTACTTTATTTCAACTAGAAGGAGAGGAAGACCAAGGCGAAGATGGCTGCAAGGCGTCGTTGATGATCTGCAAATGGATGCATCAGCATCAGGACATCTTGCTCACAACCGAGAGGCCTACAGGAGGCAAAGTTCCGCAAGGGACATGCAAATGAATGAATGATATTACTAATACTGCTACTGCTACTACTGCTGCTGCTGCTGCTGCTGCTGCTGCTACTACTACTACTACTACTACTACTACTACTACTACTACTACTACTACTACTTCTAATCAGTCAGTCAGACATTTGCATATCCCTTGCGGAACTTTCCCCTCTAACAGCTCTCCTGTAGGCCTCTCGGTTGTGAGCAAGATGTCCTGCTGCTGACGCGTCCATTCGCAGATCATCAATGAAGTCTTTTAGCCATCTTCGCCTTGATCGTCTTCTCTTTCTTTTTTTCCAATTATGTACCCTTCGAAGACTGTCTTCTCTAAATTATCATGACGTTTGATATGTCCAAAATATTTAAGTTTTCTCACTTTAATTTTCCTTACTAGTCAACCTTCTTAAGTTCTTTCAGTATGGATATATTTGTTCTTTTTTGTGTTTATGATATTTGAAGGACTCTTCTGTACCATTTACATTCACTGGCATATGTATGTTTCTCAGCTGTTTTCTTAAGTGTCCAGGTCTCGCAGGCGTATGTTGCAATGGGAAAGATGCATGCCCTTAAAAATCTTATTTTTGTGGTTCTGTCTGTTCCTCTCCACAGCTTCTTTAGTTGTTTTATTTTTTGAAGAGCGATAGATGTCCTCCTTTTAATTTCCCTCATTGTATCTCCATTATTAGTTAGTAATGATTCAAGATATTCAAAACTCTCCACTTACACTACTACTACTACTACTACTACTACTACTACTACTACTACTACTACTACTACTAATAATAATAATAATAATAATAATAATAACGATAATAATACTGCATAATATGCTACTACAAAAATTGCTGATAGTATTACTACTTATTAGACTATTACTGCAACTAATACTACATGTATTACCATCACTTGTAATAGTAAGGATAACAATAATACAACTACCACTGTTACTGCACTTTCAAGTGTACTGCATGTGCCATTATTACGTTTATTACTACTACTGCTATTAATACCACAACTCTGCTACTACTACTACTATTATTACTACTACTTTTTCTTCTTCTTCTTCTGCTACTGCTGTTGCTACTATTGCTACTACTAATATTAATACTAATAATAATAATAAGCGACGTATTGCTTATTATTACTTCTACCACTAACTGTTATTATCGTCTATCGGGATGACTCTTTGTGGTCAAATTCATTTAACGTGCATGTCATTCATGAGAAATATTCAAATTCATCCATCATTTGAAAACGAATCTTCTTCTTCTTCTTCTCCTCGGAACTGCGAGCTGGTGTTCTTTGCGGCCGATGCTGTGGAGATGTTGAGATGTTGCTCTTGAGAGCTGATCACGGCAGTTATTTCTTTCACCCTGAATGCAGGTAAAAAAAACAGGGGCTGTGCAGTACTTTCTCTAGCAGGCTCCACCACCATGGGGACTATGGCGATCCATAGCCAGGCTAGGCCTGTTACTGGGACTACCACATAGAGGTGGGACAGGGTCTTGGTCAGCTAAAATTCGCCAACCCTAACAGTAGCGTGTTAGTTGTGGGTCGCTGATTGGAAATAAGACAACAGGAATCAGATAATTGTATTGTTGCACATACGCTCAAAGATTGCATACAATCATAAAAAGTGCGTGCAGGATAGTCAATTTGTCACTATGTATATTTGTATTCAAACTTGTGTATATAATTTACTGCAGTTATGGAAGTAATGCATCAATAAGTGATAAAATATTGATCATCTTGGAGTAAATACATCTAAAAATAGGATGTGTAAATTTGTTTGCTAATATTCAGGTTGTATTGCCATCGTGGCACGTTCTAAAGAAGAAGTTATGAGGCGACATATTTTTTTATATTTATTTCTGTTACGTCTGTATTCTGAATAGGGCGTTTAGTCGAAATGTTAGTTCACAATTTGGCCGCAGGGCCGTAAATATTACCCTAAGAGGTCACTGTCTATTTAAGACACTAAGATTCTTTCTTTGCTTTCTCTTCCTCTTTCTTCGTTCTCTCTTTCTGTGTTTCTTTCTCTCCTACTTTTCTGTAATTTATTCATTATTTTTCCTATCTTTTTTTCTTTTCTTACTTCTACCCATTACCCCTTCCCTCTTTCACTCTTTTCTTTCATTCTTTGAAAGAACCATTTTCTTAACCAGTGTTACTATGGTTGAGAAAGATGACGAAGAACATTTCTAAATATCTGAACTTCAGTTTCGTACAGATTTGTAAAAAAAGTTACATTATTTCCTTCTATTTCCAATGGATTTCTGTAAATAGCGTTATCAAAGACCTTGTATAATTTGCTTTGTATATCATTACAAGAACAGCCCAGTGATTTCTTTCATTGTCAATGTAATCTTCTCTGTTTGGAGCCAATTTTGTAAAGCATGAAAGACAAAAAAGGCACCGTTGGTGGCACAATTCTCCAGTTCGATATCGAACTGATCAGAAAATAATACTAGGAGGGAGTTAGGCTGAGATCTTGTGCAGGTGTTGCTAGTTTAACGACATCTGAATTGGCCTGGCTTTGTTGATACAGCCTCCGAGGTTATCAGAAGATTGAGGAAAGCGAAGGTAGATTGTGTGACTGATTGCGGGACTGGAGAAATAAGATCTTGGTCTTGGATTGTTCTTGTCTAGGGATGGCTATTTCAAGGTGTGGTGAGATCACTGTAAGCGACATGACTAGAGATGGCTGTTTCATGGTGTGGTGAGATCACTGTAAGCGACATGACTAGAGATGGCTGTTTCATGGTGTGGTGAGATCACTGTAAGCGACATGACTAGAGATAGGTGTTTCAGGGTGTGGTGAGATCACTGTAAGCGACATGACTAGGGATAGGTGTTTCAGGGTGTGGTGAGATCACTGTAAGCGACATGACTAGAGATGGCTGTTTCATGGTGTGGTGAGATCACTGTAAGCGACATGACTAGAGATAGGTGTTTCAGGGTGTGGTGAGATCACTGTAAGCGACATGACTAGAGATAGGTGTTTCAGGGTGTGGTGAGATCACTGTGAGCGACATGACTAGGGATAGGTGTTTCAGGGTGTGGTGAGATCACTGTAAGCGACATGACTAGAGATGGCTGTTTCATGGTGTAGTGAGATCACTGTAAGCGACATGACTAGAGATGGTTGTTTCATGGTGTGGTGAGATCACTGTAAGCGACATGACTAGAGATGGCTGTTTCATGGTGTGGTGAGATCACTGTAAGCGACATGACTAGAGATGGCTGTTTCATGGTGTGGTGAGATCACTGTAAGCGACATGACTAGAGATGGCTGTTTCATGGTGTGGTGAGATCACTGTAAGCGACATGACTAGAGATGGCTGTTTCATGGTGTGGTGAGATCACTGTAAGCGACATGACTAGAGATGGCTGTTTCATGGTGTGGTGAGATCACTGTAAGCGACATGACTAGAGATGGCTGTTTCATGGTGTGGTGAGATCACTGTAAGCGACATGAGTGCTGAATCCCAGGTCAGTTTGTTAAAATTTCGAAAATAACCTACACTCCAATATGAAGACACTGAATAATCTTATGGCGCAGAAGAAGACGAAGAAGAAGAAGTAGTAGTAGTAGTAGTAATAGTAGTAGTAGTAATAGTAGTAGTAATAGTAGTAGTAGTAGTAGTAGTAGTAGTAGTAGTAGAAGTACTATTGGAAGTAGTAGAGTCGTAGTAATAGTAGTGGTAGTAGTAGTAGTGGTAGTAGTAGTAGTAGTAATTGTAGTAGTAGTAATAGTAGTAGTAGTAGTAGTAGTAGTAGTAGTAGTAGTAGAAGAAGAAGAAGAAGAAGAAGAAGAAACACATTTGTCAAAAGAAGCTGTAGATATGTAATTATTTCTAAAGATTCAGTCCTAGACCATTCTTGTCTTTGCAGACAGACCACGGTTGCCTTTTAACATCTGTACGGCTCCTCAAGGAGCAATTCCTTCTGTTGCTACGCTCCGTCCTGCAGCTGTGTTTCCCGTGATTGTGGACTAGAAACTTGACGTATCCGGCTGTGCGTTTTTTTAGTTGCTTTTATTTTTCGCAGTTATTAGGATAGCTGTCCGTGCTGATAGACATCTTGGGCACCTGCTATATCTTTCAGGAGTTCATCGCCAGGATCAAAGCAGACCCTACAGTAAATCGCACGAGAATACCATGTATGAATGAAAACATACACGTCTATACACACTTGTATATGATGAACTCTCTCTCTCTCTCTAACAACCATATGTTGTTGCTTTACAAATATAATGTAAATTTATAATATTGCAAAAAAAAACATTTCATCGCTTAGTTGTATTTTTCAATATATGGTAAATAAAATTAAAATTGTGGGTTTTGTTTCGGTTATGAAATATCAGTTTTTTAAAAAGTTTATGTGAATAATTTTGAAATACTCTCTGTGTCCACACGTAGACACAAATACATACAATCATAATAGTCCAATCACATACACAGTCATACATATCAAGACAAACACACAGTCCTATTTTTCCAGACTTAAACACAATTATATATATTTTTTTCTCTGTACAGCGAGAATATTCTAAGAACAATCATCACAGAACCAGGCATAAAAATTGGAGGATACAATATTAACAACCTTCTGTATGCTGACGACACAGTACTGATAGCTGAGAACCAACAAGACCTGCAAAATCTCTTGGATAAAGTCGCCAAAGAAAGTGAACAGAAAGGCCTTACTTTGAACATCAAAAAGACAGAGACTATGGTTATATCTAAGAAACAGAATCCACCAGCATGCAGTATTAAATTAAACGGAACCATTCTAAAGCAGATGCAGAAATTCAAATACCTTGGAGCAGTAATAACTTCAGATGGGAAATGCCCAACAGAAATTAGGAATGAGAAACATATTAGCTAACACATCTTTATCAATGAAGGTTAGAAAACGAGTCCTAAAATGCTATATTGAACCCATCTTGTTATATGGAAGTGAATCATGGACAATAGGCAAGTCTGCACAAAAATCATTGGAAGCAGCAGAAATGTGGTTTATCAGAAGAATGTTGCGAATCCCCTGGACAGCAAAAATAACTAATGAAGAATGTATGAGAAGAGCTGGAGAGACAAAAAATCTTGTCAAAAAGATAAGAGAGAGACAATGTACTTTCGTATGACATGCAATGAGAAGAGGGGGCATTGAAAATATTATAACAACAAGAAAAATAGAAGGAAGAAGATCAAGAGGAAGACCAAGAGAAATGATACTGGACAGTCTGACGGGATGGTGTGAGAGGAGATCACCAAATGAACTGATGGCCTGCATGAAAGATCGGGTACTCTGGAGAAGCATAATAGCCAACGCCAGTCGGCACGGCACCTGATGATGATGATGATATATATCCATGCAAAAACGTGCAATCATATATGTCCAGACAATACATGCAATCATATATGTCCAGACAATACATACAATCATATATGTCCAGACAATACATACAATCATATATGTCCAGACAATACATACAGTCATATATCTTATATATTTTATATCCTTCCCGTGCCGTTAAACGTCACATAGGGCTCGCAAAGTAGTTCGCCAATTTTTCCTGTCTTCAGCGAGTCTTTCAACCTCATCAAAGGATTCTATGCCTGTTAACTTGGCCTCTCTTAATAATGTCCTCTTCAGAGTTTCACGCGGTCTGCCCCTTTTTCTTCGGCCTGTTGTGTTCCACTTGATAGCTTGTTTTGGGATTCTCTGATCATTTCTTCTCATCAAGTGACCAACATATGTCCATCTCCTTTTCCTCATCACCCATGAGACTGGTTGTTGTTCAGTCATCTGTCTTATCTCTGCATTGTTCTTGAATTCATTCCACTTGATGCCGAGTATTTTCCTTAGGCATTTGTTTTCAAAAGAGTCTAATTTCTTTTCTATTTCTTTAGTTGTTTTCCAGCTTTCGCATGCATAAATGAGGGTGGATATTACATTTGAATTGAATAGTCTTAACTTGGTTTTTGTGCTTATAACTTTTGAATTCCATATGTTCTCAAGATTCTTGAAGATTGATGCTGCTTTTGCAATTCTGATCCTAACTTCCTTTCTAGTGTCACCATCTTGGTCTATGTAGCTGCCAAGGTATGCAAATTGATTGACTTCTTCAATATGTGTCCCTTCTATGTGTATTTTTCCATTTTGATTGATGGGAATTTTCATTATTTTTGTTTTGTCCTTGTTAATTTCAAGTCCTATTTTGCTAGCCAGTGAAGACAGGCTATCTGTTTTTTCTTGCATGGAATTCACATTATTACTGATAAGAGTTATGTCATCAGCAAAATCAAGATCTTCTAGTTGGGTCCCATGTACCCAGTCAATACCTGTGTTACCTGTGCAGCATTTTTTCATTATGAAGTCTATTGTAATCCCAAAAAGTAAAGGAGACAGTATACATCCTTGTTTCACGCCTGTTTCAATCTGGAACCATTCACTCATCCCTTCTTCTGTCTTGACTGCACAACCATATCCATTGTATAAGTCCTTAATGATGTTGACAATTTTAGATGGTATTCCATATAGACATAAAATTCTCCATAATGAATCTCTGTGTATGCTATCAAATGCTTTTTTAAAATCTATGAAGTTCAGTATTAATGGTTTCTGCTTTTCAATATGTTCTTCAAGTATTATTCTTAGAGTAAAGATCTGGTCGAGACAGCTTCTCCCTTTTCGAAATCCTGCTTGTTCTTCTCTCATTGCAGTATCCACTATATCTTTGAGTCTATTCAAAATGACCTTGCAAAATACTTTTGACACAACTGATATTAAGGTTACTCCTCTCCAGTTGTTACAGTCACTAAGGTTGCCCTTTTTTGGTATTTTAACAATGATTCCTTTCTTCCAATTAGAAGGGACCTTTTCTTCTTTCCAAATTTTGTTAAACATTCTCTGTAGTTGTCTCATGTTGTCACTATTGATAGCTTTTAGCATTTCGGCTGTTATTTCATCTTCACCTGCAGCTTTGTTGTTAGCCATTAAATTCACTGCTGTTTCAATTTCATGCAATTTAATTTCATATAGGTTGACATTTAGCTGTGGGGCTGGTAAGTCAGTTTCAAGGTTTAACAATTCTTTTGGGTGTGGTCGATTGAGTATTTCTTGGAAGTGTTCAGCCCATCTTTGCTTTTGGTCTTTATTTGATGTTAATAGTGTTCCAGTTTTGTTAAGGATTGGTCTTTCTTTAGATGTAATAGTACCTGTTAGCCTCTTTTGTATGTTATATAAAGTTTTACTGTCTCCTGTTTTTGCTGCTTTTTCTGCCTCTTTCGCCATATTGTCTATGTATTCTCTTTTATCCCTTCTAGCTGAACTTTTTACTTTCTTGTCTATGTCTTTGTATTTTGCTTTTGCCAAATCTCTTTCATGATCTGCTTTTGCATTCAACATGTCTAATTTGACTGCTCGTCTTTCATGTATATACTTCCATGTTTTATCTGATATCCATGCTTTTCTATTTGGTTTTTCCAATCCAGCGCTTACTTTTGCTGCTGTGATTATGGCTGTGCTGTAAGAATTCCATAACTCATCTATACCTATCTCCTCAACTTCACTGGGTGTTTTGGAATGATTGGCAAGTTCCTGATTGAAATTAATGTTCGTATTTTCTTCTTGTAGGCTGTGGCTGTCTATCTTTCTGTGTACTGATTTCTTGTGTTGACTTTTCAATTTTAGTTTTATTTTCCCTATGCACAGATTGTGATCACTGTTGACATCTGCACCCCTATAAGCCCTTACATCCATGAGAGATGTTCTGTATTGCTTTCTAATACAAAAATGGTCTATCTGGTTTCTAGTTCTATCATCTGGAGATATCCATGTTGTTTTATGTATCTCTTTGTGTGGGAATATTGTGCTTCCAATGACCATGCCCTCTGTTAGACATACTTCAATTAATCTTTCTCCATTCTGGTTAACCATGTCAATTCCTTCTTTCCCCATCACTTTTTCAACGTCGGTATTATCCTTCCCTACCTTAGCGTTGAAGTCCCCCATAGCAATTAGGATGTCGTGTTTAGGGACTTTATTGACGATTTGTTGTAGTTGGTGATAGAAGTCGTCTTTCACATCATCATCTGCATCATTCGTGGGTGCATAACACTGTATTATTGTCATTCTTCCGTGTCGTAGGTTGTATCGTGCTCTTATTATACGACTGTTCACCGGTTCCCATTCTACAAGGCTCTTTGCAGCTACATTTGACATAATAATGCCACAATCATATATGTCCAAACAATATGTGCAATCATATATATCCAGACAATACATGCAATTATATATGTCCAGACAATACATACAGTCATATATGTCCAGACAATACATACAATCATATATGTCCAGATAATACACACAGTCATATATATCCAGACAATACATACAATCATATATGTCCAGATAATACATACAGTCATATATATCCAGACAATACATAGTCACATATACCCAGACAGTGCATACAATTATATATATATTTTTTTCAGACATTACATACAGTTATATATATCCAGACAAATACATACAATCACATATACCCAGACAATACATATACCTAGATAATACATGCAATTATATATACTCAGAAAATACATCAATCAACCAAGTGCCGTGCCGCGTGGCGTAGGTGATCATTTCTCTCCACAATTCCCTGTCTTTAGACTTGATTATGAGATCCGCCGGTGACTTTCTTCCTAGCCACTCTGACAGTCTATCCATTAACTTCTCTCTCTATCTTCCTCTGTCTCTTCTTCTCTTAATTTTTCCAGTTGCCACAACGTGTTCCAATTTTCCTCTTCTCAGAAAATGTCCTACAAATCTCGCTTGTCTGCCTCTGATCTTTGCCGTCATTTGCCTTTTAACTCCAGCCTCTCTTAAGACTTCTTCGTTGGTTTTCTTAGCTGTCCATGGTATCTTCAACATCCTTCTTATGAATCACATTTCTATGGCCTCCATTTCTCGCTGTACTCTCTTGTTCATGGACTATGCTTCACATCCATAAAACGGAATTGACTCGATGTAACATTTAAATACTTGGAATCTTGTTTCCATTGATATGGATCTATTGCACAAGATGTTTCTCATTTTCTGGAATGCTGACTTGGCTTGAGCACGTCTGCTTTTTATTTCATTATGACATTTCCCATCAGCTGTTATAATTGTTCCTAAGTACTTGAATCTGTTAATTTGTTTCAGTTCTGTGCCATCGATGGTAATGCTACATTTTGGCAGTATTCTCTTCTTTAAGATAACCATCACTTCAGTCTTCTTTTTATTCAGGCTGAGACCTATACGTTTACTTTCATGAACCATGATGTCGAGAAGAGCCTGTAGCTCCCCTTCATTTTTAGCAATCATAACTGTGTCGTCTGCATATCTTAAGTTGTTACAATTGTACCCGCCAATTTATATTCCTGGTAAGCTCTCTATATTTCTCATTATATTTTCGCTGTACAAGGAGAAGAGGTCAGAAGATAGAACACATCCTTGTCTCACTCCCAATTTTATGTCTAGGAATGCTCCTATTTGGTTCTCAATCTTCAATGCTGCTGATTGTTGCCAGTATATGTTTTTGATGAGTTTCAGATCTTTCCCATCTATGTTGATGTCTTCCAGCATTCTTATAACTTCTGTATGCCTCACTTTATCGAATGCTTTACAGTAGTCTATGAAGAATAAGTATAGGTCCATCTTTACTTCTATTGATCTTTCCATCAGTGTTCTCAGTATATACATGGCATTACTTGTGACTTTTCCTTCGACGAAGCCACACTGTTCTTCAGCGATTTCTGGTTTTATTTTGCCCCTGACTCAACTCATGACAATATGAAGCAGGATTTTGGTAACATGGCCCATAAGACTAATGGTTCGATGGTCTTCACATTCAGCTCCACCTTGTTTCTTTGGTAGGGCAAAGAAAACTGATTACAAAAGGTCTGATGGGACATAGTTACTGTTACAGATGTCATTCACCAATCTGGTAATTATTTCTGTGTCAAACTCTCCTAATGCTTCCAATTCTTCCTTGGTGATTTTATCTGATCCTGGTGCTTTGATGTTCTTCATGTGTTTGATAGCTTCTTCCACTTCTGCTTTTAATATGGGAAGCCCCTCATTATTATTTCGTATATCTATTTCGCTTCTATTGTCCTCACAGAGTTCTCTAATGTATTATAGACAATACATAGTCACATATATTCAGACAATGCATACAATCCATGTATTACAGACAATGCATGCAATCACATATATCCAGAAAATACATACAATCATATCCAGACAATACATACAGTACCGTATGTTCAGACAATAATCTCTCTCTCTCTCTCTCTCTCTTTCTCTCTCTCTCTCACTGAACCTTAAGTGCCCAAGGCACATAGGGCTTCCGCAAGGGTTTTCCACAAATGCCTGTCCTTTGCCTTTTTTTCTGCTATTGCCCAGGTCAGTCCTCTATTGCTCAACATCCTTTCTGTTGTTCTTCTCCATGTCTATTTTGGTCTACCTTTACTTCTGTTCCCCTGTGGTGTCCATCTTAGTGCTATTTTTGGTAGCGAGTTGTCAGTCATTCGGAGCACATGTCTCAACCATCGCCAGACAATAAAATACATACAATCACATATATCCAGACAATACATATAGTCACATATCCAGACAATACATACAGTCACATATATTCAGACAATGCACATAATTACATATAATACATATACACATGGTAATGTGATTTTACCATATTACAAATACAAAACTCTCAGCTCAACAACAAAAGACATTACTTCCATGTAAAGAAGACGTACGAGAGAAAACTTATTGACTGTGACAAATAAGTCTTCAAATGACATGGCATCCATCTTCAGCTCGAATGGAATCAATATCATCAAAAAAGTACTCACTGTTGCAAGAAAGAGTATATAAAAGCTAACAACATAAATACACATAGAGTCACTGTAGTAAGGCTGTAATAACAAATAATGAGACTATTTAATAGAAAGGGTATACCTTTTTTTTTATTAACGGAGCGCGTAGCTGTAATCTTTCGACTTTTTAAAGTTCTCTAATTATTAATTAAACCTTACTTTTCCTGTCATTGATACACATCATTTTTTTGTTTGTTTGTTTGAGAATTCTCATCATTAAAAGAAATTCTGCAGACTTAACTATCAAAATCTGTTCTATATACACTGCCTGCAAGCACTCGAACAGAACACTTCATTAAACGAAAGCTGTGTTAAGGATTTTTAATTACGGGTATGAATTCATTGATTTCTTGCCTGAACAATGCTGAAAATAAAAAATTGCGAATGAACTCCTGGGAGGAGACCGCGTGCCTCAGCCGCCATGGCGATTTATTATCAATAATCATGCTACCTCTGCTGTTCAGCGGTCTTCAAGCTTTTGAGGGAGGCTGCAATTAATTTTTATAATTGCTTGAAATCAGAGGAATGATAACCACTCGGAGAGAAGCGGTTCAGGAACTGAAAACGTTGGACGTGAGTTGCTAAGGGAAAACTGTGGCGTCCAATGTGCTAGTATGGAAGCAGCTTAACAGTTATTTTGTTGTTGTTTTTTTTTTATAAATTAAGATATTTATTCTTAAGACTATTTTTTTTAAATTTTGTAATGAAGAATGTATGAGAAGAGCTGGAGAGACAAAAAAAAATCTTGTGAAAAAATAAATAAATAAATAATTAAGAGAGAGACAATCTACATAGGACATGCAATGAGAAGAGTGGGCACTGAAAATATTATAAGAACAGGAAAAATAGAAGGAAGAAGATCAAGAGGAAGACCAAGAGAAATGATACTGGACAGTCTGACAAGATGGTGTGAGAGGAGATCACCAACTGAGCTGATGGCCTGCATGAAGGATCGGGTACTTTGGAGAAGCATAATAGCCAACGCCTGTCGGCACGGCACCTGATGATGATGATTCTTAAGATGGAAGACCAATTTAAAGCACCTGCGATGGATCACACTTCTGTAGTTTAGAGTGAAAATACAACTTCGTCTGCTGAGCTGTGGCGCAACGTCCTTGTTTGAGTTACCAAAAGGGGGGGGGGAGTACGAACAAGTTAAAAATGGCACGAAAAGTTAGCCATAACATTTCACATGTTTTATATTAGATGTGATGATTGTCTCTACATTAGTTAATGTCAGATCTTTTTCTTATACCCCGCTTACACGCATACTTGTTTCCGCTTACATGCGCACTTACAACCCCACTTATATGTATACTTGCAATTCCGCTTACATGCATGCTTACAGCCCTCCTTAAACGCATACTTATAGCCTTGCTTAAATACATGCTTACGGCCCTGCTTACATGCATACTTACAGCCCATCGTACGTGCATATTTATATCGCATCTTACATGCACACTTATATCCCATCTTACATGGACACTTATATTTCATCTTACATGCACACTTATATCCCATCTTACATGCACTTATATCCCATCTTACAGGACACATTTTTCATCTTACCTGCATACTTATATCCCATCTTACATGCACACTTATATCCCACCTTACATGCACACTTATATCCCATCTTACATGCATACTTATATCCCATCTTACATGGACACTTATATTTCATCTTACATGCACTTATATCCCATCTTACATGCACACTTATATCATCTTACATGCACACTTATATCCCATCTTACATGCACATTATATCCCATCTTACAAGGACACATTTTTCATCTTACTGCATACTTATATCCCATCTTACATGGACACTTATATGTCATCTTACATGCACACTTATATCCCATCTTACATGGACACTTATATTCATCTTACATGCACACTTATATCCCATCTTACTGCACACTTATATCCCATCTTACATGCACACTTATATCCCATCTTACATGCACACTTATATCCCATCTTACATGCACACTTATATGTCATCTTACATGCACACTTATATCCCATCTTACATGCACACTTATATCCCATCTTACATGCACACTTATATCCCATCTTACATGCACACTTATATCCCATCTTACATGCACACTTACAGAACGATACAGAGAAAAATATACGGCGCAAACATGGCTGCTTACGCTGGTTTTACACACTCTTCACTTTGGTTACTTCACACTTTTTACAAACACATCCACAATTATCCACACTTACATACGCATCCACACATACATGCTGTATGCACTAACTCTCCTAATGTATTTACTTAGGCAGCTATGTTTTTCTATTAAATCCTGTTATACTACAACTGTGTAGGGATGCCGAAATGGCTCAACTTATTTTGATAGATAAGAGGTGCACAAATCCAGTTCCAGCCCTAATGTATTTACTTGTATTTCACATCACAAAATGTGAGGTACTAAATTTCAAATGAGTGATCTGGAATAGGTGAGAAGTAACTGTACGCAGTATGCATACGCATAAAAACAGTCGCTGACGAGCACAAAAAGATGACAAATATTTATGCGCCATAAAGTAGAGCGTGTAGAACAACTTTGCGGGCTTTCTGTCTGTAATTTTTCGTTTTGCTTCAGAAATTTTATCAGCTTATTTTCAGCTTATTTCAGTCACTATTTTCAAGAAACTGCCACATTTATTGGATGACTTTAATAGTTAATTATTGGCAAGTTTTGTTTATTATTGCAGTTAGATTAAATACAGCAGCCATTATGAAAAAACATGAATTTAGATAGAATGGAGGAGGATAGACAAACAAAGATGGCACATACAGAAGTAATGAAAGGAGACAGACCAAGAGGTAGACCTGGACAACGACGGCGAGACAACCTAGAAGAAACCATACACGCTCTAGGAGTCGACAACTGGCAAGAAAAGATCAAGAACAGAGAGCCTCTGTGGCCGAGACAGCTGATGAATTCATCTGCTGGTGAAAGGAGGAGAAGATGATGATGCGCAACGTCCTTGTTTGAGTTACCAAAAGGGGGGGGGGGAGTACGAACAAGTTAAAAATGGCACGAAAAGTTAGCCATAACATTTCACATGTTTTATATTAGATGTGATGATTGTCTCTACATTAGTTAATGTCAGATCTTTTTCTTATACCCCGCTTACACGCATACTTGTTTCCGCTTACATGCGCACTTACAACCCCACTTATATGTATACTTGCAATTCCGCTTACATGCATGCTTACAGCCCTCCTTAAACGCATACTTATAGCCTTGCTTAAATACATGCTTACGGCCCTGCTTACATGCATACTTACAGCCCATCGTACGTGCATATTTATATCGCATCTTACATGCACACTTATATCCCATCTTACATGGACACTTATATTTCATCTTACATGCACACGTATATCCCATCTTACATGCTCACTTATATTTCATCTTACATGCACACTTATATCCTATCTTACATGCATACTTATATCCCATTTTACATGGACACTTATATTTCATCTTACATGCACACTTATATCCCATCTTACATGCACACTTAAATCCCATCTTACAAGGACACATTTTTCATCTTACCTGCATACTTATATCCCATCTTACATGCACACTTATATCCCACCTTACATGCACACTTATATCCCATCTTACATGCATACTTATATCCCATCTTACATGGACACTTATATTTCATCTTACATGCACACTTATATCCCATCTTACATGGACACTTATATGTCATCTTACATGCACACTTATATCCCATCTTACATGCACACTTATATCCCATCTTACAAGGACACATTTTTCATCTTACCTGCATACTTATATCCCATCTTACATGCACACTTATATTTCATCTTACATGCACACTTATATCCCATCTTACATGGACACTTATATTTCATCTTACATGCACACTTATATCCCATCTTACATGCACACTTATATCCCATCTTACATGCACACTTATATCCCATCTTACATGCACACTTACAGAACGATACAGAGAAAAATATACGGCGCAAACATGGCTGCTTACGCTGGTTTTACACACGCTTCACTTTGGTTACTTCACACTTTTTACAAACACATCCACAATTATCCACACTTACATACGCATCCACACATACATGCTGTATGCACTAACTCTCCTAATGTATTTACTTAGGCAGCTATGTTTTTCTATTAAATCCTGTTATACTACAACTGTGTAGGGATGCCGAAATGGCTCAACTTATTTTGATAGATAAGAGGTGCACAAATCCAGTTCCAGCCCTAATGTATTTACTTGTATTTCACATCACAAAATGTGAGGTACTAAATTTCAAATGAGTGATCTGGAATAGGTGAGAAGTAACTGTACGCAGTATGCATACGCATAAAAACAGTCGCTGACGAGCACAAAAAGATGACAAATATTTATGCGCCATAAAGTAGAGCGTGTAGAACAACTTTGCGGGCTTTCTGTCTGTAATTTTTCGTTTTGCTTCAGAAATTTTATCAGCTTATTTTCAGCTTATTTCAGTCACTATTTTCAAGAAACTGCCACATTTATTGGATGACTTTAATAGTTAATTATTGGCAAGTTTTGTTTATTATTGCAGTTAGATTAAATACAGCAGCCATTATGAAAAAACATGAATTTAGATAGAATGGAGGAGGATAGACAAACAAAGATGGCACATACAGAAGTAATGAAAGGAGACAGACCAAGAGGTAGACCTGGACAACGACGGCGAGACAACCTAGAAGAAACCATACACGCTCTAGGAGTCGACAACTGGCAAGAAAAGATCAAGAACAGAGAGCCTCTGTGGCCGAGACAGCTGATGAATTCATCTGCTGGTGAAAGGAGGAGAAGATGATGATGAAATACATCAAAGCAGTGTTTGACTTTTGTAGGAGTTTGAATACTTTTTTTTTTTTTTTTGCTGGAGGCTTCACCATCCGCCATATTCGCTGTCAGTCCAGCCGAAAATCCGTACCTGACTCCGTACCTGACTCCGTACCTGACTCCGTACCTGACTCCTGTTGAGAAGAAAACGGGGCTAGACTTGATACTGACCATACTAGTTTGCCCGACAGGCCATGGATAATATTTGAACTAGCATCATGTCCCGTACGTGACTTCAGTATACAGGACAATGCTAATCTATGTCATGACAGCATTATTTTGTTTTATTTTTTTGTTTTGGGGAGGGGGGCTGTAAGTTGCTTATAACTGATCGTTTCGTATGCATTCTCTGCTTAGAACATTTATTTACTAATTTTATTCTTCATAGATCGTTCATATGCATCGTTCCTTAATCGTTCTTCGATATTTTGATTTGAGGAATTTCATTTCGCTTTACGCTTTCTCTTGATAGCATTTTTTTCCTCATTTAATAAAACATTCCCGCTGTTAACGTTCATTGTCTTTCTTGCTCTGTCAACTTTTGAGAATTTTAACATACCAATTCATCATTTTCTTCTATCTCTGCTTCTGTCTCTCTCTCTCACACACACACACACAATATATATATATATATATGTGTGTGGTGTGTGTGTGTGTGTGTGTGTGTGTGGTTGGGATGTGGTCCGACCACTCACTACCAAAAATAGCACTAAGATGGACACCACAGAGGAACAGAAGTAAGGGTAGACCAAAAGAGACATGGAGAACAACAGAGAAGATGTTGAGCAATAGAGAGCTCACTTGGGCAAGAGCAGAAAAAAAGGCAAAGGACAGGCATTTGTAGAAAACCCTTGCGGAAGCCCCATGTGCCCTAGGCACTTAAGGTTCAGAGAGAGAGAGAGAGAGAGAGAGAGAGAGAGAGAGAGATTGATTAATTGATTGATCTTTATTTTCAAAGGGTTAAGAATTGGGCACGCAGGCCCGTCTGACATTCTGCCCTTTATCATACAACTTTAACTCTGTTCCTAACATTCTACAAATATTCTGCTCATATAATCAACATAATTAACATTGGAAAGCTGAGAGCCATAAAATAAAATTAAAGTATAACATTCACATTTCACTCTTATCCATACACTCAATACAGAAAGTAACTACATACATATAAAAATGACAACAGAAAGTAACTACTTATATATATATATATATATATATATATATATATATATATATGACAACAGAAACTAACTACATACATATATAAGTGACTACAGAAACTAACTACATACATATATAAATGACTACAGAAACTAACTACACACATATATAAATGACTACAGAAACTAACTACATACATGTATAAATGACTACAGAAACTAACTAC
Source organism: Achatina immaculata (assembly GCA_009760885.1). Taxonomy (NCBI): domain Eukaryota; kingdom Metazoa; phylum Mollusca; class Gastropoda; order Stylommatophora; family Achatinidae; genus Lissachatina; species Lissachatina immaculata. The sequence goes on from CM019703.1 coordinate 34,306,568, forward strand.
ATACATATATAAATGACTACAGAAACTAACTACATACATATATAAATGACTATCTACCAAACAGAATTTTGGTAATATTCATAGTAAACAATTCGGTGTCTGCAAGAGCAGTCTAGAATAACCTTTGTGAATCATGGAGGCACGTAATCGACATCAAAAAGATGTTGGAAGAGATTGTAGTTGTAGGAAGGAGTATAGCTTACATTTTTTAAAAATATAGGATAGGAGGGCATTCCAAAGATGAGCAGCAGAATAAGTAAAGCTTTTCTTGTAAAGATCAAGTCTGAGTTTTAGAAGACATATGTTGTTTAAGCGCTGGCTACACTTTGGGCTAAATCTAAACATGTTCCACAGATAAGGTGGAGCATGCTATCAAAGAATTTGATGTACTAACTTGGCTTTGTTAAAGAGGAACTTGTTCTTAAGAGTCAGTATTCTGATACGTTTGTGGTGATTAGTTGCTTGTGCTTGATCTTTGTCCCTGATAAGTTTTACTGCTCGCTTTTGAAGTGAGTAAAGCCTCTTTGTATTTGATACTGAGCAACCATTCCAGATTGTTGAGCAGTAGTCTAAATGTGTTTGTATCTCTCTCTCTCTCTGAACCTTAAGTGCCCAGGGCACATGGGGCTTCCGCAAGGGTTTTCCACAAATGCCTGTCTTTCGCCTTTTTTTCTGCTCTTGCCCAGGTGAGCCCTCTATTGCTCAACATCCTTTCTGTTGTTCTTCTCCATGTCTCTTTTGGTCTACCCTTACTTCTGCTCCCCTGTGGTGACCATCTTAGTGCTATTTTTGGTAGTGAGTTGTCAGTCATTCGGAGCACATGTCCCAACCATCGCCAGCGTCTTTCCTCAATAATTGTTGTCAGTGGTTTCATCTGCATTTCTGCCAATAAAATGTTATTTCTTATGGTGTTTGGCCAAAATATTTTTTTAATTCTACGTAAACATTTAGTCTGGAAAGAATTCAACTTGTTTTCTATGGTTTTGGTGATTTTCCAGCATTCACTTCCATAGAGTAGTACACTTAGAACATTACTCTTAAATATCCTGATTTTCATATTTATGCTTAGTTTATTTGATTTCCATATATTCTGTAGCATTGCAAAAGCCTGGTTTGCTCTAGTAAGTCTGCTGTTGATGTCCTCTGTGCTGTCTCCATTTTCTACTACTCTGCTGCCAAGGTATACAAATTCGTTGACCTCCTCCACTAACTTGTTATCTACTCTGAGTACATTTCTGTTGTTCACATTTTGCTTCATTAACTTTGTCTTTCCTACATTGATCTTTAGTCCTATGTTGTTTGCATTCTGGGTTAACTTGTTTATTTTATCTTGCATATCTTTGTGACTGCTTGATAATAGACAAATGTCGTCCGCAAAGTCAAGGTCCTCCAGCACTGTGTCAAGGGTCCATTGTAATCCTCTGCGTTTGTCTGATGTTGCCTCCTTCATTAACCAGTCTACTGCCAAGATAAATAATGTTGGTGATAGTACACATCCCTGTTTCACTCCTGTTTGTACCCTAAAGCTGCTGGAGGTATGTTCTCCACAGATAACTTTGCACTGAAAACCCTCGTATAGGGCTTTGATTACATTAACTATTTTATGGGGGAGGCCATGCCATCTTAGGATTTTCCACAGTGCATCTCTGTTGACACTGTCAAAGGCTTTCTCAAAATCTATGAATAATGCATATGTTGTGCTATGCCACTCATTTGCCTGTTCTAATATTTGTCTAAGTACAAATATATGGTCTATGCATGATCTTCCTTTCCTAAATCCTGCCTGCTCTTTCCGAAGTTTTTCCTCAAGTGTTGGTACAATTCTGTTGATGATTATTCTGCAAAATACTTTACTAGTGAGTGGCAGTAGGGTAATGCCTCTCCAGTTCCTGCAATCTCTGAGGTCACCCTTCTTTGGTAGTTTTACTATAAGACCAGTTTTCCACTCCTCTGGGGCTTTTTCTAAATCCCAAATTTGTTGTAATATCCGGCAAAGTTGTTTTGGTGTTTCTGTTTCTTCTGCTTTCAACATCTCAGCAGTCACTTCATCTTCACCTGGTGCCCTGTCTGATTTTAGCATCTTTATCGCCTCTTTTACTTCATTTATTGTTATTGGTCCTGTATTGATGTTTAGTTCCGCTTTTGCTTCAGGTATATCTATTGCTTGTGCTGCTTGTGTTCTGTTTAGTAGGGTGTTAAAGTGTTCCCTCCATCTTTCAATTTTTTCTCTTTCTCCACTGACCAGTTGTCCATTTTGTGTTCTTACTGCACTTTCACATCTTGTATTGAAGTTACCTGTCATCTGCTTTGTGATTTTATATATGGTTTTCATGTCATTTGTATATGCTGCTTTCTCTGCTGTTTCTGCTAAGTTGTCATAATATTGACGTTTATCTTGACGGCATGATTCCTTCACTTCTTTGTCTTTTTGTGCATAATTACTTAAAACTCGTTCTTTAAGCCGTTGTGATTTGGTGTTCAGTAATTTTTTCTTGATTTCTTTTCTTTGCTCTATCTTTTCCCATGTGGTCTCACTTATCCATTCCTCTTTTCTCCTTTTCCGATATCCCAGCACCTCTTTTGCTGTTTCCTCTAGTGTTTTATTGAACTCTAATATGGACATTTCTGCTTCATCTTGTAGGACACTGAAGCGGTTCTTAAGTATTATTGAGAATTCATTTCTTGTTTGCTGGTCTATCAGTTTTCTTGTATCAAAATGTATCTTTCTGTGTTCTCCGATTCTGGCTTTCCTTAATTTTAGTTTTATTTTTGCTACCAGAAGGTTGTGATCACTTCCTATATCTGCTCCTTTCCTTGCTCGCACATCTTGTAGTGACCGTTTCCACTTGTTGTTTATTAGTATGTGATCGATTTGGTTTTCTGTTGTTTTATCTGGTGACCTCCAAGTCACCTTATGGATGTTTTTGTGTTGGAAAATTGTCCCTCCGATGGTCATCATGTTTTCTTCACAGAAACTGCACAGTCTTTCTCCATTTTCATTTATTTCTCCGATTCCTTCTCTTCCCATGATTCTTCTTCTATCTTCATTTCCTTCACCTACTTTTGCATTGAAGTCGCCCAAGATGAGTAGCATATCATGCTTGGGTATTGTTTCTACTGTGGCTTGGAGGCTGTTGTAAAAATCTTCTTTTAATTCCTCTTCAGCTGCTTCTGTTGGTGCATAACAAACTATAATAGACAGCTTCGTGAATCTTGAGTTGAACCGTGCATATAATAATCTCTCATTTATTGGGGTCCATTTCAGCAATGCTCTTGATGCTTCTTTTGTTATAATCAATGCTACTCCTCCTTCATGAAGATCTTCTTTACCTGACCATATTATTGTATCTTCTGTGTGCTGTGTTGTTAATTTCCTTCTGCCTTGTCCTGTCCATCTTGCTTCTTGTATTCCTAGTATGTCTAGTTTGTATCTGTGCATTTCCTTGATGGTTTGTGCTAGTTTTCCAGTCTGGTTTAGTGTTCTTACATTCCAGCTGCCTATTTGCATCTTTTGTTTAGGTTCCAGGAGGTCTGCAGTCGGGCTGGGGACTTCCAGTGGCTGGCTTTCATCCGCAACCTTCATGGGCTCAGTTTCCTGATAAGCATTTCTCCTTCCACCTGCATTTGCTTTTTCCCTTGCTTCTGTTTCTGTAGCAGTCTGATAGTTTTTTACCAGATAGGGTTGCTGGCCCTATGCTGAACCCTCCTTAGTCGCCTTTTACGATCATGCATGGTAGGGTACAGTGGTCCTATTCTTTGCAGATCCCGGGTACCACACGGGGGAAATGTGTTTGTATATATGATATATATTATGTCTTCCTTGTGTCTTGATCAATGAAGTGTTTAATTTTGGCTAACTGGTAAACTTTGTGCGCTTTGAGTTTTGTTAGACCTTGCACATTAGAGTTACAGGCCAGATTTTGGTCAATAATAAAACCCAGTGTTTTGTACTCGCTAACGTTTTCTATCTGTGATGTTTCCGTACAGAGCCGAAGTGTTTTTTTTTTTTTTGCGTTTTGTAGTTTCTGCCTTGTTATGAGCATAGATTTTGTTTTATCAGTACTTATAATCATGCCGTTGTTGTTGCTCGATTTAATTAGATTGTTTAACTCGATCTGAAGAGTTGATTCTACGCTAATACAGTCGTAGTCACTTGTATGTGTAGACTGTGTAATCATCGGCAAAAAAGCCACAAGAAGAGTGTTTAAGATGAAGTGGAAGATCATTGATGTAGATAGCAAAGAGCAACGGGCCTAGAATAGAACCTTGCGGAACACCAATGTCAACTACAGCAGTATTTTATAAAGAATTGTTGAAGAATACCACCTGTTGTCTATCTGAAACAAATGATGCAATTAATTTTATTTGGTCAGAGTGCAGTCTATAAGTTTTTTATTTTTACAAGAATATCATGGTCAGTCATATCAAATGCCTTTATAAAGTCGAAAAAGATGCCACCACATAGTCTGTCGTCATTTATGTTTACTAACCCGTTTTCTGTCATTTTGGTGAGAGCTGTGTGGCAGGAATGATTGGGTCTAAAGCCTGACTGACTGTCTATGAGTAAATTGTTCTCTTGCATGTGTCGTAGAGTTATTTTGTGTATGTGTTTTTCGAGTGGTTTTGATAATGACAATAATATGGATATTGGTCTATAGTTGGTAAGATTGTTGGATGAGCCAGATTTAAGGAGGGGATACACTTTAGCGGTTTAAAGGCCTCGGGGAAATAACATTTTACAATGCACTGGTTGTAAATGTATGTTAGTGTATGTGAAATGACAGGTGCAGCATAACGTAAGATCTTATAGGTAATATCATCAAGTCCAGTTGTATTGTTCTTTTTTAAGGATAAGAGATAACTGTAAACTTCACTAATTGTTAAAAATGGAATGTGTAACTGTTTAAATTCATTACATCTGCTGTCCAGGAATGATTGTAGTTCATGTAAGTCGCATACAGGAGCTGGTATTGCCGATTTAAGAACATTGATTTCTTCTCTGAAATGGATGCTGAATTGTGACTTAGTGTATGCATTATTACTGGTTTGAAAGTCAAATTCTTTCCTTTTATTTCATAGAGTATTTATGGCTTTTCAAATTGATTTACTGTCTGATTTATTCTATACTAGATTCCTAAAATAATCTTTTTTTCCTGTCTTATTAAATATTGAACTTTGTTTCCGAGTGAACGGTAGGTCCTAAAGTCCTTGATTTTGTGCGCCCGGTCACGTTCTCTCATGGCATGCAATATTTCAGGTGTTATCCAAGGTGACTTCGTCTGGTGTTTTACTCTCACCTCTTTCATGGGGACATGTTTGTCTAATATATCTCTGAAGATCTTTAGCCAATATTCTATTGCCTCATCAGGGTCAGTTAGTTGGTACACGTGTGTAAGTGAAGATGCTTGCAGATCATTATGGAATAATTCTAGGTTAAATTTTTGGAAACTTCTAAATTTCATACTGGTGTGATTGTGTTTAGGAAGTTTATACCCCTTTCTTGCCCACGTACAGCAGACTGGGTAATGATCACTCAACGAAGTATGAGGGAAGTTATATTCAATGATATTTTCTGGGTGGGTTACATATATATGATCTAATAATGTGGATGATGTTCTGTTACTCTAGTAGGTTTGGTGACAATTTGGAAAAAAAAATTGTAGGATAATATAATATTGCTCCAAGATGGATTTGACTGTATTAGATCTATGTTGAAATCTCCAAGAATGATAACATCATGTTGAGACCTAATCCATCATAGTCGTGAAGTGATCGTACCACAGGGATGATGCATTTGGATTAAGGTACAAAAGTCCAATAACTAATGTACTCTGACCTGGCAGTTTAACTTCGACCCAAATACACTCTACCTCCGATGATTCGAGGTCTTCTCTACGACTAAACTGGATAGTTGTGGAGACATACATTAATAGACATGTTTCTAGTTTCCTGGTTGGGTCACTTCGGATCAGGTTAAAACCGTTAATTCTAATATCTTCATCGGTTATGTTCCTATTTAAACGGCTTGTGGATGACAGACATCATGAAGGCTTGACTTAAAGCTGTTGACTGAACATCGGAGTCATCTGTTGCTTGTGGATAACAGACATCACGAAAGCTTGACTTAAAGCTGTTGACTGAACATCAGAGTCATCTGTTGCTTGTGGATGAGACATCATGAAGGCTTGACTTAAAGCTGTTGTCTGAATATCGGAATCATCTGTTGCTTGTGGATGACAGACATCACGAAGGCTTGACTTAAAGTTGTTGGGCTGAACTGCATCAGATAAAGTACATCCTGATTCCACTGCGGCGGCGATAGATTCTGTGTAGTGTCTGTGATGGTGGTAGATTCTGTGTAGTGTCTGTGGTGGTAGATTCTGTGTAGTGTCTGTGGTAATGGTAGATTCTGTGTAGTGTATGTGGTGGTAGATTCTGTGTAGTGTCTGTGGTGGCGGTAGATTCTGTGTAGTGTCTGTAGTGGTAGATTCTGTGTAGTGTCTGTGGTGGTAGATTCTGTGTAGTGTCTGTGGCGGTAGATTCTGTGTAGTGTCTGTGGTAATGGTAGATTCTGTGTAGTGACTGTGGTGGTAGATTCTGTGTATTGACTGTGGTGGTAGATTCTGTGTAGTGTCTGTGGTGGTAGATTCTGTGTAGTGACTGTGGTGGTAGATTCTGTGTAGTGTCTGTGGTGGTAGATTCTGTGTAGTGTCTGTGGTAGTGGTAGATTCTGTGTAGTGTCTGTGGTAGTGGTAGATTCTGTGTAGTGTCTGTGGTAGTGGTAGATTCTGTGTAGTGTCTGTGGTGGCTGGTCTGACTGGTTGTGGATGACGCGTGAGAAGGGGCGGGAACATGGATTCATAGGAAGAGGATGAAGGAGCTGGAGTCAGTTTGGAGGTGGGTGGTGGGGGTCTGTGGGGCTCTGGGGGTTGCTTGATTAAAGGAGAGGTGGAACTGTAAAGGGGGCCAGTAGCTCGAGTGGATCCTTGGAACTTTTTGGTTGGTTCTGAGTTCGTGTGGCTGGAACTATAAGATGTGGTTGGCTGTTTGTGTCGTTTCTGATTGTTTAATGTGTTTTTGCTTTCTGTTCGGTTCTTACGGGATATGTGATACTTTTGGCAAGAGTGCTGCTACCAGTCTTGTTGGTGTGAATGTGATCCCTATAGAATGCTACTACCAGTCTTGTTGGTGTGAATGTGATCCCTATAGAATGCTACTACCAGTCTTGTTGGTGTGAATGTGATCCCTATAGAATGCTACTACCAGTCTTGTTGGTGTGAATGTGATCCCTATAGAATGCTACTACCAGTCTTGTTGGTGTGAATGTGATCCCTATAGAATGCTACTACCAGTCTTGTTGGTGTGAATGTGATCCCTATAGAATGCTACTACCAGTCTTGTTGGTGTGAATGTGGTCCCTATAGAATGCTGCTGCCAGTCTTGTTGGTGTGAATGTGGTCCCTATAGAATGCTACTACCAGTCTTGTTGGTGTGAATGTGGTCCCTGTAGAAGGCGCTTTCTAGGAGCACCCGTGGTTGAGGTTTAAAAAAAATGTGTGGTGTTTATAAAAACAATTTTGTTGTTCTGGCGGAATGTGTGAGGTATTTTGTTGTTTATGTCCACCAAGCGGCTACCAGGCCCAGAGCCAAGTGGGGTGGTGGAAGAGATGTGTATGGAGGTGTTGGGGTACTTCTTTTTGGTGGTGGATATCAGTTGTTATATGTTAGAGGGCCGAAGACTCCGGCCACACATGCTGTCATTAATTCCAGTATGTACAGTCGTTCTCTCCACATTTCTATCAACGCTGAGTTGTTTCAGTGCTTGAGTTATTTTTACAATACCAGCTCCTGGTACTGGCATGAGAGAGACAACGTCATCCGTCCAAACTGACAACAGTTCACCATAAATTCCTTTAAGTAGGGAGTCCCAAAGTATTAAATGAATTGTGTTTTCTTTGATGTTGCTATTTTATTGTTGTTGCTGAATATTTTGTTTTTGATGATCTTTGTGAGAGTGTGACTGGTTGGTGGTTTTCCTATCTGTGTGGGGCCTGCTTACTTGTTAATTTTTTAATGTAGGGCTGTCTTGTAAAACTTGAAATCTGTTGCTGATATGCACATAGATAGGATATGCTATATTTTCGTGTGCTGGTTTTGTAGATGATATATTTATTCGTGCTTTTGCTTGTGTTCAATACCTTGCTATTGTCTGTCCTCTGTGTTGGTAGCTAATGTGCAGGAGTGTACTGTTAGATTATCTGTATCTGCAGTAGCCGTCTGAGTACTGTTAGATTATCTGTATCTGCAGTAGCCGTCTGAGTACTTGTATCTTGTGCCTTGTTGTGCTTGAGTAGGTCGTTCTGCAACTCTGAGAGAATCCGCCTCACTTTTTTTTTTCATGTTCGTCTCTCACAGACAGAACTTCTGCTCTGAGGCTCTCGTTCTCCTGGCTCAGTGAGTTCTTGATTGTCGCTGCCATGTCGGTAATGAGGTTCTTGAAAAACTCTCTGATGTCATCCATTATTTTCTGGCTACTTGTGGCTAGTATTTGCTCAGCAGCTGCGGTTAGTTGGGCTATGTGTTGTGAAACAGTTTCTTGAGAATCACTGTGGTGTAAGGTGTCTATACCAGCTGATGTGTTATTGTCTGACTGCTCTGTCAATGTCTGAACATTTGTGGGTTCAGGCCCTGTGGTTGAAAGCTCCGACATGGTAATGATAGCAGCAGCGTTTACATGTCCGTCGTTGGTGGTGGCGTCGTCAGGGCCGATAACACTGGTGGTGGCGTCGTCAGGGCCGATAACACTGGTGGTGGCGTCGTCAGGGCTGATAACAATGGTGGTGGCGTCGTCAGGGCCGATAACACTGGTGGTGGCGTCGTCAGGGCCGATAACTCTGGTGGTGGCGTCGTCAGGGCCGATAACACTGGTGGTGGCGTCGTCAGAGCTGATAACACTGGTGATGGCGTCGTTAAGGCTGATAACACTGGTGGTGGCGTTGTCAGAGCTGATAACACTGGTGGTGGCGTTGTCAGAGCGGATAACACTGGTGGTGGCGTTGTCAGAGCTGATAACTCTGATGGGGCGCTGTCAGAGCTGATAACACTGGTGGTAGAGTATTCTTGAGAGAGAGAGAGAGAAAGAGAAATGTGTTTGTGTGAATCGGAATATGTGAGAATTAGTATATGCATATTAGGAAGCAAGGAATATTCGTGATCGTATTTGTATTCGACTGAAAAGGGCGAAATTCGAATATTTGTATTCGAGAACTATTCAGATAGTAACATTTCGAATAGTCACACGTATTTTCTTATATGGTAACAGGAGTGTTTGCTCATGCAGCAGTACCATCTATCGGCATTAAGGGAATAACGAAATTTCTGATGTCTGAGTATGTCCCAGAAATCTGTGAGATGTTGACAGCGTCAAAATGTCAAATATTATTAGGACGTTCGTGTTCAACTTAACGTTTGCACCTGGAGGGAATCTAATCTCCCTTCATACTCTCATGCAATATAACCAAACCGTACTGTGTTGTAACAACTATCCCCAACGTCAAGGCGCGTTTGGCCCTTTGGTCAGACGATGAAAGAAACACTCGGAGGGAAATCAATTTATATCCCGCTTGTGTCCAAGTGACATCTGGTTGTATAGTGTGCCTGGTCTGGTACATCTCTGTCATAGTCTCCCCTCTAATCAGGAATGGCCAGGGAAAGGGGGTTTATTTAAATAATTAAGGAGCGGAGGAATAAAGAGGTCAAGTATTGATAGGGATTAAGCACGTGGTTCAGCAAGGAATGTTTGGGAGGACAACTTACACACGTCTTTGACATTCGTACGAAATAGTTCGTACAAAATTCGTATAAATAGTTCACTTAAATAGACATAGAAGGTTTCAGACCGTTCAAACCCATTTTTTGTAAAAGTTTTAAGTATTGTGACACTAATTTAAAATTAATAGAACATGGTTTTGTATGGATAGACCTCGGGGGAAAAAAGTCACAGACAAGGCTCATTTAGGTGTGAGAGAAAGAAGAATGACAAGAGATAGCCAGTCTGATTAATTTAGACGTGAGAGAAAGAAGAATGACAAGAGATAGCCAGTTTGATTAATTTAGACGTGAGAGAAAGAAGAATGACAAGAGATAGCCAGTTTGATTAATGCACTGTTCTCTCGTGGCTAGACAGGCACTCGTCCCACCTGAGTCCTTGGTTCAAGTCCCAGGTAATTCTCCTGTCATTTTTCTTTCTCTCACGTCACAAAATGATTTCATATGCAATCTTCTTGTCAATTTAGAAAGTACTTTTGTTTCCATCAGTGTTTCATTCCTATCTATATTCATATTCGGAACCAGAAAAGTCGAATATTCCTATTCGTCGAATATTAAAATGTATTCAGTACATCTGTAGTAAATATAAATAAGATTAACAGATGTGCTGGTGTAATTGCACGCCTCGGTTTTGTCCCAGTTTTGACACATACGAATAGCATTAAAGGTGGGGACTAAACTTACTGGGTTAAATTTTGACAATATGACCGGACTATATGTTTGCCTGTTAATTTTCGTCCACTTACTTAAACATTTCTTCCTTCCATCACACTCTAGTCAACACCTCACACTACAGTCTAGCTAACACCTCACACTACAGTCTAGTCAACACCTCACACTACAGTCTAGTCAACACCTCACACTACAGTCTAGCCAACACCTCACACTACAGTCTAGCCAACACCTCACACTACAGTCTAGTCAACACCTCTCACTACAGTCTAGTCATCTCCTCACACTACAGTCTAGCCAACACCTCACACTACAGTCTAGTCATCTCCTCACACTACAGTCTAGCCAACACCTCACACTACAGTCTAGCCAACACCTCACACTACAGTCTAGCTAACACCTCACACTACAGTCTAGTCAACACCTCTCACTACAGTCTAGTCATCTCCTCACACTACAGTATAGCCAACATCTCACTCTACCGTCTAGTCAGCACCGCACACTACAGTGTAACAGACACCTCACACTACAGTCTAGCCAACACCTCACACTACAGTCTAGTCAACACCTCTCACTACAGTCTAGTCATCTCCTCACACTACAGTATAGCCAACATCTCACTCTACCGTCTAGTCAACACCGCACACTACAGTGTAACAGACACCTCACACTACAGTCTAGCCAACACCTCACACTACAGTCTAGTCAACACCTCACACTACAGTCTAGCCAACACCTCACACTACAGTTTTTCACCACAGTCTAGCCAACACCTCACACCACATTCTAGCCACAGCAACACACTACACAATTTCGACAGATCATTCAACTAATTCAAGATATTATGCGTGCGTTTTTTATTACCTGTTTTTGTTACTGTTAACATTATTTTCTCGTGCTTGGTCTGTATTACAATCAGCTACTGTTGTAGTTGTTGTTGCTGTTGTGGCTACAGTTTTAGCTCAGCATTCCTAAATCTTTTGTTTTTTTTAAAATCAATATGCAGTTAATGTGATTAAAATTTGATTCTCTTGGCGCAAATCCTAGCGCAGAGATATTCCTCCGCCTTGTTTTCAGTCATCAATTTTTTTTCTACTTCTTGATGTTTGCAGTATCGAGACAGTGGAGTATGCGTTTTCTCGTTTGTGATATTATCACAACTTTTATCGCAATAACCAGTTTTTCAGGTCATTTAGACAAACAAACTAGGCAACCGCCTCAGTGACAAACCTCAAAGGAGCACATTACTGACCTTTAGCGCAAAGAAGGAAGGGGGGGAGAGAGAAAGGAAGTTTAATACAGAATAGATTATTCGTAGGTTGTAGGTAGGGCGTTAAGTATTTGGCCTTGACTTGCCAGCAAAAAAAGACTTCCGCTGACTTTCTCCAGCATTCACTGAAAAGGCTAACCTGAAGAGGTAACCAGCTTGCTCAGTCCCGTATCTGAACTGTGTACCTAGACTAGGTTGTCCTCATTCCGTCTCTTGATACCCCGAACCTGTGGGACGTTTCAGTCTGTCGCTTACGCAGACATGCTGTACTCGCAGAGTTTGGTAACCCCTGCGTGAATAGAAACACACTGGTTAAATGCCCTGCTTCTACATACCAAAAGCGATGAACTTCATTTCTGTGACCTCAAATGCAGTGGTTCCCAACCTTTCTCACGTTACATATTCCTGAAACCAATAATGACTCGCCGCCCCCCCCCCCTCTCCCTCTACAATTCCAGGCCGCTTGGCTTAAATTAAAAACTTGTTCATATTTCTTACATAATCTACATTTGCTACTTGGACATGTTTTGACATGACCTGTTTTGACATGACCTGTTTTGACATGACCTGTTTTGACATGACCTGTTTTGGGGCCCACCACTTAGAAAACTTGTTCTGGTTAGCAAAGTTACTTTTCCCATTGCTTAATGTCGTTAATTTTTTTTTCCTCTCTGCAACTTTCTTAGCATGGTTATTTCACATTCGTACTGTTTAACATGCTTATCTTCATGCTGGCATTTTGGCACGCTTGTCTTCTTCATACTGTTACTGTTAACATGGTTATCTTCATGTTGACACTGATTAAGATGTTTATTTTCTCATTACTACCGATTAAAAACGCTGTTTTCATGAAGCATTAACCCGCTTTGATTTAGTAAGGACAGTTTTCAGCGCTATGTTTTCACACCTCCGAATATTCTTCGTTTTCCCTTAGTTTTTTTTCCCCCTCGAACACAATTTCCGCATTTGTAGAAAATGAAAAAAAAAAGAATAATTTCATCAGCTACAGAGACATCAGAAGACTGGGTTTGCTATTGCAGAATTTTGGGAACATCTAAGCCATTTGATAACGCCCAAGGATGTAGTTGTTAGCGCATTCGTCTGTCACGTTGAGGTGGATGGTTCGAGTCCTGAATGAGGTGTCTCAGTATCTCACCGGTAGAAATGATTACTTGGGTCCTTTTAGGGTCAGAAATGAAAGGGTACGCGGTGTCATGTTGACCACGTCATTCTAGTGTGCCACCTGGTCAAGGAAAATATGGGCACTAGAACTGTTCCCCCCCCCCCCTTGCTTCTGTGACATGACGGTGCTAAATATCACCTGAAACAAAAAAGTACCAGTGTGATAACTGAACCAAACGACAAACAAGTACCAGTGTGATAACTGAACCAAACGACAAACAAGTACCAGTGGCAGACGTGCTTGGTCTGTATTACAATCAGCTACTGTTGTAGTTGTTGTTGCTGTTGTGGCTACAGTTTTAGCTCAGCATTCCTAAATCTTTTGTTTTTTTTTAAAATCAATATGCAGTTAATGTGATTAAAATTTGATTCTCTTGGCGCAAATCCTAGCGCAGAGATATTCCTCCGCCTTGTTTTCAGTCATCAATTTTTTTTTCTACTTCTTGATGTTTGCAGTATCGAGACAGTGGAGTATGCGTTTTCTCGTTTGTGATATTATCACAACTTTTATCGCAATAACCAGTTTTTCAGGTCATTTAGACAAACAAACTAGGCAACCGCCTCAGTGACAAACCTCAAAGGAGCACATTACTGACCTTTAGCGCAAAGAAGGAAGGGGGGGAGAGAGAAAGGAAGTTTAATACAGAATAGATTATTCGTAGGTTGTAGGTAGGGCGTTAAGTATTTGGCCTTGACTTGCCAGCAAAAAAAGACTTCCGCTGACTTTCTCCAGCATTCACTGAAAAGGCTAACCTGAAGAGGTAACCAGCTTGCTCAGTCCCGTATCTGAACTGTGTACCTAGACTAGGTTGTCCTCATTCCGTCTCTTGATACCCCGAACCTGTGGGACGTTTCAGTCTGTCGCTTACGCAGACATGCTGTACTCGCAGAGTTTGGTAACCCCTGCGTGAATAGAAACACACTGGTTAAATGCCCTGCTTCTACATACCAAAAGCGATGAACTTCATTTCTGTGACCTCAAATGCAGTGGTTCCCAACCTTTCTCACGTTACATATTCCTGAAACCAATAATGACTCGCCGCCCCCCCCCCCTCTCCCTCTACAATTCCAGGCCGCTTGGCTTAAATTAAAAACTTGTTCATATTTCTTACATAATCTACATTTGCTACTTGGACATGTTTTGACATGACCTGTTTTGACATGACCTGTTTTGACATGACCTGTTTTGACATGACCTGTTTTGGGGCCCACCACTTAGAAAACTTGTTCTGGTTAGCAAAGTTACTTTTCCCATTGCTTAATGTCGTTAATTTTTTTTTTCCTCTCTGCAACTTTCTTAGCATGGTTATTTCACATTCGTACTGTTTAACATGCTTATCTTCATGCTGGCATTTTGGCACGCTTGTCTTCTTCATACTGTTACTGTTTAACATGGTTATCTTCATGTTGACACTGATTAAGATGTTTATTTTCTCATTACTACCGATTAAAAACGCTGTTTTCATGAAGCATTAACCCGCTTTGATTTAGTAAGGACAGTTTTCAGCGCTATGTTTTCACACCTCCGAATATTCTTCGTTTTCCCTTAGTTTTTTTTCCCCCTCGAACACAATTTCCGCATTTGTAGAAAATGAAAAAAAAAGAATAATTTCATCAGTTACAGAGACATCAGAAGACTGGGTTTGCTATTGCAGAATTTTGGGAACATCTAAGCCACTTGATAACGCCCAAGGATGTAGTTGTTAGCGCATTCGTCTGTCACGTTGAGGTGGATGGTTCGAGTCCTGAATGAGGTGTCTCAGTATCTCACCGGTAGAAATGATTACTTGGGTCCTTTTAGGGTCAGAAATGAAAGGGTACGCGGTGTCATGTTGACCACGTCATTCTAGTGTGCCACCTGGTCAAGGAAAATATGGGCACTAGAACTGTTCCCCCCCCCCCCTTGCTTCTGTGACATGACGGTGCTAAATATCACCTGAAACAAAAAAGTACCAGTGTGATAACTGAACCAAACGACAAACAAGTACCAGTGTGATAACTGAACCAAACGACAAACAAGTATCAGTGTGATAACTGAACCAAACGACAAACAAGTATCAGTGTGATAACTGAACCAAACGACAAACAAGTACCAGTGTGATAACTGAACCAAACGACAAACAAGTACCAGTGTGATAACTGAACCAAACGACAAACAAGTACCAGTGTGATAACTGAACCAAACGACAAACAAGTACCAGTATGATAACTGAACCAAACGACAAACAAGTACCAGTGTGATAACTGAAGCAAACTCCAGACCATTCTCCAGCCCAACCTGGATAACTTAGAGCAGAACTTACACGCCCAAACCTTGTCAGAGAATTTAAACCATCAGCTGTTACCACAGCCTGGAAAGAATTTCACACTTCGTCCTCGTTACTTTCACTCCATCAGCAGGTGCTGAAAAGAACTGCTACCATGCTCTTCACTTTTTTGTGATACATTTGTTATTTCTGATCATATTGGTTGTTTTTATATATCCGTGCCATTTATCCTGTCCAGATTTTGTTTTCCTTTCTGCCTTCGTCTCTTAGTTCATGCTTTTACCTTTTGTCTCCTCTTCTAATTACTTATGATACTCTAAAACGTATCAGAAAACTTCTTTATGTATGTGTGTGTTTTCTGTCCTCTCAGAGTGTACTTGGTATCTTTCTTCACCGTGCCATCTCTGTTGCTTTCAGTTTTTATTTCATATGTCTGCTTGTTCGTCTCTCACAAGCGTAGACTAATCATTGCCTTACATAACACTTCAGTAGTCTTTTCTCACTGATAATAAGGTAAAAGTAAACCCGTCATGCCTTAGAGGCACATAAGGATATGCTATTAGTGCTTATATTCTCCTTGACCTGTGTGATATGGTCAGCATCAGGCCTGATCGCCTTTTCTTCCCCAACCCCAGAAGAAGTCGGGTGCTCATTTATACAGCTAGGTAACTAGGGCGCCTCCAGCCAGATTCGAACCCCGACCTTCGCCATGAGAGACTAGTGCACTAACCACTTCGCTAGTTAGAAGCCCTTCACTGACAATGCCACTCTCTTATTTGTTAATATCTTATATATGTTCCAAAATACTGCTTGTGTATTCCCAAATTCCTGACTTGATTTTCGCTGCGCATCTACCGCCTGTTGTTGTCCATTGTTTGGAGATGATCTAACTCACATACTTGCGTCTACGGGCACTCTATGGCATCCATATTACGCCTTGTTATTTTCTTCTCTGTTAGACACTGTTCCGTACTGTTGCTGTTAAACTGTAATCCCGTACTCTTATTCTGTTGAGTAATCTTGTTTGTCAGTTTTCATAAGCTGCTGTAGTTTTTTTAATACCATGACCTTCTTAATACGTTTAACGTCTCGCCTCGAAGGTCCTGGCTAAATGTTATAAAAGGTCTTGTTAACTAAACACAGGCTTGCCCCTGATCTTTTTAATATACTTTGAGAAACTGATGACAGCACAGTTCCTTGGAATGAACACAGTGGGTTATATCCCCGCAAATATGACCTCCAGTCAATAAATATTCTCGCCAGTGATGACTAGTGCTGAGATCTTCTTCCTGACCACGAAATAGGAAGATCTGAGCATCAAATAAAACACACGAGCACCCAAGGGGTAGAAATATGCATCAAATGGGGATTTATTAACAGCAAATTGTCAGATAGTGGCGCCAAATACAGAGATAAGAGTATCAAACAAGGAGAAATGAGCACGAAATCTGGAGATATTAGCACGAAATCTGGAGATATTAGCACGAAACCTGGAAATACGAGCACGATATCTGGAGATATGAGCATCAAATCTGGAGATATGAGCATCAAATCTGGAGATATGAGCATCAAATCTGGAGATATGAGCATCAAATCTGGAGATACGAGCACGAAATCTGGAGATATGAGCACCAAATCTGGAGATATGAGAACGCGAAATTTGGAATATAAGCACCAAGTCTGGAGATACGACCACGAAATCTGGAGATATGAGCACGAAATCTGGAGATATGAGCACCAAATCTGGAGATATGAGAACGCGAAATTTGGAATATGAGCACGAAATCTGGAAATATGAGAACGCGAAATTTGGAATATAAACACCAAATCTGGAGATACGACCACGAAATCTGGAGATATGAGCACGAAATCTGGAAATAGGAGCACCAAATCAGCACCGGTCGATATATGAAGAGCGCAGTGGTGATGATGATAATCCTGAAACATTTTTTCACAATAATTATATCAAGATGTCTTTTTTAGAGTTTTATTCAGTTAACAACTTTAACATCCGAAGTTGTTTTTAGTCAATTTTAACATCCGAAGTTGTTTTTTAGTCAACAACTTTAACATCCGAAGTTGTTTTTTAGTCAACAACTTTAACATCCGAAGTTGCTTTTTTAGTCAACAACTTTAACATTAGAAGTTGTTTTTTAGTCAACAACTTTACTATCCGAAGTTGCTTTTTAGTCAATAACTTTAACATCCGAAGTTGTTTTTTAGTCAACAACTTTACCATCCGAAGTTGTTTTTAGTCAACAACTTTAACACCCGAAGTTGTTTTTTAGTCAACAACTTTAACATCTGAATTTGTCATCAGTAACGACTTTATCATCTGATTTTTTTAAAAATTAACAACTTCGACATCCTAAATTGTTTCTAGTTAATACCTTTAACATCCTAAGTTGTTTCTAGCCAACAACTTTAACATCCTAAGTTGTTTCTAGTTAACAACTTTAATATCCTAAGTTGTCTTCAAGTAACAACTTAAACATCCTAAACTGCTTTCAGAAAACAACCTTAACATCCCAAATTGTTTTCATTTAACAACTTTAATATCCTAAGTTGTTTTCATGTAATTACTTAAATATCCTAAGTGTTGGATTTATCATAACACTTACAAGCAAAGCCTTTTTTGCATATTTATCTGGTGGGTGTGTTGTCTAATTTTGGTTAATTTTTTTTAAATCTTAAAATTTTTTTCCACATCCTTCCCTCACTGTGGAGTTATCCTTGTTATATTTACCGGTATTTAAGTTTTATATCAGTTTCTTTCCCCATTTCTATGTAAAAAATCTCTTTAAAATCCAGCTATTTTAATTATATTTCTGTTTTAACAAATATGTGTTCTGCATTAACAAATCTGTGTTCAGTTTTAACAAATATGTGTTCTGTTTTAACAAATATGTGTTCTGTTTTAACAAATGTGTGTTCTGTTTTAACAAATATGTGTTATGTTTTAACAAATCTGTTTTCTGTCTCTGTCCAGGGTAACTTCTTCCCAGGATTTGATGACGGGTTCTTAGCCAGGGCTGAAGCCATGGGCGTGATGGACATCTCCAAACCTTCAGGTGGCAATCAGCTGATGAAACCGGAAGGTCTGTACAGTCACACTCCTGACTTTTCCAGCCACAGCGGGGGACCACCACGCCATCAGATGCCTATGCATACACACACTCACCACCACCCACATCACCACCACCCGCATCACGGTTTTGGACATTCGGATTCTATGTTTGACCAGCTGACCGGTTCATCGAACGGGCCCCCGAACATGCCGCTGGGCCCTGTAGGATCTATGGCTGAGCACCATAATAACGTGATACCGTCAGGCCCCCCATCCCATTCGCAACATCACCAGATGTACCCGCCTATGTACTCACATCCTTCTTCTGTGGTGAACACTCACCATGGTTTCCCCCCTCATCCAGGAACTATGCACCATCAAGGAGTCCACGAGTCAGATTGCGACCCACGAGAGCTAGAAATGTTCGCAGAGAGATTCAAACAGCGTCGGATAAAACTAGGCGTCACCCAGGCTGACGTTGGTGCTGCCCTTGCTAACCTAAAAATTCCTGGCGTCGGATGTCTCAGCCAGAGCACCATCTGCAGATTCGAGTCTTTGACCCTCAGTCATAACAACATGATCGCCCTCAAGCCCATCCTCCAGACGTGGCTGGAGGATGCAGAAAGACAAGCGCGAGAGAGGAAGCAAGAGTTGGAGAACGGGCATAACCTTGATAAGAAGCGGAAAAGAACATCCATTGCAGCTCCAGAGAAACGATCATTGGAGGCTTATTTCGCTGTCCAGCCACGACCATCTGGGGAAAAGATTGCCCAGATCGCGGAAAAACTAGACTTGAAAAAGAACGTGGTTAGGGTGTGGTTTTGTAACCAGAGACAAAAACAAAAAAGAATGAAATTTTCCGCCCTTGCTGCGGGGATGGCCATGGGACATCACTGACGTATCTAGGAATACACTGATAAACTTTCCTTCACAAATCTCTGAATACGTCACCAATGCTTTGATGATGAATCACTGGAGCAGAAAACAAACTATTGACGCGGCAACAACATCATGACAATTCTCCTTGCTGGGAATGGTTTCTTCAGACATTTCTGAGCTGCCAATCACGTGAAGAAATTAAGTCATTCTGGGAGGTCACAGGACAAAGTACTCTATTCAGACTCTCTTCTATGTAGGGAATGAGAAGTGCAATAGAATGCTACAATTGTTAACTACGAAAAAGCTTTTTTTTTACAATTTAAACACAATTTTATAACATAGTTCAGAAATAGGTGTGTTAGATATCTTACAAACACATCGTTTTGTTATGCCATTGTGTCCTCTGTTGACACTTCTAGAGACCACTTTAAGTCTCCGGAAGACCTCAAACTGTCAGCGGACAAGGGCTGACAATGCTTGATCTAGAATCAAGTGAGAAAAGCACCACCTGAAATGTCATAAGATGGATATTGTTTAAATGATGGCATTTTGTTGCTTTAGTTAAGCATTTCTCGGAAGTTCGTTAATAAACATCTTTCTCTGTGTGAGTGTGTGTGCGTGCGTGTGTGCGTGTGTGTGTGCGTGTGTGCGTGCGTGTGTGTGGTGAAGTACAAGAATGGTTTTGTTTTGAATGAGCTGCTACTTCGGTCAACAAACTTGCCTGGAGAAAATGACCTAGCCTAGTTAAGTCATGTAACAGTTTTATAAAGTGAACTGAACTTAACCAGTATTTGCATATTTAAACTACAATCCATGTATATTTATGCTTCTGAGAAAAATGATTTCGATACAGATATGAGAAGGTTTTGTTAAAATTACCACAGCAAGTTGTGTACCGTTATTTTTCATTCTCTATTTTGCAATATTTTACAAACCCGCCAGCCCATCGAAACTACTAGCGAGCAACAACAAGTGAGTTAGGATTCTATGGCTTTACTACTTATTATTCTACTTTGCTGGCTTCAGATTTCAAAGCTACTTTCCAAAATCTGTCAAGTTCAAGATATTTTAACCAATCTTGAACAATCGATTATGAAACACTGAGTTTAAACAACGTATCAGACTCTTGAACAACGTATCAGACTCTTAAACAACGTATCAGACTCTTAAACAACATATCAGGCTCTTAAACAACGTGTCAGACTCAAATCAGCAGTTTGCAGCCCCCTGAGACCGTCATTAATTCATTTAGATTAGTCATGGCCGACTTCTGAGGCAACTTTGCGGACATACAAATTTTACAAAAGTGTGTCTGCTAGCAGAGGTTAAATCCAAACATCAGAACATTTGCTTCAGGGGGTACCTGTTCCCTGCAGATGTGTGTCATCGGGCCTGAAGGAGAGACTAGACTTGATGCAAAAGGTTATGTTGTTTTAAAAAGAACCAGACTTCATGAGCATCGATTTAGCATAGGAAAAACGTGAAGAAGATGAAAAGAAGCTTAAAACGCATACAATCTTCTCTTGACATCAGAGATATTTTGTCCTTGTATAGACTGGAATGTCCAAGTCACATGGACAGTGAAGTGAGTAAAAATGTAAAACAAGATAAGTGAAATCAGTAGCGCAGTTTTGAAGTAAATTACACACAAAAACCTTGGACTGTTTTAAATGTTTTTGAAATAGTAGTGTCAGCACATTTGTGAACAAGCAAGCGCCTTTGAATTCCTATTTATATGTGCTTATATATGCGAGTATGTATGTTTTCATTATATGGCAAATGTATATATAAATATATTCCATGATGGCATCATGCTGCCGTCATGCTAGCCCCAGAAGCAAAACTTTTCTTAATACATACGACCATTACATTTTCTAGAAACTATACAGCCATGTTTATTTTAATTATCCTCTTTCAAGTGTGCACAAGGTCCCGTAAAGGCTCATTATCACAGTGCGACACTGTTTTCTCAGATGAAGTGCTCGGTCTTCGCTTTCCTTGTCGTTATGACCTAACACAAGCAATCAGGTAACCATTTCTCAGCTGAGATGGCTGGAATGTTTCGCATGTCTGCAGTCAGGAGCGAATAAGCGCCACTGTTATACCAAATCAATATCCTGAGCCTTCTCCATGATTAGCTGACCAAATTGCTCTACAACTTTTCATGCTAAATTTGCAACTGGAAACTACGGCTGTATTGTAGAAGTAAGCGTCTGACTACATGTTTTATTAACTGAAAGAGATTTCAATGTCTGCCAGAGCTGGATTTTTTTTTTCCAGAATGAAATCCTACGAGGGTGAATCAAATGAAAGTTAGAAAATGCAAATTGCATTAAACTTGTATGTAGTACAGGAAAAAAAAAATTAACACCCTCTAATTTGCAATATGGTCCCCTTGTTTTGCAATGCACTTGCGCCACTGGTGACCCAGCCCCTGATTTCCATGAAGAAAAACCCACTGTCTTGACTTCTGAAGGCCGCGTCCCATGTGTGCTTGCCCGGGATGGTCGGTCTAGCGTAAGCTTGTTATGCTTGGCTTGAACTTTGTAAGGCAGTTATAGACTTGAACCTTACATAAGCACTGGTCGCCCTACGCCGCAGATATTTCACGTTGTATGTACGAGGACATCAGACCTTCTGGCGGCCAAGAATCACGTAACAGAACGCACTACTTCTTCGGAATAGGCCTGCAGCGTTGTCGCCATCTTGATATGCACTATTCTCGACTGGCTGCCTAGCGACGGTGACGCTGTCTACGTACTAACGTCACTGACCTTGGTGTTAACAATTGATACTACTAAGAGATTTATTTTAAAAAATCGAAAATTTATTCGGATTTTCTAACTTTTCTTCACTCATCGACATATAATTTCTTGTTCTAAGACAAGAAGCCACGTGACAGTGTCCCGCACGAGCTGTTGGGTTTAACGTCCATTTTTTTTTTTTAATGGATGCTTGGATCTTAGAAGTCCAGTAGTTCATTGTCCTTTCCCCACTAGATGGTTGCGTTCTTCATTTCACTTTTAAACTGAAATTTCCTTTTTTCCTAGCGATGTTTCCAATCATTTGATTCTGTGGTTCGGTGTCGACTTATTGCAGAAAGCTTTACGAGTTGTTTGTTTGAAACTAATCTCTGATCTATGAATTTCTCTCTGATCTATCTACAGTGTATCTATGGGGTGTGAAGTGTTAGTGCCTTCAAATTTCTATGCCTCTGCAGTATCTGAGGTAGGGATGCTGGCATCTGTCCTCGCTGCCTTTGTTTGCCTAGGGGACCCCAGGTAGCCATTTGTTTAGGCTGGGTGAAACTCGATGCTGGTCGGTCCGAAAAAAAAATTCCGCCCGGGTGCGAAATCGAACCGTGGACCTTCTTATCGACAAGCCATGGCACTAACCACTACACCACTGCAGTACTTGTTTTGAATTTATACTAACAAAAACTCCAGATAAGTTTACAATGTATCATTTAAGGCCACAAAAAATACCACTTATCCTTAACGATAGTGCTCATTTATCATATATCATAATAGTCGAATCTAGTCATATCACTTTTTGAATCACAAAATGTACATGTATTAACAGTGCTAAGTTTTAACAGTGCTAAGTTTTAACATTGATGTGTATTTATTATTCCCTGCTCTAAAATTCACGATGGCCAACACACCGAATTCAAATAAATATCATTGAATGTTTGAGTTTCTTTTTCTCTTAATTCATCATAAGCTATTTTGTAGGCATAAAAACACATGAATATAGCACGCGTATTACATGTTATTTCTGACATGTATTCATTTATATCTTGATTTACATTCTTTCCTCTCTGTTCTATCCATTTAGATGCTTTTTTCACTCTCTTCAGAAGATTCAAGTGTCTCACGTCATGGTACACTGAATTTGTGTGACCAACTTGACCTATGGTAAATATGTTATCTGAGTATCTCGAATGTGTCAGCTTGCGAGTATGGATGTACGTTTTCACATTTATAAATTTAATTTCAGTAAAGTCATTTTTTTTCTGTTCAGGGTGTCTCATAATATGTCAACAGTTCGTTGGGTTATTGTTTATTTAAAAGTGGATTTTTAAAATGCAGATTATTTTGCTTACAGTCTCAACAGTTCGGTCTAAAAATCTTTTCTCATGTCTTTTAATAGAAGGAATGAAATTTCTTCAGTCTTGTAACGAAAAGAGTGAAGTTTCCCTAGTCTTACAGAGGAAAGACTGGAACTTTCTGGTCTAGTGGAAAGAGTGTCTTATAACGAAAAAAGTGAAGTTTAGTCTTTCAACGAAAATACTAAGGCTGTCCAGTCTTACAGTGGAAAGAGTGAAGTGTCTCTAATCTTACGGAGGAAAGAGTTTTTTTCTAGTCTTGTAGTGAAAAAAAGAAGTTTCTGTAGTCTTGTAAAAGAAAAAAAATGGTTTTTCTAATCTTATAGTGAATAGAGTGAAGTTTCTCTAGTCTTGAAAAGAGTGAAGTTTCTCTAGTCCTGCAAAATAAAAGAAGTATTGTTTTTCTTGTCTTATAATGGAAAGAGTGATGCTTCTTTTTTGTTTTATATATGAAAAAATGAAGGTTTATGTAGTTTTATAGCGGAAAGAGTGATGTTTTTCTAGTCTTACAATGGAAAAGGTGAAGTTTTTCAAATCCTGTACAGGAAAGAATAAAAATTTCTCCAATCTTATTATGGAAAAACTGAAGCTTTTCTATCATTTATGTCACTTTAATGCAGTGCACCGGCCTAAATGTATCTAATGTGACAAATTAGTCTTATACTTGATAGAGTGGAGTTTCTCTAGACCTACATGTAGAAAAAAATCTAAACATTACAGAAATACATCACGGAACAAATAGTGAAACAATGAACGAGGTTCGGTTGTGTATTGTCGATACAGATCAACTGTTTCTGTTGTGAGACAGCGCATACGGTTTTATTTTTCTTTCTTACTTCTGTATATCAAAGTCAATTACTGAAAGAAATGATATTTGAGAGAGAGAGAGAGAGAGAGAGAGAGAGAGAGAGAGAGAGATTTCTGGCACAGTTTACGTCATCATCCTTTCTAGTTTCTTTGTTGTATTTTTTTTTTAAATTTCTTATCACGTGACTGACAATGAAACAAGGGAACAAATAAAGTAAACTGAAACTAATCAGAACTTTTTTTTTTGTTCCTGAAACATTTGGTTGTATGTGAGAGCCCCAGGACCAGCATTCATTTACGCAGGCCCTGTGTAGAGGAAAGGGGGGGGGGGGGCAGACGATGTATCCCTTCGGGGCTCGAAAGTGTTTCTGTTTTAAGGGTGAGCCTGGAGAATTTTCCCTGTTTTAAGGGTGGACTTGGAGGGTTTCCTTGTTTTAAGGGTTGACTTGGAGGGTTTCCCCGTTTTAAGTGTTGACTCGGAGGGTTTCATTGTTTTCAGGGTTGACTTGGAGGTTTTCCCTGTTTTAAGGGTGGACTTGGAGGGTTTCCTCTTTTCAGGGTTGACTCGAAAGGTTTCCCTGTTTTAAAGGTTGACTTGGAGGTTTTCCCTGTTTTAAGGGTTGACTTGGAGGGTTTCCCTGTTTTAAGGGTGGACTTGGAGGGTTTCCCCGTGTTAAGTGTTGACTCGGAGGGTTTCATTGTTTTAAGGGTTGACTTGGAGGGTTTACCTGTTTTAAGGTGGAGTTGGAGGGTTTCCTGTTTTCAGGGTTGACTCGAAGGTTTTCCCTGTTTTAAGGGTTGACTTGGAGGGTTTCCCTGTTTTAAGGGTTGACTTGGAGGGTTCCCAGTTTTAAGTGTTGACCCGGAGGGTTTCATTGTTTTAAGGGTTGACATGGAGGGTTTCCCTGTTTTAAGGGTTGACTCGGAGGGTTTCCCTGTTTTAAGGGTTGACATTGAGGGTTCCCTGTTTTAAGGGTTGACTTGGAGGGTTTCCCCGTTTTAAGTGTTGACTCGGAGGGTTTCATTGCTTTAATGGTGGAGTTGGAGGGTTTCCCTTTTTTCAGGGTTGACTCGAAGGGTTTCTCTGTTTTAAGGGTTGTCTCGGTGGGTTTCCCTGTTTTAAAGGTTGACTCGGAGGGTTTCTCTGTTTTAAGGGTGGACTCTGAAGGTTTGGGGGACCGTACTGCAGACAGACAGACAGACAGACAGACAGACAGATTTTCACCGGTTCAGAAAATTTTCTCCCCACACCCCCCCCCTTCCCGCATCTACATGGCACGTGTGTGAATGTAAAAGTCAGTAAGTATAAAGGGAACACATAAGAAGCCAGAGATGGACAGATGCTTGGGTTATTGGAGGAAGGAAGATTTAGGACACTGAGTGGGGTGGGCGGCGGTTTGGCCGTGCGCTTAGAGCGGCGGGTTCCTACTTGAGGACACAAAAGTTCTAACCACGATAAGATCGCTGCGTTTAGTTTTCTGTCTGAGGCAAAAACCCAGGCCACGCATATGACGGTTACTGCTCTAGGTAACCAACCACAGACTCTCAGCAGACACTAGGAAACCAACATAGATGCTGTAATTGACAGGTTGAAAAAGAAGAAGAAAGAAAAAAAAGGAAGGAAGGAAGGAATAAAAGAAGAAGAAGAAGAAGGAGCACAGGAGGAAGAAGAAGAAGAGGAAGGAAGGAAGGAGAAGGAAGGAATAAGAAAAAAGAAATAAGAAGAAGAAGAAGAAGAAGAAGGAACGAATAAGAAAAAGAAAGAAGGAAGAAGAAGAAAGAAGAGGAAGGAAGGAAGGAACGAACGAACGAACGAAGGAAAAAGAAGAAGAAAAAAGAAGGAGGAGGAGGTGGTGGTGAAGGATTAGGACAGGCATCTTTTTAAAACAGGCAAATGGGGCACTGAAGATAGAACAAATAGCGGGGACAGTGCTGGACGGGTATAGATAAATGGCACATTAGAGATAAGAACACATACTTTTGGTGTTGAAGTTAGGGACAAGTATTCTGGGCATTAAAGAAATGACAAATAGTTGAAACACACGAGACAAGAGCATGTAATGAGACATGAAATTTATTTGGGGCACTTTGGTCGAAATAAGATTGAAAGAACAGAAATAACTTGAAAATTCTTGTATCACATAAATCAGAGAACATGTGAAATGAGGATACTTAATCAATAATGAGACAATTTTAAGAAAATGGACTGCTGAGAATATGGAGGAATATTTTTAAAAAATTAAACTAAGGCTCAATTTACACATAAAAAAAAACACAAGCTTGAACATTTTAACTTCAGAAAAAGATAAAGAAAGCTAATCATCGTATGTGTGGAAATACATACACATAGAAACTGATCTCAGCAAATTCTGGTGAAATCATCTTTCCTGCTCGGTTCTTTATCATACATAAATCTCATCCACTCTGTCCTGGCCTTGGTTCTTTATCATACATAAATCTCATCCACTCTGACCTGGCCTTGGTTCTTTGTCATACAAAAATCTCATCCATTCTGACCTAGCCTTGGTTCTTTATCATACATAAATCTCATCCACTCTGACCTGGCCTTGGTTCTTTATCATACATAAATCTCATCCACTCTGACCTGGCCTTGGTTCTTTATCATACATAAATCTCATCCACTCTGACCTAGCCTTGGTTCTTTATCATACATAAATCTCATCCACTCTGACCTAGCCTTGGTTCTTTATCATACATAAATCTCATCCACTCTGACTTGTCATGCAATGGTTGCCTCAGTTCATTTCAGGTTCTCTCCACTTTGTGTAACCATACTGGTGGACTTTATGGAGAAGCGCGATTCTGTACTGTAAAATTCCACCTTTTTTGTGAACACGGTGGGACATGAAGAAACCCAAGACAGCTAAATGCCATCATCATCGTCAGCAGCAGCATCATAGCACTTTTTTGCCTTTTGAAACATCAGTGCCTTCTCGTTATTTCTTTTCTTTTTTGTACATCACACCACCTGCTTATTGATTATAAATCTTAGTTAAATTACAAGCAAGGTCAATGCTACCAGTAGTTCAACTTGGCAGCTGCCTGAGATACAGACCTCAGAGAGTCGAATCTTTGATGAGAACGGCTTTAAACAGCCTTGGGGTTAAGTCTGCCAAGAAAGCAAAACAGTGTTGTAGTTTCTAAGAGCACAAGATAGTCTTGTAGTTTCTAAGAGCACAAGATAGTCTTGTAGTTTCTAAGAGCACAAGATAGTCTTGTAGTTTCTAAGAGCACAAGATAGTCTTGTAGTTTCTAAGAGCACAAGATAGTCTTGTAGTTTCTAAGAGCACAAGATAGTCTTGTAGTTTCTAAGAGCACAAGATAGTCTTGTAGTTTCTAAGAGCACAAGATAGTCTTGTAGTTTCTAAGAGCACAAGATAGTCTTGTAGTTTCTAAAAGCACAAGATAGTCTTGTAGTTTCTAAAAGCACAAGATAGTCTTGTAGTTTCCAAGAGAACAAAATAGTCCTGTAGCTTCTAAGAGCACAAAACAGTCTTGTAGTTTCTAAGAGCACAAAACAGTCTTGTAGTCACTAAGAACACAAAACAGTTTTGTCGTTATCACGAGAAAAAACACAGTCTTGCAGTTTCTAAAAGCACAAAAGAGTCTTGTAGTTACCAAGAGTGCAAAACAGTCTTGTAGTCAGCAAGAGCACAAAACAGCCTTGGATAACCCCTATACATTCACACATACACACACTCCAACAATCGCTTGTACAAATTAATGGGCCGGTTGAAACAAATAACACACAAAACAAAAAAAAGGTCATATTCCCCCCCTCCACTCCACACTCACTAAGTGGAAAAACAAAGCCACCTTTCGTGAAGTCCACACGCGCGGACAGAAACAGAAAGACCTCATTCCCCCCCCCCCCTCTCTCCTTCTCCCCACCCCCTCCTCACGCCCCAAACTCGTTCAGACATCAAGTCAAATAATCTTCAAGTCCAGGGAAATGGATTTTTCTCAAGACCTGGGAACAGATGTCCCCTGAAGGAGGTGTGGCTACCAGGAATGATGGCTAGTCAGACTGGGAATGTTAATTGTAAGGTCGAAGCTATCTGATAACTTTAGCAACGATGGCGCTATTGACTTTATTAAAGACAAACTTGCTTTCATCTGAGCTAGTTTATTTCACAAGTCTGGGGTTCAAAACTCTCCGGGTATTGCCCCTGAATATTAACTCTGTTACTACAATAATCGGTTTAAATTACTTTGTTTAAAGAAAAGGTAAATTTTAAGAAGGAAAAACACTCATGTAACTGTAAGTGTCTATCTTTGCTTTTTCTTTCGGAGATTCAAGTTTTACATCATTACACAGGCTAAATACAGACCTCTGGTAATTTCCCAGCAAAATCATGGCGTCTGAGTATATATATATATATATATATATATATATATATATATATATATATATATATGGTAATGAAAGAGTTCAAATACAGGAGAATGATGAGTTTTAACACAGTGATTCTTAAGTCTTTTCTTGGCCTTAGACCCCTTTCCGGCTTGAGAACAACTGTGGGGCCCTTATTGAAAAAAAAAACCCCAATAAGTAGACCTTCCGAAAATGCTAGGATTTTTTTAAAAATCGAAATAATCGATTTACTTGTCCATGCCCCCCCCCCCCCAAATCCTTCCGTGGGACCCCCCACCCCAATTTTTACCTCTTGGAAGTTCATGGACTCTAGGTTAAGAACCACTGCTTTAACATGTCAAAATTGATGAGAAAAGAAATAAAAATATTACCTCTGCTTGAATTAGTTAACCTAAGTTAACATTAAAGTTATCATTTACTCCTCTGTAAATGTTACTATTTCCCAGAGAGCAGCCATCAACAAGGTCAGAGTTTCCTACTCGACCAGAAAAAAAAGCACACTACTAGTAGGAGCGAGGTTACTGGCTATCAATAATCTGGTGACACGTTTTGTGGCCTCTGCTTAACAACTCTATATAAGCTTTGGTGTGGTGGATGAAATAGAACCACTTGCTCGCATACGCCAGTCACCCTCCTCTATGAAGATGTGTCTGACAAATTTAGAAAAAAATAAATAAATAATGTGAGACGATCCAACGAAGGAAAGGGCTCACATCAGGAATTTAAGTGAGCCATCCTAACCCACTCCTCGTCCGTCTTTAGGAGAAGCTTAATTTCTTTTTCTTTAAAAAGCTGTTCATCCATTTACACCTCAAGAACGCATATTTACGTCATATATTTTATGCAAAAACAACATAAACTCAGTTATAAATGTTCGAGGAGACACGCAACCTCCAATACGAATGTTGCAAAAACATATAAGACAGCCTTAAGCGCCTGGAGAGATATATATGTCAGTTTAACATTTCCTCACTTCAAAATGTTTTCATGCCTAGCTGTCATTTCAAATATTTAGCACTAGCAGATTACAGAGAACAGAAATCAGCGTCTCACAGACTCATATCTTCCCTTGCTCATCAACCGAAAACTGCGCCAACCTTTTCTGAGATAGCCATGTCCAGCTTGGACTTCCTGTCTTAATTGTCAAAACTTTCCTGAAGCAGATTTAAAGAAGAAAAAAAACCCATAAATTGTCCTCCTCTATATTCCACTTTCTTCGCATCTAAATCAGTGTTCGCACACGCTCCATTACGAGGACTTCCACGCCATAGAAGAGTCTTTAAGGAATGGCTAAGCAGCTTAGAGACCAGTGCCGGTGCAGGGGGGATAATCCATCTAATTCTCCCAGAGGGCTTTAAAAATGGATAAAATGAACAAAGGAGTGTAGTGGACAGAGGAGTTGGTTTTTAAAGTTTTAAAGCAATTACTTCACTGCGATTTCTATTAGCTATAGGCGATCAAACTTATATAAGTTTTTCATATGAGAGAAAGTACAAATGACTTTAACTTGAAAAATCAAACAAACGAAATAATGTAATAATTCAAAGTAACGCTAGACAAAAATGTACTAAGAGTTCGCGTTTAGTACCACTTCCGCAGACTGAATGTAACTTTTTCCAGTTAACCCACATTTGTAAAGATTTTCTTTCTTTGCTAAAGTGTTCTCTAGTGTTTGTAACAAGTGGGGTTTTAAAATACGTGAACGCCATTTAGAAGCTTCCAAAGTAATCGCAGTGTATAACTTGTATATCTTAGATAAGATAGCAAAAAAAAAAGCAGCTAAGATGTCGCTAAGCACATTCGGGATGTCTTCGTGATGTAAGCGCAGATATCTTTCATGTAGATGTCTACTCTGTCATTCCCTCATGTAGATGTCTACTCTGTCATTTCCTCATGTAGATGTCTACTGTGTCATTCACTCATGTAGATGTCTACAGTTACATTCCTTCATGTAGATGTCTACTGTGTCATTCCCTCATGTAGATGTCTACTGTGTCATTCCATCATGTTAATGTCTACTCTGTCATTCCTTCGTGTAGATGTCTACTGTGTCATTCTCTCAAATAGATGTCTACTGTGTCATTCCTTCACGTAGATGTCTATTGTGTCATTACCTCATATAGATGTGTACTGTGTCATTCCCTCGTGTAAATGTGTACTGTGTCATTCCCTCGTGTAAATGTGTACTGTGTCATTCCCTCATATAGATGTGTACTGTGTCATTCCCTCGTGTAAATGTGTACTGTGTCATTCCCTCACGTAGATGTCTACTGTGTCATTCCTTGCTGGAGGTGCCCACGTAAGCCCCGCTGTATAAACGAGCATCTGTCTACTCTTAGCAGCTAGGAAAGGAACTTTTTCCGCAATGACGCTGCCCACATCACCCTTCCATTGGTTGGAACATCTGAACATTTTACTCTGAGGCATAAAGCCATGTTGTTTACCATATGGCACCCTTTGTCATTCTCCCTTTATCTCATTTCTCAGTCAGTTAGTTGCTTCTACTTTTTTGCTTACCTAAGTCTGTCTTGTCTCGTCTTGTGGCCGTCTTCCTTGCAAGAAGGGGACAAAAAGCTGTATGTTTAATTTTTCATCTATTTTTCGGAGTTTTTTAAAAATCTGTTTTGTTGGGTTTTTTTAATGTGATCCTTGAAAAGGATTCTTTTACCGAAATATTGGACTGTTCTATGGCCTTCATGTACATGTGCTTATCTTCCAGTTTTGTTTATGTCCACTTTTCTTTTTCTGTCTTTTTGTAAATCTGAACCACACTTGTGCCTAGCTGTATTTTATTCATTGTAACCGTTTGCTAGATCGCTTCATACGTGGTTCTTTGAGATATTTTACTTAAAGTTACTCTGTTACTAGCCACAAAGAAAAGAGTACTGAATACACAACACTGAACTTTATAACATGCGCTATGAAGGTCAAAAACATTGTCCATTTTGGCAGTCTGCGATCTTTAGCTGACATACTAGCATCATGGTCAACGAACTATAGCTGACCAAGACCCCGTCCCACCACTCAGTTGATACTCCGCCCCGCCCCCCACAACACTCTTGTAACAGACAGCCTGGCTAACGGGGCTGGGATCGCCATAGTCTCCACGGTGGTGGAGTCTACTAAAGAAGTGCTGCACACCCCTGCCCTTTAGCTGCACTCACGGACTGCAAAAAACAGCTGCCATGACCAACTCCCAAGTTGACACGATGCTGTGTCTCAACATCTTCACCGCATGAGCTGCAAAGAACATCATCTCGCAGTTTCAGGGAGATTGAAGAAGAAGAAGAAAAACAAAAACAATAACAACAACAACAACAACAATAACAACAGGGGTAGCATATTATATTCCTGGACAATAGTAAGTGTAATAAAGGTTATTTGTAGCACTGTGTAACTAAAAAATACTACCCTTAGAGTGTCAGGAGTTTAATAGGGCTGAAACACTTGTCTGAGGAGGGGGGATACTTCCTCTGATGATCTGAAGGAGTTGTATTGTTGTTCCGCTTTCTACGGTAGAGAGTTTCCTGCATACTATATCCCCCCCCCCCCGAGTGGTTTAAAACCAATTTGGCGGGGAAAAAGATTTAATTAAAATTTTGTTCGACGCGACAACCAACATTATTTGGAGATGTGGATAAGAAGCAGAATTGTAATTGTTGGGACTGTTATTGTTATTGCTGTGAATGATGATATTGTTGGTTTTTTTTTCTGTGTCAAAGATTATTGTTACTTTTGTTAATAATACTGTTATTTCTGTTTGATGTCAGTGTTGTTTTCGTTATTGCTGTTATCAATGTTACTTTTTGTTATCAGAGATGTTGTTATTGTTATTGCTGTCAGTGATGTTACTTTTGTTGTTGTCAGTGATGTTGCTGTTATTAAAATCAATGAAGTCATAGTTGTTGTCTCTATTATTATTGTTGTTAATGATGTTATTATTATCATTGTCAGTGATGTTGCTATTGTTTATCAGTGTTCTTATTATTGTTTATCAGTGTTCTTATTATTGTTGTCAATGATGTTATATTCTTATTGTTGTCAATGATGTTATTGTTGTCAGTAATGGTATTATTGTTTTGTTGCAAATGATATTGTCACTATTATTGCTGTTGTCAGTCTTGTTGTTGTTGTTGTTGTTAGTGTCAATGATGTCTTTATTGTTGGCATTGTTATCATTCTTATATAGTTATCATTTTGTGTTGTTATTGCTGATGTTGTCTTTGACTCTCCTAGTGATAAGCAGCTTAAAGTAAAAAACATGGAATGGGACTAGGAATGGGCCGCTTGCATTTCAGAATGATCTAATATCCAGACTTCATTTCGAGCTACACTGTCCGGGAGAGAACAGAAACATCCATCTTGTTTGTGTGTCTGATAAACTGTAGTGTCACAATAGCCTGCCAAAAAGGAGCACGGCGACTTATTTCTGTCTGATGAGCACGCAGAGAAAATCAAAAGTGACGTAATCATCTCAGCTCTCCAGTAACATGGAACAATCTTAACAAAATAAACAATGGAAGAAGTAGTGGGTTGGGCATTAACAAAGTGGAGGGTAAACAATGGAAGAAGTAGTGGGTTGTGCATGAACAAAGTGGAGGGTAAACAATGGAAGAAGTAGTGGGTTGTGCATTAACAAAGTGGAGGATAAACAATGGAAGAAGTAGTGGGTTGTGCATTAACAAAGTGGAGGATAAACAATGGAAGAAGTAGTGGGTTGTGCATTAACAAAGTGGAGGATAAACAATGGAAGAAGTAGTGGGTTGTCCATTAACAAAGTGGAGGATAAACAATGGAAGAAGTAGTGGGTTGTCCATTAACAAAGTGGAAGATAAACAACAGGACGCAGTTGTAGTTGTACATTTACAAAATAGATGTTAAACACAGGAAGAAGTAGGGTTATGCATTCACAAAATAGAGGATAAGCAATTAAAAATCTTCAAAACTAAAGATCTGATAACTGCAGAGAAAGTATAAGTATAAGGTATCCAGACGGGAGATAGAACATGATAAACTTTCTCATTATGTGATGATGATGATGATGATAATGATGATAATGATGATGATGATGATAATGATGATGATAATGATGATGATGATGATGATGATGATGATGATAATGATGATGATGATGATGATGATGATGATGATGATGATGATGATGATGTATGTCTTTCTCGTTGTCACATAAGAGAACCAATTTATCATAAGTAAACGTTTGTTTTATTTATGCGTGTAAATCTTCTTTATATGCCTTTATATGAGGCTTGAGGTTCACATAAACGGGCTTAAAACATCATGCAGTCCCGTAAACAATAAATGCTTCAAACAAATCACAAACTGCATCTCCCGTATATAACTGCAGTAAGACGTTCAGAGATTCCACAGAGCAACATAAAGAAAGGAATCACAGCCACAGCGTCTACAGCCCTGAAAGATTTCAATAAAACGAAGACACTTCAGCATGTCTGATACTCTTCAACAGCTCTTCACTGGGCTGGTAACACGAGAGGAAGGCCACAACAATCCGATTTGTCCACCTGTCATCAATACATCAGATACTCCGTCGTTACTTGAAGGCTTTAGATGGCTCAGCGCGAGAGAATCTGACCCTCTGATGTTCTCGGAACACACTTGGATTTGACTTCCATTAAAGAGTTCGCAGGGAAAGAAGAACCCCAGGAATTATGGGTTTGTTTGTCTGTTTTTTCTTCCCCTGGAACTGGGCATATGATTCTCAAGGAACTCATGGATTATGGCATCTCAATATGTTCGCGACCACGAACGATTATATTCTGTAATATTCATTCCAGTCCTTACAATATTTCGGGTTGTTCCACTAGACTGTGAAAATAATTTTGCTATTTAATTTGTTTTTTCCTTTTTATTTTTATATGTCGTTTTACTTCTACAATTACTTTCACGTGTCTCTTTATCTTTACAGTTACTTTCTTATGCCGCTTTCCTTCTATAATTACTTTCGTATGTCACTTATCTCCTACAATTAGTTTCGTATGTGACTTTACTCCTACAATTACTTTCGTATGTGGTTTTACTCCTACAATTACTTTCGTATGTGGCTTTACTCCTACAATTACTTTCATATGTGGCTTTACTCCTACAGTTACTTTCATATGTAGTTTTACTCCTACAATTACTTTCGTATGTGACTTTACTCCTACAGTTACTTTCGCATATGGTTTTACTCCTACAATTACTTTCGTATGTAGCATTACTCCTACAGTTACTTTCATATGTGGTTTTACTACTACAATTACTTTCGTATGTGACTTTACTCCTACAATTACTTTCGTATGTGGTTTTATTCCTATAATTACTTTCATATGTAGCTTTACTCCTACAATTACTTTCGTATGTGGCTTTACTCCTGCAGTTACTTTCGTATGTCGCTTAACTCCTACAATTACTTTCACTTGTCGTTTAACTCCTGCAATTACTTTTCAGTTATTCTCATATTCTATATTACCTGTATAACTATTTTCATATTCCACATTACTTGAAAAACTTTTGATATCTCGCTATACGGCTATAACTACTATCATGTTCTGTTGACTGCTTTCACATATAAGCATTCATTCTTTTGTCACTATTTCACAAAGGTCTATCAGACTCAACAGTTGAATTTTGGTTGTTTAGTCAATCATAAACATGAGTATTTTAATATAGCAAATGTGCTACTGTCATTATGGACAGTGTGATGTTTTCGTCACGTCTACCATCAGTATTCCTGGAAAATATAACTTCATTATTTGTTATATGTTTTACAATTAAGGATAACATTTTCCCGCTACTCCTCTCTGTATGTCTGATTATTTCCCGTGATTCTCTTTAATTACTTCTTGGGAGCAAATTTTAGCAAATTTTGTTACGTCCAATCCATGAATTCTGAATCTAGTTCTCATTTCTATCTGAGAAAAAAACACAGAGAGCAATACTAGCTACCTTTGGAGAAATCCTTGAACTGTTCTTCCTTGTCCGTGTATTTCTTTTAGGAGAGCACACACGCACACATGTACATACACTCTCACACATACATGCATACACATACTTTCATTGTGGAAGTCTGACTGTTTTGATGATTCCTGTCTTCACTATGTCAGCTTTCCGATTACAGGTAGTTTTTTCATATGGTTTGTCTTCACGATTATTTCACGTTGCGAAACATTTCAGTATTATCAAATAAGATAATATTCGTACATTTCATAATCACTTCGACTATTTGTTTGTTTTTTTTTCTCTCTCTCTCTCTCTCTCTCTCTATTTCTGTGACGGTTTTGTCATTTCACTAGCTTCCACCTGGGATCTTGATTTACTTCAAGAAACCAAATGTCTGACGACGTTAGATTTCATTTCTTTCTTTCTGTCATGGTATGGAGTGGTTGAGGTTAAATCTCCTTGATCCACTAAGACGTAGCAAATACAATCTTATTTACAAAATGAAAGAGTTGGCAAAGTTTGTGGCACCTGCTACTGTGGCTTTGACAATTTTGTGGCACCTACGACTGTGATTTTAAGGGCCCCATTTGGATTTTAGGGGCCTTCACCTACATGTCCTCACCTTTTTGCTGCAAGAAATACTGCTCATTTGATTCTGTATTAATTTTATTATGTTTTGTGTGTGTGTGTGTAAACGTGCATTAGATCTTATCTATAACATGTCGTTCATCTTCAAATATAACTTGGAAGCAACAAGAAACATCGGCTGTTTACTGAAGTTGTTGAATATAGTTTTGCTGGTTAATTCTCTCGTCAACTTTGATTGTAACTATTTTGAACTTGGTGTTACCCATTCGTGTAAAACAACCCATGCTTATTTTGTAGTTTCAAGTCCTGCGCTTTGCTCTTATGTATTTACTCTCACAGTCTCCTTAGACTTGACCCCTCCCACACCACACCCTAAAAAACCGTAGCCCTTTCCTGACATAGACGCGTCTAGGGACAGGCCCTATCTGGAGTATTTGGGGGTTTCTGTAGGGGGAAGGGGGGTCTATATACTAGACTCAGGTTCTCGGAGGGTTTTCTTTGTTTTAACGGTAGACTCGGAGGGTTTTACCTGTGTTAAAGGTGGACTCGGAGGGTTTTCCCTGTTTTATTGATGGACTCGGAGGGTTTTCTTTGTTTTAACGGTGGACTCAGAGGGTTTTACCTGTGTTAAGGGTGGACTCGGAGGGTTTTCACTGTTTTATTGATGGACTCGGAGGGTTTTACCTGTGTTAAGGGTGGACTCGGAGGGTTTTACCTGTTTTATAGATGGACTCGGAGGGTTTTCAGTGTGTTAAGGGTGGACTCGTAGGGTTTTCCCTGTTTTATTGGTGGACTCGGAGGGTTTTCCCTGTTTTATGAATGGACTCGGAGGGTTTTCAGTGTGTTAAGGTTGGACTCGGAGGGTTTTCCCTGTTTTATTGATGGACTCGGAGGGTTTTCCCTGTTTAAAGGGTGGACTCGGAGGGTTTTCCTTGTTTTATTGATGGACTCGGAGGGTTTCCCCCGTTTTAAGGGTTGTCTCGGAGGGTTTTCTCTGTTTTAATGATGGACTCGGTGGGTTTTCCTTGTTTTAAGTGTGGACTTGGAGGGTTTTTCCTGTTTTATAGATGGACTCGGAGGGTTTTCCCTGTTTTATAGATGGACTCGGAGGGTTTTCCCTGTTTTATAGATGGACTCGGAGGGTTTTTCCGGTTTTATAGATGGACTCGGAGGGTTTTCCCTGTTTTATAGATGGACTCGGAGGGTTTTACCTGTTTTAAGGGTGGACTTGGAGGGTTTTCACTGTTTTAAGGGTGGACTTGGAGGGTTTTCCCTGTTTTATAGATGGACTCGGAGGGTTTTCCCTGTTTTAAGGTTGGACTTGGAGGGTTTTTCCTGTTTTATAGATGGACTCTGGGGTTTTTTCCTTTTTTAAGGGTGACTCGGACGGTTTTCCCTTTTTAAGGGTGAACTCGGAGGGTTTTCCCTTTTTAAGGGTGGACTCGGAGGGTTTTCCCTGTTTTAAGGGTGAGCTTGGTAGAGACCTTACTTCTTGAAAGCAGATAATTGAGGGAGGAGTACAGGAAGTTTGTACAGGCATATAGAACTTCTCTCTGAGGCCCTGCATAGCGGGTATGGTCTTAGTGCTCATATTTTCCTGTCGGCAGGCTAGAAGCTGATGTACATCACGATGGCCGCGTTTACTTTCCTAGTTTCAGATGGAGCCGGAGTGAACTTGAAGTCACGCCCATGAGGAGAATCAACTTCCTGTGACAGCTTCACTGTCCTTTCAGCTGACAGAGACAGCGTGTATGGTTTGAATATGTCTCTTGATATTACTTTAGATGCACTTCTCGGATTAATTTGAAGATATATCTGCATATTACTTTACTTCTCGAATTAACTTACTTGTTTTACCAAAGCCAGAAACTGGCAATAACATGTCAAGCATTATCTATCACTTTCTGTATTTCTCAGTTTTCAGACTTCATCCGCCATATTTTTTAGAAGTAGCTTTTACTAGAAACGGAAACAACCTAATACTCAAACATACTTGTACAACCCGCACACGAGAATGAATAGAACAAGGCTTGCTGTTTATGAACAATGACAGAACAAACAATTGGGATGTTGAGCAACACAAGCGCAGTCGATCCTTTCCTCCTCTGGCAGCGCAAGGACAGTTTGTTGTTGGTGAGCAAATCTCTCACAGGTAAGTGTTAGTACAGGTAGTCGCGCGATGGTAGAACGAGTGTTATTTTGATTCGTGAGTGAGTGCTCCCAGGCAAAGACTATACAAATCTCGTTTTCACAGCGAAGTTATAATTAACAGTATCATCGACAAAGAGAATCAGTGCACGTAATATAACTGGGTGGTGGAAATTTAGATCGATGGGGATGATGAACAAAAGGAGACTATGAAAAAAGGAAAATATTGACAAAAACGATGTGAATGAAACTGAGAATTTCTCGTTGTGAATGGAGAGAACTGGTGCGTATAATTTAGACAAAGCTATGAACAATAAATCGATGAAGAAAACAGATCCACAAAGAAGGAAATACTAAGGCCTTTTTTCCCTTTTTGCTCTAGAGTTCGCCGGTGATAATTCACTGCACTTAATAACGTCTTGGGGTATGTCCAGGCACTTAATAACATCATGGGATATTCCAAGCAGTACGGAGTATGTTCAGACAGTAGTAAGATCTCCAACTATATCCAGATATTTAGTCACATCCTGAAGTACATCTTCATATGTCTAGGCAATCATTTACGTAGCGGAGTATGTCTAGCTCTTAATCATGTCCTGAAATATGTGCCGGCACTTAATAACGTCCTGAAGTATTTGCTAGCTTTTAATAATGTCCTAAAGCATGTGCAGGCACTTCTTCATGTCCTGAAGTATGTGAGGGCACTTAATAACGTCCTGACGTCGTATGTGGTAGCTCTTAATCATGTCCTAAAGTATCTGCAGGCACTTAATCATGTCCTGAAGTATGTGCAGACACTTAATAACGTCCTGAAGTATGTGCAGGCACTTAATAACGTCAAGGAGTATGTGTGGGTACTCAATTATGTCCTGAAGTATGTGCAGGCACTTAATAACGTCAAGGAGTATGTGTGGGTACTCAATCATGTCCTGAAGTATGTGCAGGCACTTAATCATGTCGTGAAATATGGGGGGGGGGGCATTTAATCATGTCCTGAAATGTAGGCGGGCAATTGATCATTTATGTGTGGGTACATAATAACGACCTGAAGTACAGCTAGGCACTTAATCACATACTGAAATATGTGCAAGTACGCGCATTAACGCCCTGAGGTATGTGCGGACACATGATAACACTCTGAAATATGTGTGTACACGTGATAACAGTCTGAAGTATGTGCGTACACGTGATAACACCCTGAAGTATGTGCGTACACGTGATAACACTCTGAAATATGTGCGTACACGTGATAACACTCTGAAATATGTGTGTACACGTGATAACACTCTGAAATATGTGCGTACACGTGATAACACTCTGAAATATGTGTGTACACGTGATAACACTCTGAAATATGTGTGTACACGTGATAACACTCTGAAATATGTGTGTACACGTGATAACACTCTGAAATATGTGTGTACACGTGATAACACCCTGAAGTATGTACGTACAAGTGATAACACTCTGAAATATGTGTGTACACGTGATAACACCCTGAAGTATGTGCATACACGTGATAACACTCTGAAGTACGTGACGACACTAGACAACACTCTTAAGTACGTGCGTACACGTGATAACACGTGATTACACTCTGAAGTATGTGACGACACTTTATAACACTCTGAAGCATGTGACGACACTTTATAACACTCTGAAGTATGTGACGACACTTTATAACACTCTGAAGTATGTGACGACACTTTATAACACTCTGAAGTATGTGACGACACTTAATAACACTTTGTAGTACGTGTGTACACGTGATAACACTCTGAAGAATGTGCGGACAAGTGATAACACTCTGAAGTATGTGCGTACACGTGATAACACTCTGAAGTATGTGCGTACACTTGATAACACTCTGAAGTATGTGCGGACAAGTGATAACACTCTGAAGTATGTGCGTACACTTGATAACACTCTGAAGTATGTGCGTACACTTGATAACACTCTGAAGTATGTGCAGATAAGTAATAACACCATGAAGTATGTGCAGATAAGTAATAACAACATGAAGTATGTGCAGATAAGTAATAACACCATGAAGTATGTGCAGATAAGTAATAACACCATGAAGTATGTGCAGATAAGTAATAACACCATGAAGTATGTGCAGATAAGTAATAACACCATGAAGTATGTGCAGATACGTAATAACGCCCTGAAGCGCAGTCAGAATCAGTCCAGTAAAGCGATACAGAAATATATTTAGATGTGTGAGAGACAGACAGATAGACAGAAAGAAAGAGAAAGAGAGAGAGAGAGAGAGATTATGGAGGACATATCATACAGTTCTCAGGGAACATCACGTGACAGCCGAAAATCAAATCATAGAAACTCACACTTCAAGGCGGTCTTAAGATTTTTCGACTCCTCCCTTTATCGATCTTTTTTTCCCATTCAGAAGCTTACCATTTGGTCACAAATTTCTTAGCTCATCTGTCACTTTTCAGGTAGTTCGGTACAGAAAGTTTCCCACGTCCTGGGCTTATTAATTCCGTTTTAAATAATTCCTTGAAAAACTTGAATGTTTTGAACATTATTTGAGGTACCAGAATAACACGGCGCTTGAAATAATGTTGTTACCACGATAACAATGCGCCTGAAATGGTGTTGTTACAACGATAACAAGGAGCTTGAAATAGTGTTGTATCACTATAACAAGGCGCTTAAAATAGTGTTGTACCACGATAACAAGGTGCTTGAAATAGTGTTGTACCACGATAACAAGACGCTTTAAATAGTGTTGTACCAGGATAACAATGCGCTTAAAATAGTGTTGTACCACGATAACAAGACGCTTGAAATAGTGTTGTACCACGATAACAAGGCGCCTGAAATAGTGTTGTACCACGATAACAAGCCGCTTGAAATAGTGTTGTACCACGATAACATTCATTCATTTGCATGTCCCTTGCGGAACTTTGCCTCCCTAACAGCACTCTTGTAGGCCTCTCGGTTGTGAGCAAGATGGCCTGCTGCTGATGCATCCATTTGCAGATCACCAACGATGTCTTGCAGCCATCTTCGCCTTGGTCTTCCTCTCTTTCTTTTTCCCATTATGTACCCTTCCAAGACAGTTTTCTCTAGATTATCATGACGTTTAATGTGTCCAAAATATTAAAGTTTTCTCTCTTTAATCCTCTTTACTAGCCAGCCTTGTCCAATATTAAGTTCTTGTAGTATGTATATATTTGTTATTTTTTGTGTCCGTGATATTTGAAGAACTCTTCTGTAACATTTACATACGATAACAAGGCGCTTGAAATAGTGCTGTATCACGATAACAAGGCGTTTGAAATAGTGTTGTACCATGATAAGAAGGCGCTTGAAATAGTGTTGAACCACGATAATAAGGTGCTTGAAATAGTGTTGAACCACGATAATAGGGCGCTTCAAATAGTGTTATACCACGATAACAGGGCGCTTGAAATAGTGTTGTACCACGATAACAGGGCGCTTGAAATAGTGTTGAACCACGATAATAAGGTGCTTGAAATAGTGTTGTACCACGATAACAAGGCGCTTGAAATAGTGTTGAACCACGATAATAAGGTGCTTGAAATAGTGCTGTATCACGATAACAAGGCGTTTGAAATAGTGTTGTACCATGATAACAGGGCGCTTGAAATAGTGTTGAACCACGATAATAAGGTGCTTGAAATAGTATTGAACCACGATAATAGGGCGCTTGAAATAGTGTTGTACCACGATAACAGGGCGCTTGAAATAGTGTTGTACCACGATAACAGGGCGCTTGAAAGTGTTGTACCACGATAACAGGGCGCTTGAAATAGTGTTATACCACGATAACAGGGCTCTTGAAATAGTGTTGTACCACGATAACAGGGCGCTTGAAATAGTGTTGTACCACGATAACAGGGCGCTTGAAATAGTGTTGTACCATAATAAACAGGCGCTGACATCCACAGAGAAAAAAGACAAAATGTTTGTTTGTGCCTCATGGAATTTGGAGCAAATATTTTATGACAACGCGAAGAGTTGCTGTAAAATAACACGAGTGTTTTTTTTTCATTTAATGCGGGCATCATTTGCATGTATCTAT
This sequence comes from Achatina immaculata, assembly GCA_009760885.1. Lineage (NCBI taxonomy): Eukaryota > Metazoa > Mollusca > Gastropoda > Stylommatophora > Achatinidae > Lissachatina > Lissachatina immaculata. Next base: position 34,348,809 of record CM019703.1, read on the forward strand.
CTATCCATGTGTGTACGGGCATCATTTGCATGTATCTATCTATCCATGTGTGTACGGGCATCATTTGCATGTATCTATCTATCCATGTGTGTACGGGCATCATTTGCATGTATCTATCTATCCATGTGTGTACGGGCATCATTTGCATGTGTTTATGCATCCATGTGTGTGCAGGCATCATTTGCATGTGTTTATGCATCCATGTGTGTGCAGGCATCATTTGCATGTGTTTATGCATCCATGTGTGTGCAGGCATCATTTGCATGTGTTTATGCATCCATGTGTGCAGGCATCATTTGCAAGTATTTTTATCCATGTTAGTATGGGCATCATTTGCATGTGTTTATGTATCCATGTGTGTGCAGGCATCATTTGCAAGTATTTTTTATCATTGTTAGTATGGGCATCATTTGCATGTGTTTATGTATCCATGTGTGTGCAGGCATCATTTGCAAGTATTTTTTATCATTGTTGGTATGGGCATCATTTGCATGTGTTTATGTATCCATGTGTTGCAGGCATCATTTGCAAGTATTTTTATCCATGTTAGTATGGGCATCATTTGCATGTGTTTATGTATCCATGTGTGTGCAGGCATCATTTGCAAGTATTTTTTATCATTGTTAGTATGGGCATCATTTGCATGTGTTTATGTATCCATGTGTTGCAGGCATCATTTGCAAGTATTTTATCCATGTTAGTATGGGCATCATTTGCATGTGTTTATGTATCCATGTGTTGCAGGTATCATTTGCAAGTATTTTTTATCATTGTTAGTATGGGCATCATTTGCATGTGTTTATGTATCCATGTGTTGCAGGCATCATTTGCAAGTATTTTTATCCATGTTAGTATGGGCATCATTTGCATGTGTTTATGTATCCATGTGTGTGTGGGCATCATTTGCATGTTTATGTATCCATGTGTGTGTGGGCATCATTTGCATGTTTATGTATCCATGTGTGTGCCGGCATCATTTGCAAGTATGTGTGTATCCATGCGTGTGCCAGCATCATTTGCAAGTATTTGTGTATCCATGTGTGTGCGAGAAACCGCACAGAATATTTTGTTGCATCTGAAAATAATATATTAAAGTTGTTAACGCAAACCACACAGTTGAAATATGAAGGCGGAAACTTAATGATGTGTGTGTGTGGGGTGGGGGGGGGGGAGAAAGAGAACTTCACTTAGCAAAAATAATAAAATGTGTTATTTTGCGTTTACTTTAAATTTTATAAGCGTTGGGTAAAGTATCATCATCATCATCAGGTGCCGTGCCGACTGGCGTTGGCTATTATGCTTCTCCAGAGTACCCGATCCTTCATGCAGGCCATCAGCTCAGTTGGTGATCTCCTCTCACGCCATCCCATCAGACTGTCCAGTATCATTTCTCTTGGTCTTCCTCTTGATCTTCTTCCTTCTATTTTTCCTGTTGTTATAATATTTTCAATGCCCCCTCTTCTCATTGCATGTCCTAAGAAAGTACATTGTCTCTCTCTTATCTTCTTCTTCTTCTTCGTTCACTTCTACCACCAAAAACCGCACTGTGAACCTACTGAATTCACGCCTGTGGTCCTCGTTAGGTCCCGTGTGTGGTCCAATAAACCACACGAGATGACCACAAGGGGTTCAGAGTATCACAGTGCTTTAGCCTGTATTCTTGGTAGGTCTCGGAAGCGGGATTGCGTGACACCGTGGTTTTCATTGCACCAGTTTAGTCTAGGGTTGGACTTTCTCACCGGAAGACCTCGACGTGTTTAGGATATCAGTGCATCCCCGCTGGGTGAGAGGCGGTAGCCCACCCAGGCCAGAGTTGGACCTTCTCACCGGAAAACCTCGACGTGTTTTGAGATACCCCTGTATCACCGCCGGGTGAGAGGTGGTTGCCCATCCAGTCCAGGGTTGGACTTTCTCACCGGAAAACCTCAGCGTGATTAGGTTACGCAAACATCCCCGCCGAGTGAGAGGTGGTTGCCTATCTAGACTTCCCTGGTCCAGTGTTTCCGACTTCAGCATTTTGCGGTCGTGGCCGCTACCCTTCCTAGTTGTGACCAGGATGGAGCTTTTGTCCAGGAGGACGAATCCTCGCCACTAGTGACTTCTACCCCTGGGTTGAGCCGGTTTAGGCATTATCCCAGTATGGGCGTGTTTGGGACGTGACCGACCTCTAGGGCAGAGGTACTGTGACATGCATAGCCTTCAAGATTCACCCCTGGTATGAGCCGGTTTAGGCAAAATTCACCAGTATGGGTGTTTACCAGACGTTACCGACCTCTAGAGCGGAGGTGGCATGACATGTCTAGCCATCAAGTTCCACCCCTGGTGTGTGCCGGTTTAGGCATATTTCACCAGTGTAGGTGTATTTCGGACGTGGCCGGCCTCTAGAGCAGAGGTGCCGTGGTATAGCTCTCGTAGCGATACTACTGGACATACCGGTTAATCTTCACTTTCCACCACCTTTTCCCATCGGCGCCGCACAGCAACCTTTATTTCTTTTCCGCATTCTTCCTTAACCGGGAGGAGCTTCACTCCACGCTCGGCATTTGAAGAGTCTCGCCAGCAGTGTCTTAACCTCTGGGACAAGCCGGTTCATGCATTTCACCCGATATGACTGCACTCAGGACGTGGCCGACCTCCAGACCAGAGGTGCCGTGAATTGACTGTTTGCTTCGCTTTATCCTTTCTACCACCTTTTCCGCAGTGATGCTGCGCGGCAACCTCATTTGCAAATTTCTTCATTGGCCGGGAGGAGCACCGCAGCTGAAGATCTCGCCAACAGCAGCAGATGAGCTACCAAACGTGCCACTCATCTACCCTAAGTAACTGGTTTTCAGGCGCCAGATATTCGCCCTCGCCCCTTCTCCTGTCAGTTTAAACAGTTCTGCCACGGGAAGGCCAGGAGCTGGACTTGACTGCCAGAGGCTGTTTGTGGCGCGTTTGCAGTCCTTAGAACCTCTCTCTCTTATCTTTTTGACAAGATTTTTTGTCTCTCCAGCTCTTCTCATACATTCTTCATTAGTTATTTTTGCTGTCCAGGGGATTCGCAACATTCTTCTAATAAACTACATTTCTGCTGCTTCCAATGATTTTTGTGCAGACTTGCCTAATGTCCATGATTCACTTCCATATAACAAGATAGGTTCAATATAGCATTTTAGGACTCGTTTTCTAACATTCATTGATAACGATGTGTTAGCTAATATGTTTCTCACTCTCTGAAATGCAGTTTTTGCTTGGCCTATTCTGTTCCTAATTTCTGTTCTGCATTTCCCATCTGAAGTTATTACTGCTCCATGGTATTTGAATTTCTGCACCTGCTTTAGAATAGTTCCGTTTAATTTTATACTGCATGCTGGTGGATTCTGTTTCTTAGATATAACCATAGTCTCTGTCTTTTTGATGTTCAAAGTAAGGCCTTTCTATTCCTTTCTTTGGCGACTTTATCCAAGAGATGTTGTAGGTCTTGTTGGTTCTCAGCTATCAGTACTGTGTCGTAAGCATACCGAAGGTTGTTAATATTGTATCCTCCAATATTTATGCCTGGTTCTGCGATGATCGTTCTTAGAATATTCTCACTGTACAGAGAAAAAAGGTCTGGAGATAGTACACATCCTTGTCGTACCCCTTGTTTTATAGGTTGATATTTTCCATTTCTATTTTCAACTCGAACTGCTGCTTCTTGGTGCCAGTATAGATGTTTTACAATCCTCAGGTCTTTGCCGTCTGTATTGATGTCTTCAAGTATACTTTTTAAAAAATGCAGAAATCTGACATATAAATCTGGGGGGCGGGGGCGGAGGAACAAAGAATTAATCTAGATGTTGTAATGAAGTTGCTAAAGAACAGTTCCACACAGTTGTGCTCCAATGACTTGTGCAATGACCCTCAATTCCAAATCAACGCAATTTGATATGGCCTCTGTAACGTCCTTTGGTACATAAGTGTGTGCCAAATAGCTTCTTATAACTACTACTTTATCTGTTACAATTATTTCTTATGAGTTCCACAGAAATGGGGAAAGGTAACCCTGTGGCACACCACTGGATACAATACAGAAGACATGTTAGTGACCATCCACGATCTGTCGCTACACTAGAAGATGATGTGATCAGTATTCACGTCTGGAAGAACCTGCTTCCCTCCGAAGCTCCAGCAGGAAGCAGATACCCATTTCTACCATTGTATTAACCCTCTCTTGCAGGGATCAAACCACCACTAGTCTTCATCATGAGAAGCAAGTAAACTATCCACTTCGCCGCTCAGGTGCCCAATATTTTATTGACTTTTATTAATTTTTTTTCTAGATTTGTATATTCCTACCGCTGAGTTTACAGGGCGTCGCAAACCACCGGCCTTCATCTGACAAACCACGACACTATTCACTTCGATACTCAAATGCCTTTATTTTCTGGTTGAGACTATTCGCGCGGTATTTTAGTGTACCGGATCTCAGACTATTCGCACACTGACCTACGTTGCGATTTACGCATGTCTCGTGACCACTGACGAAAACTGTTTTTATTTTTAATCTGAAAGGGTTATGCCTTTTTATTACAATTACAAAGTCTTGCTATTAGAAGAATTGTAAAACTAGTGCTCTGCTGGACGACTGACGAGTCTAGCGATTAAATGGACAGTAATCAGGTCAAGACATGCGCAGTGGACACTGAATAACCTAAACTCCGAGCTCAGGCTACAGGTACACTAGAATCCTATGAGAGTGGACACTGCCTTATTTTACTGGAGTTTTATGATTTTAACTGCTGTCACTTTCTTCTGACCCTTTCCTCTCTCCCCCCCCCCCCCCCCCAAGCTGCTGAGTATAAATGAGGCGATGTATGTATTAAACCAAGAAAGCAACATCAGAATAACACATAAACAAAAAAATTTTTAAAAAAAACGATCCACGAACTGAACAAAATATGACCATTCATTTTATGACTGATGACATTTGTGTGAGTGGCACCGAGGATCATTCAGTGTAAGCAGCAACAACAACAAAAAAAAAGAATAAAATAACATGAATGATGAAAAAAGAACTGAACAGAAATATCATCACATACCTGTGGCAGGCATGAAATTATTGGATACAGCTGAAGATAAAACATAAATATTTAATGAACTGTGTTATTTAAATAAACCTGTTACGTCACGATAAAATAACAAAGTATTACACGAACAACAGCCATGAGCATCTTTAAAAAAATAACTATTTTAGGAATAACAATATAACAGCTATACTTATTTTAAAAATAACTATTTTAGGAATAACATTATAACAGCTATACCTATACTAATTAATTATAATCAGTATGACTTATATTATTAAACTAATTGGACTCACAATAACAACTATTATCCATATTATAAAACTAATGTAATGAACATAATAATTATGCTTATATTGAATTATTTGTTGTGAATTCTCACTCATGTCCAACTACATCCAGGAAAATTTGTGCTCAAAGACAAAGAGGATGTTGGCTGATAACTGTCTGTCACTGGTAGCATTTGTTCATAATCTGATACACTGAGGTGAAAAAAAAAAGATGAAAGATTATCTGACACAGAAGGAAAAGGATGAAAGGTGGGCCTGATATGGAAAGAAAAGGATGAAAGATGATCCTCTGAACAGATGATGATGATTCTTAAGTCTGGAATGAGAGAGACAGGCAGTCTCAGACCAGAGACCTGAAAACTGCTACCATCTATTGGACAAAGTCAAGAGACTGTGGGTAATTTGCTCAAAGTGAAAAACTGGCTGTAATTAAAAAATGGCATGTTAGCAGACAAGCTATGGGAATAGACAACCTAGGGGAGCAGTCAAACTAGGACAGCAGACAAGCTAGGGGAGCAGACAACCTAGGGGAGCAGATAACCTATGGGAGTAGACAAGCTAGGGGAGCAGACAACCTAGTGGAGTAGACAACCTAGGGGAGCAGCCAGGAGGAGGTGTGGCAGAAGAGACTGGGAATTCATGACTGATCAAAGTCCTACCTCACTTCACTGCAGGAACAGGATGCTGAGATGACCAGGGAGGGGAGAGCAAGGGGGAGCTAGCATACTTCAGAACCAACTGACCACAAGAAGTTTTGAGACAGTCAGCTAGTATGTGGCTTATGAGGCAAGGCGACTGCATTCTGAAAAAGTTTAGAAGCAAACTATTCTACACTGCAGTGTATTGCCAATAATCTACCACTTTCATAACATCAATGTTACTAGCATGAAATATTTTCCATTACAGCATGAAATTCAACAGATTATGGCAGATACTGCATTAAGGAGAAACATGAAAATAAAACAGCTGAAAATATGAGTATAACTTACAGGAACAAACAAAACAGCCAGTTTAATCTCAGGGCTACACAAACAACTTCATAATAAACACATCAACCATACTTTTACTGGGAAATGACACATCTCAAAACATGAATCTTCAAAAAACCTTATAAAAACCAGTTATTTTATTTGTAATCTTTTCTAAAAACACATTTACATGGTCTAATGGAAGGAAAGTAAAAAAAAAGGGTGTCTGAGTGGCGAAGTGGTTAGTGCACTGGTCTTTCATGGCGAAGGTCGGGGGTTCGAATCCGACCAGAGGCACCCCAGTCACCCAGCTGTAGAAATGGGTACCCGACTTCTTCTGGAGTTGGGGAAGGAAAGGCGGCCAGGCGTGATACTGACCATATCACCCTCTAGTTTGCTGACAGGTTAGGGAAAATATGGGCACTAACACCATATCCCTATGTGCCTCTAAGGCATGACAGGATTACCTTTACCTTTTTTAATGGGAGGAAAGATTTTAAAACCAAAAATAGCTGAAAGATATTTATAAATACCCAAACAAAGACTTTAAACTTTATAGTCTCCAGCAAATTCTCTGAGGACTTCATGTATATTTCCTGGACATATTATGTTACTTTTCCTAAACCAAATCTCTGTCCCTTCTTCATCTTTTCGCTCATTGTTCAAGTCTTTAATCAACTGCGGACATGAAATTTATAGCAGAGAATAAAGCAGACATTCAGACCCAATATTCTAGTCCAAGTGTAGAAAGAAAATGCTCTGATTTCACTAGGTAAAGGTCTACAAATGAAACATGGTGAACTTAAGCAAATGAAAATAGTGATGTGATTTACTGAGGCTGTTAACATCTGTTGAAATTTTGTAAGCATAAATCAAATATCTGCATCTGAAATGTTAACATGAAACAAAAGACCAGTACTTAAGTGGAAACTATCAGCATTCTCACACATATAACTCACAGACTTGTTACACATAAAACACTGCTATCATCCTGACAAGCTGAAATTCATGACAGACACTTAAAGGTAACACATGAATTAGAAAGATTGGGAAAGATACACAAGGGGTGACAAAAACTTAAAGGTAACACATGAACTAGACAGACTGGGAAAGATATACAGAGAGTGACAGACACTTAAGGTAATACATGAATTAGACAGACTGGGAAAGATACACAGGGAGTGACAGACACTTAAAGGTAACACATGAATTAGACAGACTGGGAAAGATACACAGGGAGTGACAAAAACTTAAAGGTAACACATGAATTAGACAGACTGGGAAATATACACAGTGAGTGATAAAAACTTAAAGGTAACACATGAATTAGACAGACTGGGAAAGATACACAGGGAGTGATAAAGCAAACACAACAGTTTTTAAACTAGTGACTCTCAAACTGGGTGATACATCCCCATGGGAGGGACAGTGAGAAGACCCAAAGAAGTATTCTTGGGCGATACCATTCCCTTGGATGAACAGTTGGATGACCCAAAGGGTTATGGGTGATACAGCCCCTTGGGAAGGGAAGTGGGAATGCCAAAAGAGGGTTCAGGGTGATACAGCCTCAGGGAAGGACAGTGGGAAGACTCAAAGAGGTGATCATGGGTGAAACAGCCCCCTCCAAGAGACAGTGGGAAGACTCAATAAGGTGTTCATGGGTGATATCACCCCATGTGAAGGGCAGTGGGAGGACCCAATGTTTAGGGGTGATACCATCCTCTGGAAGGGGCAGTGGGAGTACCCAAAGAAGTGTTCAGGGGTAATACAGCCCACTGGGAGGAACAGTGGGAACACACCCAAAGAAGTATTCAAGGGTAATACAGCCCGCTGGGAGGAACAGTGGGAACACACCCAAAGAAGTGTTCAAGGGTAATACAGCCCGCTGGGAGGAACAGTGGGAACACACCCAAAGAGGTGTTCAGGGATAATACAGCCCGCTGGGAGGAACAGTGGGAACACAACCAAAGAGGTGTTCATGGAAATGGAGCTGCAGAGAGCATAAGAACCAAAATGAGAAAAAAAAAAAAAGTTTCTGAGTCAGTGGGGATGTGACCTGAGAGACAAAGAGGTGGCAGTCAGAAAAATGTTTTGGAACCACTGGTTTAACTGTTGACTCCAGCTACTGTTGTCCAGCAACAAGAAAAGTTACATCAACAGTACAGGTATGCTGTTCAAAAAAAGGAAACACAACACTATTGTAGTCGTAATGGACGCCAAATTTCAAACTTGTATCAAAATTTTATTTTCTGGAATTAAAGTTTCAATCTTGGCATGAAGAAACTTCAAGACTTTAGCAATGAAATGATGTTCGTTAAATTTGGTTTGGACTTTTATTCTTTGCAACTTAGGCCTCCATTTCAGTAAGATGTATGGCCTCCTTTGGTCTGTGTCAGAGAAGGACATCTCCTTGACATGGATCCAATTAGCCGTTGGATCTGTTGTTGTGGGATGGCTGCCCACTCTTCCTGCAGTGCAACAGACTACCGCTGGAGTCTGGTTGGCGCCACGTCTTGCTGGTGGACTTATCTGTTGAGTTCATCCCATAAGTGTCATATTGGGTTCATGTCTGATGACACGGATGACCACGGAATGGTCTGGACATTGTTGTCAGTGAGGAACTGAGTGGTGAGTTGTGCCACACAAGGTCAACCATTATCCTGCAGAAAAATCGACCCTGGTGCAGCCAGAAATGGAAGGACATGAGGAAGAAGAATTTCAGCGACATATCATTGGCCATTCAGACATCCTTCAATTTGCACCAGGTCGCTTCTTCCCATGAAGTTGATCATCCCCCACACCAATACACCTTCACCACCATGTGGAGGAGCCTCATCCATGCAGTTCTGGGCATAGAGCTCATGGACTCTGCAATAAACTCTTATCCATCTATCATGTCACTGGAGCAGAAAAAATGATTTACCACTGAACCAAACCCTTCTTCAGTCATTCACAACAGTCTATTGACAATGCTGGTTTGCCTACTGCAGTCAGTGCTGGCAATGCCAGTCCATAAGAACAGGACCTCTGTAGGGTCTTCTAGCCCAAATACCAGCATCGTGCAGCCAGTTCCTAACCGTTTGATCTGAAATTCGACGAGCTGCTGTCATTGACTGGACTGTTGAGGATGCAGATGCAAATCGATTACTGAGGTGACACAGCCGTATGAAGCGGTCTTTGGCAGGAGTTGTGACTATGGGTCTGCCACTGCGCAGCCAGTCTGCAACTGAGCCAGTTTATTGAAATCATCTCCAAAGGTGACTAATGGTGCTTCTAACCACATTAAATTGTCTGGCAAGTACACTTTGTGACTGCCCAGTCTGTAAACGTCCAGTGATGAGTCATTGTTCTGTAGTGAGATGAGCCATACTTGCGCACGGAATTTTCACATGAATTGATTCGAGGAGTGTCAATCTTTTATAGGCATTCAATAACATGGTCAGTGAGTTTTGTGTTCAGTAAGTTTCACTGGATTCTCGTGAACCTGTCATGAGTTATTGTCAAAAATGCTGTTTTGACTAGTGTCACTTTTCTGTGCTCATGAACCATCTACTGAGTATAATTCAGGTCAGCATGTGAAGTTGATGTCCAAGTGAATGTTTCAGGCAATTTGCCCTTGTCTGATCAGCAAACTTCAGTTTAAATCGCAACATCATATTTGTTGTGCTTCTTTTTTTGAACAGTATATTTTCCATCTCTATAAATCAAAATTATCATTCTTCATCAATATTATAAAATTCCCATGTTAAAACCTATACATAAATCAATATTGTCAAATTCTAATAACTTAAACCTGAACTGAACACATCATGTTTTATTACCACCTCAAAAATTAACATTCACCTGCAATTTAACAAACACCAAAGTCAACGTTTAAAGATAAGAATTATATCTGAAAAAATTAACACTTGATTATATCAACATGCCAAATCTTAATGCTAAGAAAAGACCAAAAAAAGTCCAATTTTAACACTCAGCCAAAAGGTCAACATAATTATCCTCTCAAAATGTATCACCGAATGTTAAAAACTATCCAAAGATTAACATTATCACACACCAAGTTTAACAATCTGCCAAAAGTTAACGTTATCAGACACCAAAGATAAATATTCTGTGAAAGCTTCATATTCCAAAATTAACACAGAGACAGATGCATAACATTATTATACCCAAATTGTTAACATTCAAGCAAAAGTGTGAAGATGATGATGATGATATACAAGTTAGCACTCAACCATAAATAACAATATGCCTGAGGAAACCAGAACTATAGGATTTAACATCCTTCGTCAATGTTTTCATTTTACAATCCTAAGTCAATAATTTCTTATGCAAATTAATTTTGATGTTCTAATCTTATGTCGATGTTTTCTTAGGCAAATTAGTTTTTTAATGTTCTAATCTTATGTCGATGTTTTCTTAAGCAAATTAATTTTAATGTTCTAATCTTGTGTTGAAGTTTTCTTAGGCAAATTAGTTTTAATGTTCTAATCTTGTGTCAACGTTTTCTTAGGCAAATTAGTTTTAATTGTGTCGGTGTTTTTAGTCAAATTAATTTTCATGTTCTAATCTTGTGTTGATGTTTTCTTAGGCAAATTAGTTTTAATGTTCTAATCTTGTGTTGAAGTTTTCTTAGGCAAATTAGTTTTAATGTTCTAATCTTGTGTTGATGTTTTCTTAGACAATTCAAGTAAAAGAAAAATATTACTATTAATTTGACACAAGAAAATAAATGCTTCAAGTTAGACACCAGGTCACACAACGAATTATCACTCAGAAATTTCACAAAACAATTCAGAATAAAAAGAATATAATTAAAGAACAAATATCTACATGAAACAAAACTGACAAAAGAACTTATAAACAAACTGCGTTCCACAGAATATCTTCACTTTCTTTAAAAACGGATAGAAAGAATTTAAAAAAAAAAAAGACAAGAACAACCAGCAAAAGACAGAACTTCTAACAAGTTTGTTTTTTTTTTTTAAATGAAATCCCTGACAAGCTCAGAAAACCTGGACTCATGAAAGTCTTTTCTCAATTATCACATTATCCTTCACATTAGAAAGGCAACATAACACAAAGATACAGCCTCTTGTTGAGACAACTAACAAGGCATGGGAAAACATGGTCTGCCCAAGCAAGACTGGATAAACTAATGAACTACCTGTGTCCTGGAATGCAGTTCTGAATATTAGTTTAAAAAAAAAAAAAATAACATGCTATCATGTTCCTTATTAACAGTCAACATGAAATGAATCTGATAATGGTTAACCAAAGGTGACAGCTACCAGTAAAATGCCTGACCAAAGGTGACAGCTGCCAGTAAAATGCCTGACCAAAGGTGACAGCTGCCAGTAAAATGCCTGACCAAAGGTGACAGCTGCCAGTAAAATGCCTGACCAAAGGTGACAGTTGCCAGTGTTTGTTATCATCCATGCAGAGACTGGTAATGTCAAACCACAGTATAAAACAATGGTTCTTAACAGGGGATATCCATACCTCTTGTGACACAAGTGATATGGAGTATGGGATTTCACCTTGATTTCCAAGGAGAAATCTTAGATTGTAATTTTCTTTCACCTTCTTCCATTCATAGCTACTCGGAAGCAAAGTAAAGTGAAAACAAAAAATTGGGCCTTGCTCTGTTGCTGGTCCCGGGGAGTTTGCTCTCAAGGGATGTCCATATGTGCTTAGTCACTTCGGGGACAGTAAACACCATAAAAATATCTGTGACAATGCATATAGTCAGCAAAACAATGACAGGACATGCCGACATGAAGATTTCATGGAACAGACCATGCCAGCTGAAGCAAGTAACAGGGGAGAATTTTTCACGTTACCGAACACGTGCAGGGGAAATGACTACAGCATCAGGATTAAATCAAACACCAATCGTGTTCTGCCACATGTAAAGTAAAATCAAATTAATGACATCTTTTAAAGTCGCACCTAATGGAAATGATGATGATTCTGACAGTCTGGAGAAGGGGATATAAGGACATATTTGATAACCCACTTGGGGTATGGGGAAAGTGGGTAATCCACTCGGGGCATGAGGACATACTGGAGAAACCTATGAAAGTATGTAATGATAAAAACATTAAGAACTCTTGGTACAAACTTTTCTCAGAACTGGCAGGGATTCAGTTACTCATTCCCTCAAAATAGCAAGATTAACAAAGTTGTCCTGAAAACCCTCCTACTGCAGAAACTTGGCACTGCTGGAGTTACACTGTCAGATGAAATGGATCAAAGAGCTCTGCTGAAACAGATCAGTGATGGATTATCTTGAAATCAAGGAGGCTGACATCAAAACTCTGCTGCCAATAGAAATCTTTGACAAAGCTGTAGACAATGTGCTGATGTACTGAGAACCTCCACATTACAAGGAAAAGACTGGGCCATCAGTTCAGCTGTTTGGAGTGTAACGATCAATGGTTAAAAACATCCAACAACTTACAGATCTCTGGGAGTCTTGACCCAGAGGGCTCCCCCTCCTCATGTGTCAGTAGTTTAAAGGGCTAAAAAGCTCATCTAAGAGTATGGATGGGGGTAACTTTCTCTGATGATTTGGGATGTTGTGTAGCTGATGGCCTGCATGATGGATCAGATACTCTGGAGAAGCATAATAGCCAACGCCAGTCGGCATGGCACATGATGATGATGATGTAGTTGTTCTGTTCTCCACAACAGAAGGCTTTCTGCATTATTTTTGTTAACATTTTTATAGTTATATCAAATCCTTAACCTCTGATCAGAAGTTCAAGGTCAAAGAATTTATGTTTGATCACAGGGTACTACTGAATGCTTGGGATTTATTTTTGTAATGAAAAGTTACTGTCAGGTTCAGAAGTTCAGCTCTCACTTCCAGTCCACATTCTGTATGCATTCTGCACATGTGGCAATGACGGACTCTCAAAGCACGCTTTGCAAGATAGAGAGAGGCTTGCTACAACATTGTTCAGCTCTTGCAACAATCCAGTGCCACCAGACTGACATGGACGTACTGTCCAGGCCATGCAGAGGTCAGGGGTAATAAAGTAGCCGATCATGTTGCCCATAATGCTATTGCAACAGATAAGATTCCTATGGATAGGATGGATATTCTGAAGTTGGTGGCAGAGGACCTGATGCAGGAGGAGGAAAGGGCATGTGCTGATAATATATATCTACAGAGGATGAAAGACAGAGGAGGAGGAAAGGGCATGTGCTGATAATATATATCTACAGAGGATAAAAGACAGAGGAGGAGGAAAGGGCATGTGCTGATAATATATATCTACAGAGGATAAAAGACAGAGGAGGAGGAAAGGGCATAAGCTAATAATATATATCTACAGAGGATGAAAGACGGAGGAGGAGGAAAGGGCATAAGCTGATAACATATATCTACAGAGGATGAAAGACAGATGTGAGGACAGGAGAAGGAAGAGGCAGGTGGCTGACTGGCTGAATTCAAAGTTGCCGGAACCAACAGATGACTGGCACAATTAGTGTTCATATTCTTCAGTGCTTACTGAAACAGAGAGCACAGCGTGTATGGATGTGCCATAAGTGCAATGATGCTAATTTCTAGATTCAAGATTCTCTTTAAGTTAAAAATGCAGCATTTCGATACTGGGGAAACTCTAGTTTTAAGACATACGTGAAACTTACTGTTGCCATCTACATTAATCTTTGTCATTATCTGAATAATTTGTATGAACGACAGACAATCCAGCATGTCTCTACGAGCTATCAAAGTCTTCCGCATGGTAATATCACGTTACATACACACAGATGATAAAGCAGTAAAGCTGTGATAAAAAAAATCAGTAGTAAAAATGGTGAGAGTAAGCTCTACTTATTAACAACGCAACAATATTTCAGCCTGCACTTTCTTCAGGCAGCAACAGGAAATATTAAGAGAAATTTGGCAAAACAGATACCAAAGGTGAAAAAAAACCCATAAAACTTAAAGTTTTGTTATTTAAAAATAGAAAGTTCTTATGTCCAAAGTTAATTCTATTTTACCCATTATGTAAAATTATTTCAGAGCAAAATGTAGTCACTACTGAGCACAGTATACACCTCCAGGGACTGCAATATCAGCATGGATTGTCCATGAAAAGTTCCCTCTGGTCTCTTTCATCCACAAGTTCTTTCTTTTGCACTGTGTGAATGAACTATCCTCACACTGCTCTGTAGCAAACTGAAGACCCATCACAGCACTCAGAGAAAGATCTCAGGTTACATGGGGATGAAGCACATGATCCCGGCTCAGCAGGTTCTAGAGGTAGAGATGACACAAAACACCTTTGCACAGAACACCAGATCTATGCATAGAACACTGGTAGATCTATGCACAGAACACTAGATTTATGCATGGAATACTAGCAAATCTAAGTACAGAACATTAAGATTTATGAACAGAACACTAGATCTGTGCACTGACACTTTTATCTAGCTCACCTTTGTACAGGCAAAGCAAAAGACCAACAATCAGCACATCAAAAGTGCAAGAACGATGTACTTCACAAAGAAAGTGCAAGAACAATGTACTTCACAAAGAAAGTGCAAGAACAATGTACTTCACAAAGAAAGTGCAAGATCGATGTACTTCACAAATAAAGTGCAAGATTGATGTACTTTCTCAAAGAAAGTGCAAGATTGATGTACTTCACAAAGAAAGTGCAAGAATGATGTACTTCACAAAGCATGGTATCTCAAAAGAGCTCTGACCTTCCAAAGTGTACAGCCCACTTGACTGCAGCAACAAATTTTAAACAATCACATTTTTCTTTTAATAAATAAAATGACATACTCAATACAAAACAAACAACTTCCTCACTGGATAATATTCTGATTATTCACATAACATTTGGCATTATTCAATGGATAATCATTTGATCACTTTAAGGGTATCCACACCACGTGCTGCAGCAAGCCATGTTTTCGCCCATGATGACAATATTCAGTAGCAGAAGAGTAAGATGGCTGGGCATGTCCATTTGACATAGTCCTTTGTCACTACTTTCTATTCTTTTTTTACAACTGATAGAAAAATCTAACATGGACAGCTTGTGCATCAGTTTTGGCCTAACTTAAAAGTCTGCCCGCTATTACTCGCTAGTGAATAATTTACCAGAGACAAAAAAAAAAAAAAACTCATCCTAAACTAATTAGCAAAATAAAGAAAAGAAAAACAAAGAAGATCTCAAAACAATGCAGTTTTCTGTTCTTCAGAAGTTAACTCTTGATAAAATGAGATTCATCAGTTTACCCTGCAAACGCAACTACTTCGCTTGTCTGCTGTCCACTGTTTAATAACTGGGTGAAAATAACGTTGCATGTGGGGCGCTAGTGGTAACTAAAAGACAATGATTCTAAAGTTGGAGACTGTCAGGAAAAAAAACAATGTACACAAAAGTTCAAATGCATGAAAAGTAAATGTTCTATGCTTTACATTATAAAACTAGAACATTCATATACTTTACATCTGTGAATTAAAACACTCACATACTTTACTTATACAAGTTAGAATTTTATACATTTTACATATAAAAGAAAAAAAAAAAAGAATCAGTACTAATGTTAATTAAAATGATACAGATTTACCTGAAACACTGATAAATAAAATATATACATTCTGTTTTCATTTCTAAACAACTGATAATAGTGTATACATTCTGTTTTCATTTCTAAACAACTGATAATAGTGAGTTTGGTTTCAATAACATATTTTAGTTCATGAATGACATATTTATGAATGACAGAAGAGTTCTTCAAATATCATGGACACAAAAAAGAACAAATATATACATACTACAAGAACTTAATATTGAAGAAGGCTGGCTAGTAAACAGGATTAGACAAAGAAAACTTAAATATTTTGGACACATTAAATGTCATGATAATCTAGAGAAGACTGTCTTGGAAGGATACATAATGGGGAAAAGAAAGAGAGGAAGACCAAGACAAAGATGGCTGCAAGACGATAATCTGCAAATGGATGCATCAGCAGCAGGGCATCTTGCTTACAACTGAGAGGCCTACAGGAGTGCTGTTAAGGAGGCAAAGTTCCACACGGGACATGCAAATGACTGACTGAATGACATATTTTACGAGCCACACATACAAGAATGCCATCTTGATATTCCATGAGCCACCAACAAGCAAGAATGTCTTAATGTTTCACGTGCCATGCACAGCCAAGATCATGATATTTTATGTGCCACCAACAAGCAAGAATGTCTTAATGTTTCATGAGCCATGCACAGCCAAGATCATGATATTTTATGAGCCATATAAAATGCATGAATCATAGCCATGCAGTTGTACCTGCAAGTTTTATAAACCACATTAATATTAGATGATAAAATAAATAACAGATGACAAACAAGAGCACAAATATAGGTGTTTTATGAGTCATACATGTCCAGTATAACTAGACAAATAAAATGTAGTTATTTCATTACAGTAACTGACTGTAGATTAGGCGTGGCTATATATACGAGTATTATTCTTAGAAAGGCCCCGAGGTTCGCCCAGCATCTAAAAATGTGAACCAGAGAAATCTGAGAAGGTAAATGCGGCCAGGTGTGATACCACAAAGCACTTTCATGTACTGAAGGTCGTGGAAACACGGGCCTAACACCATATCCCCAATATGCTTTAATGGCATGGAAATGGACTGTACCTTTACCTTTTTTTGCAGCATTCTTCCTGTCTAACGCAAAATTGTTTGGTAACATGAAGATACAAGACTTTACACTTACATTTCTATAGGACATTTGAAAAGTTCTTGAACTGTGCGTAGCAGACAAGAGATGCCAACAGGACTGTAAGATGAAGATTCATCAGTACATCATGGAAGACACATGAATTATGAAGGCTACTGAACAATTACAAGAGTTTAATGGTACAGAAATAGCACAATACTGACAGTTATGAGTGTGCTACAGACTAATGGGCAAGCATGAAGAAAGAAAAAGGAGCCTGACATTTACAAAAGACCACTGAAGATACAGAAATAAAACAGAACCTGGTAGTTACAAAGGACTAATGATATGGAAAGAAAACTGAACCTGGTAGTTACAAAGGACTAGTGATATAGAAAGAAAACAACCTAAATGTTTAGAAGGACAAAAGATGATGTGGAAAGAAAACGGAACCTGTCTGTTTTGAAGATCTAATAATGATAATGAAGAAAACAGGATCCAACTGTTTTGAACAACTAATGATAACATAGAAAGAAAACAGGATCCAACTGTTTTGAACAACTAATGATAACATAGAAAGAAAACAGAATCTGACTGTTTTGAAAGCCTAAATAAAGATGACTATGAAAAAAACATAAAAAACAAGACCTGTTTTGAAAGACTGATGATGACACATAAAGAAAACAGCACATAACAATTACTGTCTAACAATAATATTTTTTAAAAAACACACTCACATTATAAAACAGCTACGATAGAGTGTAGTCTTAGAAAGAAAACAGCAAACAACAAACATGAAGACTGCAGAAAAATTGGGGGAAAAAAAATATATAAAATTTAAGGATTTCTACTAGCATAAAAATATGTTTCATGAGCTTTAGAAGACAGAATATAATTCATAACAAAGCATTCAAAAAACAATAATCAGGTTCGTTTTGTTCTAAAACTCAAACAAGTTAAGACAGAACACATTCACATTTTTATTATCTGAGAATAATTCAAGAAAACCAGTTTTATTACTCACAGCAACAGCCTGACCCAGTCCATGTTACCCCAGTGGTCTAAGATGTAGCAAACATAATTCAGAGGACTCTACACAACAGACAAATAACACAGACTCTCTCAATGAGCTAACACTATATTATCACAGCCAAAGCAGATACAAGATAAAACGACACTATCACAATCAGTGGCTGAAATCTGTTAAAACAACACTATCACAATCAAAAGAAGTAGCAGTATAAAATGACAATAATTATCACAATAGAAAGGGGAAAAGCAGGATAACATGACAACACTGGGTATTAAGTCAGATAATGAGTCAGAAAATCCTACACAAGACAAAATAAAATGAGAAAATATGCAGGAAACTCTACTGTAGAGAGTGGAACAACAACACAACTCCTTCAGATCATCAAAGTACCCCCCCCCTCCCCCCAGACAAGTGTTTCGGCCCTATTAAACTCCAAGGGGGTGGGCCCCTCTGGGTCATGATTCCCAGAGGTCTTGCGAGTTGTTGCTTTTTTTTTCCTTCCCAGTCCCGGGACTGAACTCGTGATCCAGAAAAGAATAGAGTAAATGATATCAGAAATACTACCCTTATGAAAACCACATATTAAAGAAAATGGGCTAATGACATATGTATCTGCTGCAGAAAAAAAAAGAAACATCAACAAAACTGGAGTCATAAAACAAACTGTTATTGCTGTAATACTGCTGGCTCTAGGTACTATCTCAAATCTTGTACAAAATATGACAAATGACAAATTTAACAGCACAATAAACTCCCATGCATGCAAAATGATCAGGTACTAAAGAAGACCATCAACAGCTCAAGATTTGCATCAGACCAAGAGGATGCTCAAAAACAAAAGAAGTTCAAGTGATCTTCAAAAAAAAAAAAAAAAACCATGGGATATCACTGAACAATTTCATGCACCTGGCACGGTACCACACACTACACATCCCTACAAAATGTAATGGCTTAAACTGAAAGATAAGTTAAATAGCTCTCTTGTATGGATGCAAAAGATAATCAAAATTTCACTGATAATGTTCATAAACAGCTGTGTGCTCTGAGGGACTACAATACCACAAATGTGAAACAAACTAATGAAATGATCCTGTTAATAGCACTGATTAAAGCATAACAATTGGGTTATGCAGATACGAGTGGTGATTGATAAGTTCTCGGTATAAGGTACAACGGATTATTTGTGGACAACTTTTTTGGGCTTATTTCTCAACATAGCCCCCTTGCAAGTTTATGCACTTAGTCCAGCGATCCTGGAGCACACGGATACCTTCTTTGGAAAAGTCAGCATTTTGTGCCAGTAGAAAGTGGTCTACAGCATGAATGACATCATCATCTGAAGCAAATTTACGACCACTGAGCTCCTTTTTCAGTTTGGTGCACAGGTAATAGTCCAAAGGGGTGAAATCTGGGGAATAAAGAGGATGTTCAAGAAGCTGGAAGCCACATTCATGAATGGCAGCCACTGCCACTGTTGACTTGTGAACTGGAGCATTGTCTTGCTGAAAAATGAATCCTCTCTTCAGTTTCCCTCAACGCTTTTCCTTCAGTTTGACCCGCAGTTGATCTATCTTATTACAATAATAGGGCCTGGTGACCGTTCTGCCCTTTTGAAGATAGTCTACCAATAGCACACCTTCTAAATTCCAAAAGATGGAAGCCATCACTTTGCCCACAGATAGAACGACCCTTGCTTTCTTTGGAGGTGAGGATCCATGATGTTTCCACTGCTTTGACTGTTCTTTGGTTTCTGGTTGAAAATGATGAACCAAAGTCTCATCATAGTCACAAATTGCTGAAGAAACTTTTCAGGATCTGCAGAAAAATGGCCAAGATTGTCTCTTGACATGTTGAGACGCTGTCATTTGTGATCAGCTCCAAGAAGTTTCAGGACCCATTGAGCAGAGAGCTTTGTCATTTGAAGATCACTGTGAATAATGGCATGAACACGTTCCTGGGAGATGTTCAACTCAGTACCAATGTACCGCTCAGTTAGTCGTCGATCCTCCACTATCACGTCATGAATTCTGCTGGTGGTTTCATTCTTGGTCTTCCTGGATGGGGATCATCTTCCAGATTCTCCATGTTTGAACTGAGCTGCCCATTTCTTCACTGTGCTGTAAGAAGGGGCATTCTCCCCTAGAGTCTCCACCATATCCTCATGGATCTCCTTTGATGATAAGCCCTTGATGCAGAGGTAGCGAATGACTGCTTGATGAGAAATTTTATCCATTTTCTCAATTTCTGCCACCCATTACCACTTCAGTAGCCTGTAAAAAAAAACTGGTTGCAGTTAATTTCTTGAAACTTGGTGTTTAATCTTACATTAACCTGATCTACAAATGCACCTAATATGAACTGTGCTTTTCAAATATTTGTACCTTATAATGAGAACTTATCAATCAACCCTCGTAACTAGACTTCATGTAACTTAACCCTTTTGTACATTTTAACTCTCTGACTACTATGGACAGTTTAAACAGTTTTTTAAGAAACAACTTGTAAAATTTAACTGCAGTTATCTGGCTTTGGTCTGCAGCTGAGAGTTTGTAAATTTTATTTCACATCCATTTCATATTTGTGATGGTTGAACCAAGCCTGAAATATCATTATGAGATTTAAAAGTATAAAATATATATTTTGTCATATATACTAACCTAAAAGTATAAACTAATTTTTTTTTTTCAGAAATCTTGACTGAAAGTATAAACTAAATGTCTGTTAGAAATCTTGATTCTAAAAGTATAAATTAAACATTTGTTAGAAACCTTGACCTAAAACTATAAACTATGTGTTTGTTAGAAATCTTAACCTAAAAATATAAACTATCTTGACCTAAAAAGTATAAACTAAATGTCTGTTAGAAATCTTGATTCAATAAGTATAAATTAAACATTTGTTAGAAACCTTGATCTAAAACTATAAACTATCTTGATCTAAAAGTATAAACCATCTTGACCTAAAAGTATAAACAATGTGTTTGTTAGAAATCCTTACCTAAAAGTATAAACTATCTTATAATAAAGTAAATAAAAAACATTTACTATATTGCAAGAAACAGGCATTTGTAGAAAACCCTTGCAGAAGCCCCATGTGCCCTGGGCACTTAAGGTTCAGAGAGAGAGAGAGAGAGATATTGCAAGAGAAGTTTTTGAGTGCCACCACTGCACACATTTTCTGTCAAACTTTTCATTCCCTGTGGGATTAGCATCCCTCATAATCTGGTCTGAGAAAAAGCACACAGTTGCCATGAGAGTGGATATCCAAAAGCCTTTTTCTGTTTTGTTTTAGACCATTATCCTGGCATATGTCACGGTACTGCCTCCAAGCTTGTACAACACTATGAACATAGAGTGTGCTGTAGCTGAAGAAACTATTAAATCTGCTATCTGTGTACTGAAGAAACTATTAAATCTGCTATCTTTCTACAACTGTGTGAGTTCTGCCATGTACAGCAGTGAGTATGCACTTTTTTTTTCTCATGAAGCAGAAACTACCAAGTCAAGTAAAGTAAAAAAAAAACATGCACGCTCAGACACACACATATATATATATATATATATATATATGAAGAGGGGGGGGGAAGAGAGTCAACAGAACCTGACAATCACTGGAAAACTCAACGGAAGAAAAAATAACAGGGAGATCAAGAAAACTATCTGAACTGGCCAAGAGGCACCACAAAAGAGAGGCAACAAGACAAATTAGAAATACCATGAGCCACTGCACATAATGGAGATGAACAATCACAACTGCCAGTTACTAACAGAATAGCATTTAATGAATAAACAAAAACAAAACAAAGTCTGAGTCACTGCTCTAAAGAGTGGCTGTTATGATTAAAGGATTACCAAGTAACTCCCTGGTCTAGGGTTTCTAAAATTCAAATTTTAGTGAAAAAAAAAAACAAAACAAATTTAGCTTTCCCACATAAGATATGAACAAACTTTTAAAAACTTTATATCATTAGTTCAGTTAAGTTTCAATAGGAACAAACTATACAGAGCTGCAACAAATGGCTAAAGAATAGCATATACATGTAGCTCTTCATACAATAGAAGCTGTCGTATTTGAAGTGCCCCAGTACACATCATGGACAAAACTGAATACCAATCAATGGTATTAAATACCCATGGCCCCTCTTCCGAAAGATAAGCCTGTCTTGCTATGCTGTCTCTCTGCTTTCTCTGCATGCTCAAACCACCTCCATTTTCTATCTGTGACCTGTGCACTGACTGGTTCTAGTTTAGTCTGCATCCACATTGCCTCATTTCTGATTTGTTCTGCCATTTAATCTGATCAAGCAGTTGGTTACAAGTGTCTTAACATCTTCTGAGTACAACTGTAGTGGATAATACACACTCACTAAATCTACAGACAGTACTGCATACACTTGTCATTTAAGTCTATTCCCTGCCACCTGCTGCATAGAATTCCTCCGTTCTGCAGATGGCCAGTTTTATTACTCACTGCACTGGCCTAGCCAAGTCCACGTTGTCACACTGGTCTAAAGTAAAATTCTGATGTTTCATTACATTCAAAACACAAAACTTCTGAAAATTTTCTGTATTAAAAAAAAAAAGAAGAAGAAACAAAAATTTACAGCCCGTGGAAAATAGAAATACTCCTATACCTGGACAAAAGCAATCAACAATATTTGCTTCTGTATTTAAATATTCCTAAATGGTGCATTAAGACTTACTTAAATTTATATACTTTGGTATCAAAGGGAAAAACTGAGCACAAACTATGTATAGTTTTCAATAGAAAAAAATATACTATTAAGCATAAATGTCTGTCCTTAAATGTAGCAGCTGCACTCTCAATATAAAGATGAATTCTGTCTCGATATAAAGATGAACCACACAACTGCAGACAAACAAACATTGCCCTACAATACTGGATATGCCTGGTGGAATTGAGGTGAGAAAAAATTAGTCTTCTGTCCTGACAAAAGCTAATCGCATTTCTCAACAAAGCTTGCCGGAAACATTCCAGTCTTTCCTGTCCTTTCCTGAGTGCCCTTGTACCAGCCATCTTCTCGCTTACGATGGACATGGATGATATCGCCAAGTTCAAGGGCTAGTTCTTGCTCCGTTTGTGGAGGATATGGTACTATGCAACAATATCTGATGAAATAAAACCATAATCAAAATATATGCAATTCATAATGTTACAAGAACCTGAAATATAATGGTGCATTAATATCAAAGAAATATCACTTTCTCAAATAGTCTTTTATCCATTCTTGTCATTAGTCAGGCAATCTTAAACTAATCAACAGTGGAGTTTAAAATCCTGCAACGTATTTATAAGACAGAAGCTCTATTCATTTTTTAGAAAACAGAAATTAATTAATTACATATATTTATTAACAAAAATTCATCTCACTCAGTTAGTGTTTGAGCGGCAAAGTGGTTAGTGCATTGGTCTCTCATGGCAAAGGTCGGGGGTTTGAATCCGACCGGAGGCACCCCATTCACCCAGCTGTAGAAATGGGTACCCGACTTCTTGAGTTGGGGGAGGAAAGGTGGCCAGGCATGATAATGACCATATCACCCTCTAGTGTGCTGACAGGTCAAGGAAAATATGGACACTAACACCATATCCCTATGTGCCTCTAAGGCATGACAGAATTACCTTTACTTTTTTACCTTTAGTTATATGCTATAAAGTCAAACATCTTAATTTATTTAAATGGTTAAAAAAAAAGGTAAAGGTAATCCTGTCATGCCTTAGAGGCACATAGGGATATGGTGTTAGTGCTGAAATTTAAACCTCCATAGTTAACACAGCGTATTATTATCCTCAGCCTGGGAAAAGAAAGCAGTCAAAACTTGTCTTATTCCAGAAAATCAACAAACATCCACTAACAGAGTTTGTTTGTCTATCCACTGCTATAAACAAATAAAACATATATATTTTCATCCATTTCATATCTTCCTGGCATCATCAGCTTATTCACTCATTTTTATGAACAATCCTTTCATCCGTCTGCCAGTCCACACGTAACACACAAACATAATCACAACAACTGTTCCATCTTTTTTTTTCTTCCTCAAGTGATTTCCTTTTTCTAATTATTTTTTTAAAATGTTTGCTGAACATATGAATACATATAACATTTGTTGTATAACAACATTTAAAGGCAGCAGAAGATTCTGTAACTGATGGATAGCATAACATCAGACAGAACTAACTGAGCGAAGGACAAAGTTACCAAACGGAATCGATTAAATTTTAAGAACTGCTTCAAGGACAAGAATATTGTTATAAAGCAGAAAAAAAAAAGCCACAAATCTAAATACTACCACAATCTGACTGTCTAAGAAGTCAATGCACGTTTATATGACCGTAAGATGTTCTCTGTAAAGAAGCTTATATACTCTTTCTCTCTCCAGATATACGGCCTTGTAGAGTTACAAAATCTCAAAAAGATGGTGAAAATCAACACAGCACAGATCAGATCACAGCAGGGTTGCCGAAGAATGCCAGGGTGGATGGTGCTGTGCAAGTACAATAAGGGAAACATCAAGATGGAGGAGTACTGGTATAAGGGAAATGTCAAGATGGATGAGAACTAGTATGATAAGGGAAATGTCAAGATGGAAGAGAACTAGTATGATAAGGGAAACATCAAAATGGAGGAGTACTAGTATGATAAAGGAAATGTCAAGATGAAGGAGTACTAGTATGATAAGGGAAATGTCAAGATGGATGAGAACTAGTATGATAAGGGAAATGTCAAGATGGATGAGTACTAGTATGATAAGGGAAATGTCAAGATGGATGAATACAAGTACAACAAGGGAAACGTTAAGATAAATGAGTACACTAAGGGAACTGAAAACAAAAACAAAAAAAAAACTTTTTTGTTTTTTCTAATTACCTAAAATTATAAGTCACAAAAACTGAAGGGAATAAAAAAAAAAACTTTTTTTCTTTGTCAGATTTACCTATTCTTTTTTTTTTCCATACAAACAAAAACACAAACCTTTCCCTGACAACAAGCTTGGGTCTTGGTTTGGCTGGTACAGGTGGTGCTGTTGTAGCATCAAAGGATGCAGCTTTCCTATGAGCACTGATCACACTACCATCGCCCCCTGCACCGATTCCTGAGATAGCAGTTCCATTCATTGGATATGAACCAGATCTGTTAATTAAACAGTCATACTTTAGGAATTTCATCATGAAACAGGCATATCTTGTGACTCCAAGAAACTCTTCTCTAATACATATAGATCTTCCACTTAATAAACTGTGAATTATCATTGCTATAGGAAATTTACTTTGCAATGTTAACTATATATATATATATATATAGATAGATATAAAGGTGCCAGAAAGGCAACAATTTTTGGTTATGGGGAATTCTCATAATACACAAGGCTTTGTATGGAAAATGAAATTGCTACCGTTTAACTTTTCATGGTGGTTTTCAGATGTTTAGTATTCCTGACACCTCTATTGACTTTCATCGCATCAAATTTAGAAGAAAAAAAAAAAGGAAACTAAGTTTTCTTTAAATGATTCATTTATTGTGAAAATTAAAAACAAAACATTTCTTATAAAACAGGTCAATCTTCTTCTTCTTATGTGTACAGTTACACAAGTTAATCCGTCTAAACAAGATGATGGGTTGTCTCCATGAATTTCATCATCAGCAGGACTTCTGCATGTGTGCCCCAGCTTTCCATCCATGCTCTTTTTCCGTGGCCAGGTTCGAACTTTTAGGCAGCCCATTCAAAATCACTTCTGAATAATATTCACAGCAATTATTGCAAACAAACCTGACATGTATACCACCATGGAAACAGACCTGACATGTATACCACCATCGAAACAGATCTGACATGTATACCACCATCGAAACAAACCTGACATGTATACCACCATGGAAACAGACCTGAGATGTATACCACCATTGAAACAAACCTGACATGTATACCACCATGGAAACAAACCTGACATATATACCACCATCGAAACAAACCTGACATATATACCACCATCAAAACAGACCTGACATGTATACCACCATCGAAACAGACCTGAGATGTATACCACCATCGAAACAGACCTGAGATGTATACCACCATGGAAACAAACCTGACATGTATACCACCATCGAAACAGACCTGACATGTATACCACCATGGAAACAGACCTGACATGTATATCACCATGGAAACAGACCTGACATGTATACCACCATCGAAACAAATCTGACATGTGTACCACCATGGAAACAAACCTGACATGTATACCACC
Source organism: Achatina immaculata (assembly GCA_009760885.1). Taxonomy (NCBI): domain Eukaryota; kingdom Metazoa; phylum Mollusca; class Gastropoda; order Stylommatophora; family Achatinidae; genus Lissachatina; species Lissachatina immaculata. The sequence goes on from CM019703.1 coordinate 34,375,122, forward strand.
ATGGAAACAAACCTGACATGTATACCACCATGGAAACAGACCTGACATGTATACCACCATGGAAACAGACCTGACGTGTATACCACCATCGAAACAGACCTGACGTGTATACCACCATCGAAACAGACCTGACGTGTATACCACCATCGAAACAGACCTGACATGTATACCACCATGGAAACAGACCTGACATGTATACCACCATCGAAACAGACCTGACGTGTATACCACCATCGAAACAGACGACAGCAAGTGGCGGGGTCGGGTCTGGATCTGCCGGAGGAGGCTGCTTGGACTTCTTGCTCTTGCCTGCAAGTAGCTTCACAAGCCCTTTCTTCTCCTTGTCCTTCTTTTCTTTCTATGAATACAAACAAAGACACAAATATGTCTCTCCACTTTTCACATCCTTCCAAGAATTTAAACACTTGGAAGCAGAGATTGTATATAAAGTTTTTTTTTTTTTTTCTCTGTTTGCTTTAACATTCACGTTTCTTAAGATAACGACAGCCCATCACAGGTTTTCCTATGGTTGAACTGATGACCACAGACTTTACAAACCTCACTTTCCTAGACTCTGCACAAAATTCTGAATAATCAAAATCCACTATATCACCTTTTCCAGATGCCTACAGTAATTATTTACTATTTATTATTTTTTTCCCAACTATATTTTTTATATGTTTTACTGCTTAATTTGATTACAAGTAAATTATATGCATTGTGTGTACACTAACTATGATATTAGTCATGTTACAATGGGTTTTTGAAACTTAGTTTCATTAAATGTTCATTTAGAAGATAAGACTCAGGATTTTTTGTCAACCCTGCTCCCCTAATAGTCCTTGAAGTAAAGGGTCACTAGCATAGTTTCACTTCTTGATGAGGTTTTTGCTAATTATTGATTTCCATCATTTACAAACTTCAGAAATGAGGTTTATGAATAGTAGTTGTAAACCATCAAAAATGATGAGAGAAGAAAATGAAAATTATTTTTACTTTCATCAGATTAGAGTGTAATCTATTTATTACATAACTGAAGACACTTGGATAATAGCTGCACTTTCCTGCTCACAGGTAACTGACTCACAGTTGTCTTACCTTGTCTTTACTAGCAGGAGCTTGCGCCTGCTGAGGAGAGTCCAGGCCATGGGCCACAACAACATTAGGAGGAGTGATGTTGGCTGAGGCCGACATTGAGTGCTGTAAGGCTGCCAAACTGGGGGGGACCCATAAGGAACGATGTGGGGATGAGGTAGTCGTGGGTGGTGGAGCTGGGATAAGTGGTCTAGACAGGCCCATGTGTGAAGCTACATGGGACGATGATGGTGTAGATGATGACAATGGTGAAAAAATATGCTTTGGAGATGACGACAATGATGGGACAGAGGACCCAGGACTGGAGAGAGATCTCATTGGTGCTCCTGCAAGCTGTGATGATGGGGATCGTGATTTCTGACCTGCAAATAAAAATGATATTCATATAAATTTTGTTACTTCAACAAATGATTGATTTTTTTTTTCCGCTAATCTGGCAATGCAGATATGTACTGGAATAGACCTGTTTGGAATTTCACTAAGTAGACATGTGCTGGAATAGACCTGTTTGGAATTTCACTAAGCAGATATGTGCTGGAATAGACCTGTTTGGAATTTCACTAAGCAGATATGTACTGGAATAGACCTGTTTGGAATTTCACTAAGCAGACATGTGCTGGAACAGACCTGTTTGGAATTTCACTAAGCAGATATGTATTATGAAATGTCTGGAACTTCATTAACTCACATTTGAAAAAGCTCACTGCCTTGTGTTCACTAACTACACATATTTTTAGTGTTTGAATAGCCTCATATATGTTTATCTGTGCCATTTTTCTGACTTCTGCCCAGTGTAGTTTAGAGAGTGAGAGAGAGAGAGAGAGAGAGAAATGAATGAATGAATGAATGAATAATCTTTATTTTTCAAGGGTAAAGGACTTCTGCCCAGTGTAGTTTAGAGAGAACAATTTTTTATAAACAGGAAACTGTACAGTAAAGTAAGAGAACAAATTTTGTAGGATTAGACCTTGAAAAAATCGTAGACAAAGCACTTTAGTGAGACGTGAGAGAAAGAAAAATCACAAGAGAATTACCTGGGATTCGAACACGGACTCCGGTAGGATGAGCAGCTGTCTAGCCACGAGAGAACAGCGTACTATCGACTTAGCCAACTAGCTAGTGTTCGAATCCCAGGTAATTCTCTTGTGATTTTTCTTTCTCTCACGTCTCACTAAAGTGCTTTGTCTACAATTTTTTCGAGGTCTAATCCTACAAAATTTGTTCTCTTACTTTATAGTTTAGAGGGGGGGGGGGAAGGAGGGACAGAGGAAGAGAGAGGGTGTGAGGGAGGACGAGAGAGTGAGGTGGAGGGAGCAGGGAGAGGGAAGGAGACAGAAAGAGAAGGAAGGAGAAGGAGCAGAGCATGATAAAGGGAGGGAGGCAGGGAGGGAGGGAGATAAATGCTCTCACTTAATTATTTCATTATTATGATTAAGAGATGGACTGAATTCAAGAGAAAAGTAACAATGTTAACAATTTTTGTCGCCCTCACCTGAGCTACTCATCTTGGCAACTCTGGGCATCAGTGGCGGTGCCTGTGATGATATTTCGCTGAGTGCATTAGCTACTGGCCTTGGCTCACTAACAGACGCACTGTGGGTAGCTATAGTGGGCACAGGAACAGTAGTAGGACCTTTTGGCTTAACATTCACCATAATTGGGTTGACTGGTTTGAAAGCACTTGTATGTCTGTGGACGGCATTTCAACACTCTAGCTCACACAAAAGAAATATCAAAACAAAATACTGATATTCTTCAAAATTCGTGACACCGGTCAGAATTCATAACCATCTTGTGCCATCTTTACATATAATCTCTCTGTAGCCATGTCCCTAAATAACTATGATTTATAAGAGTTCAATATGGAACACACAATCTGGGCCATTACTGCATTCAATATGTAAAATGATTTTGGTTTTTGTCCTTGCAAATGTTTTTGCAAACAAAAGACCAGACCAGATGACTGTGCTAACCACATCTACAGAAGCAGACAGACTGCAATGGATCTGGTATACATCATTAACAGTTTCAGAAGTTCACAGGACAGAAGATCTCAACACATTCAGTGTTATGGCATCTCTGCTGACGATGAAAAGATTGTGAGTATTATGTAGTCATGCCAGATAACAACACTATGTCAAAGAAACAAGTACAGCTAATCAACACAGATCTGGTATTATCATTTGTTTTATGAGGGAAATGTTAAGAAAGAGATTGAAAATACCCATGGATTTGTCAGAAATACAGGATGATAATCCTAATTCTATGTATCCTAACCTGATTGATCTTCTTCTTCTTCGTTCGCTTCTACCACCAAGATTGCCCCATGATCCTACTGAATTTACTCCTGTGGTTCTCGCGATAGTCTCATTTAGGATGGAGGCTCAGAGCATCATGGGGCTTGGGCCTGTATTCTCAGTGGGTCAAAGATGTGGTATTGCATGACACTGTGGTTTTCATTGCACCAGTTTAGTCTAGAGTTGGACTTTCTCACCAGAAAACCTCCATGTGATTTGGATATAATATATCCCCATTGGATGAGAGGTGGTTGCCTATCTAGACTGCACTGGTCCAGGGTCTCTGACTTCAGCATTTTGTGGTCGTGGCCGCTACCCTTCCTGGTGGTGACCAGGACGGAGCTTTTGTCCAGGAGGACAAATCCTCACCACTAATGAGTTTCATCCCTGGGTTAAGTCGGTTTAGGCGTATTATCCCAATATGGCTGTATATAGGATGTGGCCGGCCTCTAGAGCAGAGGTGCCATGGTATGAGTTCTTGCCGTGAGACTACTGGACATACCAATTAAACTTCACTTTATCCTTTCCATCACCTTTTTCATGGCAACCCTAATCGCATTTTCTTCATTGGCTGGGAAGAGTTTCACCCTACGCGTAGCAGCCAAAGAATCTCACCAGCAGTGTCTTAGTTTAACCCCTGGGTTAAGTCAGTTTAGGCAATCTGCCCCAGTATGGGTGTATATAGGATGTGGCCAGCCTCTAAAGCAGAGGTGCCGTGATTTGAGTAGCCCTGACCTTTTCCACGGCGGCGCCGCATGGCAACCCTAATCACATTTTCTTCATTGGCCAGGAGGAGTTTCACCCCACACACGGCAGCTGAAGAATCTCGCCAGCATTGGGTTTTTAATTGTTTACTTTCCTTCTCCTAGATGAGCTACCAACCAAGACTCTCATGTAACCCGAAGCATCTGGTTTTCAGGTGCCAGATATTCGCCTTTCACCCCTTCTCCTGTCAGTTTAAAAAGTTCCGCCATGAGAAGGCCAGCAGTTGGACTTGGACTGTCAGAGGCTATTTGAGACGCATGCCTTGGAGGCATTTAATTGGAGTGGAGAGCATATCCCCCACCCCACCTCTGGCTATAACAGTCCTTAGAACCCCTGACTGGTCTAAGTTGGTTGACTTCTTGACACTGTACTATGACATACAATGCTGCTGTCCTCCTTGTTTTCAATTTCTGTTTTCTCTTTGAGATGGTTTTAAATGTGCTATTATACACTTCCATGTGTGAGACCACATTTTCACAAGAATGATATCTTGAAACCCTAGGAAATACAAAAAAAGGTGGGACAGTACCTTTGAAGCTAAAATACCAAGCCCTTCAACAGATTCCTTTGCTGCTGAGATGGCATCAATAACTGCTGTTGTAACATTCTGTTTTCAGGGAGATTTCATGGAAGTGATATGGGAAGATAGTTGCAAGACATCGTTGATGATCTGCAAATGGATGCATCAGCAGCAGGGCATCTTGTTTACAACCGAGAGGCTAAAGGAGTGATGTCAGGGAGGCAAAGTTCTGCAAGGGACATGCAAATGACTGACTGACCAATCTAGGAGCCTCATTAGCTTTGGTTTAACAGCCTCTTCCAATTCAGATATTGCTGTTACAAATACTGATCGGAGAATGTACGAAAAATCCTTCTATAATTAAATTTCAGAAAAAAAAACAAAACAAACAGAAAGTCAATTCACCTGACTAGCTGGACATAATTCCCTGGAAACACACCACCCACACCTGTACGAACACATGACCCTTTGTACCATCCATCCTGACACTTTTCAGCTACAATGTAGTGATCTCCCTTGTGCAGTTCTAGTTCATCATCTTTTCGAGGTTTATAATTGTACAAGGCCATATACCTGGAGAGAGAATGGGACACCTTGTAAACTGCTTGCCAGAGAATTTATGACCTATAAAAATGCTCTGACATCTTCAAACAATCAAGCTGTGACAGTAATTTCTCAACTTTTATAGCACATATGGAATTTTTTTTTCCTGAAACTTGAATCTAGAAATTAGCATCATCACACCCAGATCACAGCTATACATGCTGTCCTCTCTGTTTCAGCAATCACTTATGAGTATGAACATTAATTGTGCCAGTCAGCTGTTGGTTCCACAACCTTGAATCCTACCAGCCAGCCACTCAACTCTTCCTTCCTCCTTTCTCACACCTCTGTTCATTCATTCGTTCTGTCTTTCATCCTCTGCATAAACATATTATCAGCACATGCCCTTTCCTTCTCCTGCACCAGGTTCTTGGCCATATACTTCAGTATATCCATGGGAATCATATCTGTTTAACAGCATTACAAGTTACATGATCGGCTACCTCAATGTGGATTTTTTCCCCTACTTTAATACAGTGTTATTTCTCCTGAAATAATTCCAAAACTTTGGTTACCTCAAACCTGTAACTTTATTCTTTACTTTTTTCAGTCTAAAATTTTGACCAGACCACTGTTCTTGAATGTACCTCAAGTATATCTAAACCTATTTAATGGACTGGAGAAGTAGTTAGAAGGTTCTTTCAGACATTATTTTAGTGAGCATGCCACATATCATCATATGACGAGACCAGATTGATCAACATGTAGATCTAGACATCACTGATGGTAAATAGTGTAGATCTGGACATCGCCGATGGTAAGTAGTACACAATTATCGGCTAAAATCATCACACTACGTCTTTTTTCCTAAAAAAAAAAACTCTAAAAAAAATTGTATGCAATCTTCATACATTTAACGTGGAAATAATTTGTTGCATTCCCTTTTACAACTATATCCCTATAGATATCAAGACCTGCACTTTTTGTCTGGCACAGATGGAACATCTGTGTTTGTGCCTCCTGCATGGCAAGAGTTAAGAAACTTAAACAAAGACACAAAAAAAAAAAAGCAAAAATTTAGCAAAGAGAAAAAAAATTATATATATATCCCACATGCAGTAAAACAGGATAACTTAAACTCATGGCATCTTTTAGATTTTGAGGCGCAGTTAGCAGGTTAAAACTTCTGATCTTCAATAGGTTTAGAGTTTGACTTTTGACTTTCCCGATCTCCCGGTTTACGGGTTTTCACTTTTTTCCCTTGTGCCAGATAATGAAACGTACAGGTCCTCTTCAGCTGTTCTACATCTCCATACAGAATGTTGGTGATTGAGGAGTTTGGTGGTGTCGGGTTCTTCTGAAGGTCCTTCAATTCACTGCAGTCCAGCAGATGGTGTTTAACAGTTTCTTCTTCTTGTCTGTTGCAGTGCATTCAGTATGGTGTGTTGTCAGCTGTCACTCTGTGTAAGTGCTTATTGAGGGTGATGTGTCCTGTTCTCAACCTGAAAATTGTGCATTGGTCTCTACGACATAAGCTGTTGATGTGGTCTCCAGGGTTAGGCTTTGGCAGGTGTGTATAAAGGGATCTTCCAGTTGGATTACTGGCCCAGCTGTCCATCCACTGCTGCTTGCAGTTGTTGTGTACAATGTGTTTAGCTGTTCTCATGTTGGCGGAAATGTAGGGCTGTGACATAGTGGCTCCAATCTTTGCTAGTCTGTCAGCACGTTCATTTCCTTGATATTTATGTGCCCTGGTATCCACTGTAGGGTGGTCTTGATAGGAGGCGAGCTGGTTTATTGCACTGAGTATGTCAGATGTAATATGATCAGCTGATGGTATCCAGTTTTCAAGGGCCTGGAGAGCAGACTGGGAGTCTGAGAAAATAACAAGGTTTTTTGGGTGAGAGGCACTGTTTTTATATTTGGTGGTGGTGGCTGCCAGAGCTGCTAATATTGCCTGCATCTCCGCATCATAACTGGAGCAGCAAGATCCACTGGGAGCAGAAATTTGGCTTGTTGTCTTGACTGGAAACATAATGAGTACCCCATATCCTGCATTGTCTGTATCCTTGAACACTGGCCCATCAGTGTATGCATGGATCCAGTCCTTGGGGTAGGATTCTATGGTCTCCAGTGCACACAGCTTTAGGGTGTTGGGATCTGATGATTTGTTCACTAATTTGTTCTTGAGTCTGGTGTTAGTTTGAGGAAGTGTGTAGTTTGTGTTTAGTGAGATGTCTGGTACTTTTAGTTCTTCTCTGTCTTCGGGGAGTTTGCGTCTTGTGTTTAACTGTTCTGCTATGTTTACTGAAGTTTTCAATTTCAATCTATTATTATGCTTCCATTTATCAACCACTGTTCTGTTAGGATGGTCTGAGGGCATGCATTTATATCTTTCTACTGCCTCAATGGTTGACTTTCGCGTCTTATATCTGATGGCTTTATGTTTGCATCAATTTCACATGCAGCTGTGGGTGTTGATCTCATTGCCCCACAAATGAAATGAACAGCTTAGTTCTGGATTCTATCTACTTCTGCACGAGAGCTCTTTGATGCTGTGACCTGTAGAGGGAGGTTGTAATCTATTATAGATCTAACATATCCTGCGTACAGTTGTCTGAGTGTTGCTTTGTCAGCTCCCCAGGACGTACTTGCCAGGACGCTTGAGTAAGTTTAGTCTTTCGGATGCTTTTTCTGCTAGTCCATCCATGAACTCTTTAAAGTTCAATTTTCTGTCTAGTTTCACACCAAGTTATGTTGGATTTTTTCTTTCATGATTTGAGGTCCATCAAGAGTTATTTTTAGTTCAGTCTTTGGTAGTTTGTTGCTAAAAGTGAATACTGTATATGTAGTTTTACTAACATTGATCTTCAACTTCCAGAAATTGCAATAGGCTGATATGGTGAGGATGGCTCTATTAAGTCTCTCAGCAGCCAGCTGCAGGTCTGTTCCACCAATCTATATGACAAAGTTATCGACAAACATGGCTTTATTGGTGTTCAACAGGTCGGGAAGGTCATTTTATAAAGATTAGGAACAAGGTGCAGCTAAGAGCAGAAACTTGTGGCAGACTTTCCTCCAGGGTGCATTTGTCTGACAGATGTTACTGACCTGAGTTTATGGTCCTATTACTCAGATAGTTTTTAACTCAATGATACATTTTCTCATGTATGCCCATGTTTTGCATCTTTAACAGTAGGCCTTTTCACTGGACCCTGTCATATGCCTGCTGGAAGTCTACAAAGACAGCTACTGAGTTTCTCTTGTGTAAAAAACTGTCTTTTACACTTTTACTGAGGAGAAATAGCTGGTCTTAGGTTCTTGATCCTTTGCGGAAGCCTGCTTGAAAGTTATTGAGGGACCCCAAGGATTCCAACCACCAGTACAGCCTATTGTTAAGCATTCGTTCTGCTAGCTTTCCAATGTTGGAAGTCAGTGAGATTGGTCTAACTTTTTGAGGATAGGTCTAACTATGGCTAACTTCCAAGATTTTAGTAGTACTCCACTTTGCCAGGTCTTGTTAATGAAGTTGAGCAATGTGGACTTTCTTACAAGGCCCAGATGAAGGATCATTTCATTTGATATTTTGTCTAGTCCTGGTGCTTTTCTTAGCTGTAGCTTACCCATAGCACTCTGGAGTTCATGGATGATAAAATTGTCCTCAAAAAGTACAATGTTTGCCAAGCTAGATTTCTCTTTACTCTCAGAACTTTTACCGCGCCATTTTCCTAGCTCCTTTCAAGTACTTTGCTGTTGGAGGATTTGTTGGTGGCAGCAAAGAATTTGTTAAAAGTACTGGCTTTGTCTGAGTCACTTGAGAGGACTCGACCAGAGATTCGCATTCGCTTACGGTTAGTTAGTTTGTTTGTTTTTTCCTGACATGTTATCTAAGAGTTTCTAAGCCTTCTTTCCTCCAGTTCTGAGGATGACATTTCTGCATGTGCTTAACACTTCTCTGCATTCTTCCTGGCTGCTCTTCTTTTTTTGACTAAGTCTTCCAGAGATTTTGTCCAGAAGGGGCTATATTTCTTTCTGCATCCTCGGGGATTGTTTTGCAGGCTACTCCAAGTGTGGGTTGGATTATGTTGGTGTAGAGTGTGACAATGTTTGTGCTGTCATTTAAGTTTGATAGGTTTTCATCTGTTTGTGTTTTAAATTTTTCCCAATCTGCTTTTCTATAATTCCAGCGAGGGGGGTTTGTGTGGTCTTTGGTTTCGTGTGTGAGAAATTTGTAGAAGAATTGGGTGATGGTCGCCTCCTGTGTCATCAAGCACTTTCAGAGTGCAATCGTTATAGATGTCTGCTGAGACAATGGTGAGGTCATGTCTGTATGTGCATCCAGTGGCTCTGTGGAGGAGTGTTGGTAGGGAGGAGGAGTCTTGCAATATTATCATGTTGCTGGTGTTGCATAGCTCTTCAATGTTATTTCTCATAGGGTTTCAGTCTTTGTAACCTAGTGATGGCAGATGTGCATTAAAATCTCCTGCAATGATAGTTTTCTGTATGTCTATGCTGTGTATGTTGATTTGACTTTAAGAATTTGGGGGACAATAAATATTATACAGAGTGTAGCGCAGTCCATCATGCCATACTGTTATCTCTTGGATATCATTCTCATTGTACTTTCTGTTTTAACTTCTCCTTGGATGTCACTTCTCAAGTGTGTAGCAATACCCCTGCATTTACCACATTCATATTTGTACATGGTGTATCCAGGCAATGAGTGATTTTTTTCCATATAGAAGGGTTTCTTGTATGATCACAATATGGATGCTGACTTTTTTCAGCTGTTGGCTAAATTCTGAGGCCTTTGGCCCAAGTCCAGAAATGTTTAGTGTGCCCCTCGTAGCCAATTTTTTGCTCAGGGTAGCCGGGGGCGAACCACCTGGTGCGGACCTTTCACGAGTGACGTCTGGGCTCGAATGTTTTTCTTTTCGTTTCTGATATTTCATATTGGGGTTTTTGTCCTAAGTATTTTTTCATACGCAGGAGGCCTTTCCAGTGAGAAGCTGAGATAAGCTCCCAAGTGCAACACCGGACCGTCTGATCACTTTGAGACAGTTTCACAGAGACACTCAATTTTGGGATGGTGCTTCAACAACGTCCATTCCCCGCCACCTATAGTCTGCTGGCTGCTTTGTTTGTCTCATTCTGATAGCCATTGTTATAGAGACCCATAGGCTTGTCACATCCTGGACCCGTCGATTTCCATCAGACTTCCCCCATCCCCACAGGTGATCTCTGTGTCCCCATCCATCCACTATCCCGAACAGTCCAGTGCGGCCCCAGGCCAAGATCTCAGCTCCACATATTGACAGGTATGCAATGTCAAAAGCTGGAGGGTGATGGGTATTTGTGCTTGTCATTTTTCCCACAGGTGAGTAGGTTTTCTTAGCGTACATAGCATTTTGTCTGAGTTGTCTGACACTCCTATAATAAACAAGAGGCTACTAGCAGATTTCTCAGTTCTATGTTCCCTTTTTCTTTTACAGAAAGTTCTGTTCCCTAAAAATTCTGCCTTATAAGAGAGTGACATTATATTTTAGAACAATAACAAATAGTGTTGGTTGCTACAGGTTTCTGGGCTACAGGAGTAGGTCAGTTTTTTAAGCAATCAGATCTGATGTTCCCTGTTTCACAAAGACTATGTTAAGATAAGTGAGTTCTTAACACAGTTGTTACCAGGGAGTTAAACTGCTGATCTGGGTTAAAAGTTACAAAGCTAAAACCTTATGCTAAAACTGCAGCTTGTGGAGCTGAAACAAAACAATAGCTTAGATCTTAAGACAGCACAGTTCTACTCACAAAGGAGTTGTCAAAGATCCTGTCTGTGCACCACCTGAAGAGCTGGACAAAGCAGAGCCTTCAGTAACTACTTCTGATGTATGTACTGGAGATGAGGGAGTCTGAAGAAAAAAAATATATATGCAATCACTTTATACAAGACTATAACAAAATGGTCACAAATACATGAAATCTGAATGGATTAATGTCACTAGAACCAAATCAGACAAACAAAAATGCCAGACTGGTCTGTCAAAATAAGTGTGTTTATGAGGGGTGATTGATAAGTTCTCGGCATAAGGTACAATGGATTATTTGTGGACAACTTTTTTTGGTTACTTCTCACCATAGTCCCCTTGCAAGTTTATGCACTTAGTCCAGCGATCCTGGAGCATACGGATATCTTCTCTGTAAAACTCAGCATCTTATGCCAGTAGAAAGTGGTCTACAGCATGAGTGACGTCATCATCTTAAGCAAATTTGTGACCATTTAGCTCTTTTTTGAGTTTGGTAAACAGGTAATAGATGTTGAAAGCAGAAGAAACAGAAACACCAAAACAACTTTGCCGGATATTACAACAAATTTGGGATTTAGAAAAAGCCCCAGAGGAGTGGAAAACTGGTCTTATAGTAAAACTACCAAAGAAGGGTGACCTCAGAGATTGCGGGAACTGGAGAGGCATTACCCTACTGCCACTCACTAGTAAAGTATTTTGCAGAATAATCATCAACAGAATTGTACCAACACTTGAGGAAAAACTTCGGAAAGAGCAGGCAGGATTTAGGAAAGGAAGATCATGCATAGACCATATATTTGTACTTAGACAAATATTAGAACAGGCAAATGAATGGCATAGCACAACATATGCATTATTCATAGATTTTGAGAAAGCCTTTGACAGTGTCAACAGAGATGCACTGTGGAAAATCCTAAGATGGCATGGCCTCCCCCATAAAATAGTTAATGTAATCAAAGCCCTATACGAGGGTTTTCAGTGCAAAGTTATCTGTGGAGAACATACCTCCAGCAGCTTTAGGGTACAAACAGGAGTGAAACAGGGATGTGTACTATCACCAACATTATTTATCTTGGCAGTAGACTGGTTAATGAAGGAGGCAACATCAGACAAATGCAGAGGATTACAATGGACCCTTGACACAGTGCTGGAGGACCTTGACTTTGCGGACGACATTTGTCTATTATCAAGCAGTCACAAAGAAATGCAAGATAAAATAAACAAGTTAACCCAGAATGCAAACAACATAGGACTAAAGATCAACGTAGGAAAGACAAAGTTAATGAAGCAAAATGTGAACAACAGAAATGTACTCAGAGTAGATAACAAGGTAGTGGAGGAGGTCAACGAATTTGTATACCTTGGCAGCAGAGTAGTAGAAAATGGAGACAGCACAGAGGACATCAACAGCAGACTTACTAGAGCAAACCAGGCTTTTGAAATGCTACAGAATATATGGAAATCAAATAAACTAAGCATAAATATGAAAATCAGGATATTTAAGAGTAATGTTCTAAGTGTACTACTCTATGGAAGTGAATGCTGGAAAATCACCAAAACCATAGAAAACAAGTTGAATTCTTTCCAGACTAAATGTTTACGTAGAATTTAAAAAATATTTTGGCCAAACACCATAAGAAATAACATCTTATTGGCAGAAATGCAGATGAAACCACTGACAACAATTATTGAGGAAAGACGCTGGCGATGGTTGGGACATGTGCTCCGAATGACTGACAACTCACTACCAAAAATAGCACTAAGATGGACACCACAGGGGAGCAGAAGTAAGGGTAGACCAAAAGAGACATGGAGAAGAACAACAGAAAGGATGTTGAGCAATAGAGGGCTCACCTGGGCAAGAGCAGAAAAAAAGGCGAAAGACAGGCATTTGTGGAAAACCCTTGTGGAAGCCCCATGTGCCCTGGGCACTTAAGGTTCAGAGAGAGAGAGAGAAACAGGTAATAGTCCGAAGAGGCCAAATCTGGGGAATAAGGAGGATGTTCATGAAGCTGGAAGCTGCATTCATGAATGGCAGCCATTGCCACCACCAACATGTGAATTGGAGCATTGTCTTGATGAAAGATGACTCCTCTCGTCAATTTCCCTCGATGCTTTTCCTTCAATGTGACCCGCAGTTGCATTAAAAGATTAGCGTAATAGGCCCTGGTGACCGTTCTGCCCTTTGAAGATGGTCTACCAATAGCACACCTTCTGAATCCCAAAAGATGGAAGCCATCACTTTGCCTGCAGGCAGAACCACCTTTGGTTTCTTTGGAAGTGAGGATCCATGATGTTTCCACTGCTTTGACTGTTCTTTGGTTTCTGGTTGAAAATGATGAACCCAAGTCTCATCTATAGTCACAAACTGCTGAAGAAACTTTTCAGGATGTGCAGAAAAATGGCCAAGATTGTCTCTTGACAAGTTGAGACACTGTTGTTTGTGATCAGCTCCAAGAAGTTTCGGGACACATCGACCAGAGATCTTTGTCATTTGAAGATCATTGTCAATAAAGGCATGAACATGTTCCTGGGATATGACAAACTCAGTTGCAATGTACTGTTCAGTTAGTCATCGATCTTCCATTACCAAGTCATGAATTCTGCTGGTGGTTTCATCTGTGGTTAGCGTTCTTGGTCTTCCTGGATGGGGATCATCTCCCTTCCATGTTTGAATTGAGCTGCCCATTTCTTCACTGAGCTGTAAGTAAGAATGGGCACTCTCCCCTAGAGTCAACGCCATATCCTCATGGATCTCCTTCGATGATAAGCCCTTGATGCAGAGATTGCGAATGAGAAATTTTATCCATTTTCTCAATTTCTGCCACCCCTTACCACTTTAGTAGCCTGTAAAAAAAAAATGGCTGCAGTTAATTTCTTGAAACTTGGTGTTTAATCTTACATTAATCTGATCTACAAATGCACCTAATATCAACTGTGTGTTTCAAGTATTTGTACCTTTTACCAAGAACTTATCAATCACCCTCATACTTCAGTACTTTTCAGCTTTTGAATGGAACAGCTTCTTGGCAGATGCTTATAAAAAAGTAATCCATTTCTTTACATGACAAGACAGTATATTGCCTGACATCAACTTTAAATGAAGAAGAAGTAATTTTAGTCGCATTAGCAGACAGGATGTCCTTTAAAGAGTAAGTATGAGAGGACTGGATGTCAGTTACAATAACAGGTATCTGAGGATTTAATGCCCATTAACCCTTCTGCTGCTATGGATGTCTTCAAATGTACTGCTGTATTGCTGCTAAGGACATCTTAATATACTTTAAGACTTCCACAACTCTAGGGCCAACAACGTGTTAAAAGAGAGAGAAACAGATGCTCCTTCTTTACGTCCCACTAGTCTATAGCAGCTAGTCTATATCAACTATTGCTGTTCAACAATGGGAAAATCATGCCATCTGTTTTTAGTTACATGTATCCTAGTGTACTATACAATACTCTTATATCATGGCTAGAAAGAAAATGTGTACAGCAACTCTCAGGACTTTTGACAGTGAAGTCAAAACTTAAATGTGTGGTTCTGACAATGAGCAAGATAATCACAGCACTGATGGCCAGCCATGAACATTGACTGGATGACTGGCAAGAGTGAAAATGCTGAAAATAAATGATAACTTATTAAAAAATTCTTTGCTCTGACCACTGGCATTTAGTGGAAAGCTTCAAGCACTGGCTTTTAGTGGAATCACGTGCTAGGACAACTTTTTTTATTACGTCTGAGAATGCTGCATTTCTCAGACAATGGTGCTGATGCCTTTTCATGATGGACTTTTCAGACATTTCCCATGAATAAAATCAACAGCATCAAAGGAAAAGAGAAAGAGTGCTGTGTGTGCAAAAAATAAAAGATGACAGGAAACAAGGTGTATGTTCAAAGACTGTTTTGTTGCATTGGGTGTTACACGATGTTTTGGAACATTTCACACGCAAAAACATTTCTGGAAAAAAATTTTTTTTCTCTTCATTTTATATAAAAAATGTTCACTGAAGAAATTTTAGTCATCAAGAAACAGTAATATGTGACATGAATGGGGATAAATATTCACAAAGAGTTGGGATAAGTGAACAAATATTCAACACCAGGGAAAACTCAACAAGTGGAAGTATGTAGCACAGTGGGCCATGGGATGCAAGATGAATGTAGCAGCAAAAAAGTTAATGGTACTGGTCTCAGCAGTCTGAATGTTAATTATAAGACTTGGCATTTGTAGACAATATTATCAGTTATGAGGTGGGCATAAGGAGATAGAAAGTCAGTTACATGAAATATATTTGCAGTTATGATGCTATATATAGCACAATGTTTAGAGGTTTAACACACAGGGTGTCAGTTACAATATTCCAAAATTTCAAAGTTCAAAGTTCAAAATTCAGACTCCAGCTTCATTGCATTCGGGACAATCCCATATGCGCTCCGCCGCATGCCACAGCATCCATTGAAGAGTATGTTTGCTGATAGTTCCTGTCAAATGTTGGCTGTTTACGGTGCTTTTTCTGCCACACAGTTCGGATTTCCTGCCAGCACCTTTAATTTCTCCTAGCTCCAGCAGTATCCTCACAGCTACATTGTTCTTCCAATCCTGCTCTTCATTTTCCCATAGTCTGTCCAATACAGCCTTAGCAACATTCCCCCTTGTCCACTGTCAGTCTGTCATTTATTTTAGCCTGTCCAGCAAGTCTGTCTGCCACATCATTGCCATATACTCCCACATGCCCTGGACAGTAAAGCCACTTTAGGCTTGTCACATCTGACTGGCTTAACAGATGAACCCATTCTTTTCGAAGCAAATTCTTCTCAATCTTACAAAGCATACTCTGTGAATCCATCACGACATCATTAACCGTATCATGAGCAACTAATCACTTCATTACTGCTGACACAGCCTCAATTTCCATTCGCATGCTTGAAGCGGGGACTTCAAAGCTGTTCCGAGTCACTGAGCCATCTGTATATATTACCGTGTCAGAAGACCCACGGTGATGCTGAATGAGATCTTGAACTAAAAGTTCAACTACTCCTTGTGCCCAGCCTCAACATTCATGACCCTTCTGTATAACAACCAATAAATACTGGTATTTAGGTATTTACAGACCCTATGTCTGTTACAGGACAGATATCAGAACACAGAATGCCAGTTATGGTTACAGTTAGCTACAGGATAGATACAGCAAACAGTACACTGCTATAGGATAAGTATTAAGATATATAATGTCAGTGCATAACAGATTTTAAGATAAAGAATGTCAGTTATGGGATAGGTATTAGGATAAAGAATGTCAGTTTTTTTTTTAAAAAGAATAACAAATAAGACACCATATGTTTGAATTTATCTTACATTTCTTGGAGATGATGGAACTGTGGGTGGTGTTTCTGTTATTACTGATGATGGCAATGAAGAAGAGGAGGAGTTCAAAGATGTGGCCACTTCAGAGTTGACTAAAGTCAGAGCACCTCCTGCTGTAAGTGTCACTTCAGCTGAGTGTCTTTGTTGTGTGAGGTTACTTCCTGCTGAAGCTGTGATTAAAGGCGATGATAAGGAGGTGGAGGTAAATGAATGGCGCTTGCTCTGTGATAATACTTCTGGTTCGGATGCTGATTCAGACATTACATTTGGTGCGGAGGTAGTGACTAGGATAGGATCGGGCTGAGCGCTGCTGGTTGATACAACCACAGCATTCGGTAATGGATTATTTGACACAGCTTCTGTTGTCATTAATACTGGTGCGAGATCATCTACTGTAGTTGAGGACGATGATGAAGATGATGATGACGATGATGTACAACCAGCAGTGGTTTCCGCTGTGGCGATGCTGTTGGCTGTGGCAGTGGTGGTGGAATCATTTCTACTTGAGCCTGAAGATGGAGTTGTTCCAGCAGCTATGACAGTGCCTGATGAACTTGGTGTATTTGAGGATGATGAGGGGCCAGGCATGATGGTCAGGTTAGATTTTGTATTCATCAAGCTCTTGGCAGCTTCGTTTAACTGCAAACACAATATCAAATTTCCTTTGAAATGAATGCAAATAAGCAAAATTCCATACTTAAAAAAAAAAAAAAAGCAACATGCATAATTCAAAAATAGGACATACAAAATTTTTGTGACCAGTAACTGTCATTTAACTTTTTTTTTAAAACTTGGCTAATATGACAGATAAACAACAACTTAGTTAATGTAATAAAGATAAAGAGATAGTCCTATAGCGTTAGAGACCTCATTATGCTGGGCCATCAGCATATGTGGTAGGGTGGCCAGTTCCTTTCCTTGCTGCCTTTCCTTCCCAGATTTTCTCTGGTACCCATTTTACGAGACTGGGTTGACCTCGGGGCCATATTGGTCAGAAAAAAAAAAAAAAATCCCACTCAGCTGGGGATTCGAACCTTCGATCATTTGGTTGCTAGAGGAGTGCTCTAACCACTACGCTAGCTGGTCCCTAATGTAATAAGGAACGAACAATAACCTGGTTACTGAAATAAGGAATATACACAAACAACTAATGAGAAACTGAATAAAGAGTTTGTATTCTGTTTCATTTTACTCAGTAGGAAATATAAGTCTAAACTCTGACCCTGATATGATTTTATTATGATGTGAAACAATTTCTCTCACTTTTGTACATAACTCTGTTATACTTCTAACACAGCCTCATGTTGTGGAACATGTCTTGGAATCATAAAAATGTGCTATGAAAGCATTTTTCAAAGTTAGCTCCAGCTATAATCTACATTACCTTTTTCTTTCTTTAAATAGTGGATATGAAAATGAAGCACTCACTGGCCTTTTTTTCTTTTTCCTGACCTTGTTATCTGATAGTCTTATGATATTTCCAAGCAATCCTGCTCTGTTCACAGTGTTCAACACTTTTGCCTGTCACATTTTTGTATGTATTTCTCATTTTAACCAAAAAAAATCATAATTTCTTTTTTAAAGAGGTTTTTTAATCTCCTTCCAATGGCATTTTTCATCAAGCCACAGCACAGAAAAGCTAAATCAAAGCAAAAGAAAAAAAAAATTTTTACCACGAAACTGGCCTGTTACATCTAATGTTATATTGAGCATGAAAGCTAAAGACAAAATAACACAGGACACTGAGCCAAATGCTCACTCTTTACCAATTACAGCTGCCAAAACTACATACATTTTTAACAAATCTTTTTTTTTTTTTTTATCCTGACTGCTAATCATTCTGTTCACATACATTATTAATGTAGTAATGTTTGCAAATATACGCAGTTATCAGAAAGTCATTATTTTTTATAAACTTTATTTTAAATTGGAGACCTTGTATCTTCACAAATGTCATAAAAACCTTCACAAATATTACCAGTTATATTTATATATATATATATATATATATATATATATATATATATATATATAATATATATATATTATATATATATATCTATTATAATAAAATATCTTCACAAATATTACCAGCTATATTTCTATATATCTATTATAATAAAACATCTTCACAAAAATTACCATTTATATTCATATATATCTATTATAATAAAATATCTTCATAAATATTAGCTGTTATATTTGTTTTTATCTATTAATAATAAAACATCTTCATGAATTTTGTAAAAGTAACCATTTCCTTTACAAACAATTATTTTAATTAACAAACTGTAGTCACTCAAGAGTCACGTAAAACTAGACATTCCTCGGACTGAAGGCAACAAGTTCTGTTTCTATTACCACCACTTTCTGGCTGAGCTAGGTGTAAACACAGATACTCTCCATAATGCACAATGCATAAAGGAAAAGTCTCCAAAATATGGAGGATATATGCCTGCAAGACATTGTTGATGATTTGCAAATGGATGCATCAGTGGCATGCCATCTTGCTCACAACCGAGAGGCCTACAGGAGTGCTGTTAGAGAGGCAAAGTTCCGCAAGGGACATGCAAATGAATGAATGAATGAATGAATGAATGAATCTGCCTGCATGGCAAAGTGAACTAGATCAGTTTTTCCCAGTCTGTAGCTAGAGTTATTAATTTGCTATGAAGTGCCACCTACTGTATAAAAACAATTAAGGGTTTTTTTTTTAAACGACAAAAACAACAGGTCGTGGCCTGGCATTACTGCAATACTGGGTCTACCTGTAACTAGATGTGGACAATGCCCTCGGAATTCTATGTGTAGGGCAGGCCTCGGGCATTCTATGTGTAGGGCAGGGCCCGGGTGTTCAATGTGTAGGGCAGGCCTTGGGCATTCTATGTGCAGAGCAGGCCTCAGGCATTCACTGTGTAGGGCAGGCCTTGGGCATTCTATGTGTAGGGCAGGCCTCAGGCATTCAATATGCAGGGCAGGTCTTGGGCATTCTATGTGTAGGGCAGGGCCCAGGTGTTCAATGTGTAGGGCAGGCCTTGGGCATTCTATGTGCAGAGCAGGCCTCAGGCATTCTATGTGTAGGGCAGGCCTCAGGCATTCAACGTGCAGGGCAGGTCTTGGGCATTCTATATGTAGGGCAGGCCTTGGGCATTCTATATGTAGGGCAGGACTGAGGCATTCAATGTGCAGGGCAGGACTCTGGCATTCAATATGCAGGGCAGGACTCGGGCATTCAATGTGCAGGGCAGGACTCAGGCATTCAATGTGCAGGGCAGGACTCGGGCATTCAATATGCAGGGCAGGACCCAGGCATTCAATGTGCAGGGCAGGACTCGGGCATCTCCTAGTTAAAAAAACTAAGCTTTTGTCTTAACCACAGGGCTTGTTGATCATGGTACCTGCCAAGAGGCTACTTTGATCTCAGCCACTTTGATCTTAGACACTTTGATCTCAGCCAAAGGCTGAGAAGCCTTAAGGGTTTGTGGTATCATAATACTGCATACTGAGATGGTGGTCTTCAACTTATATGTAGTTGGAAAAGTGAACCTTGCATGTCAAAAGATTAAAAACCACTAGGCTAAATTACAATGTGCAGAAAGCTGTCACTGAATGAATATACGATATTACAGATAACTCAGCTCTGTGAACACACGACTCTGTCCGAGCCTCTAGCAGGTGAACAAAAATACAACAAAAAAAAAAAATGTCAACAAATTCACTAACCTTTACAAATGTTATTGGAAATATTCCAATTTTATCTCCCTTTCTTCCTTCAAGCCAGTTATCATCCACCTGTCTTATCACTGTCAGGACTTCATCCTGTAAGATCAAGATATCTTGGTTTAAAAAAAAAAAGGAAGCAATTTTCACATCATGTGATAAAGACTTTACTTCATGTGATCAAGTTTGAGATGTTTAACCCAGACTGGCAACTTTCAGGTTTCAGTGTTTCTTTTCTACCTTTTTTTTTTTCAAACTTGAACATAAAAAGAATGTGTTCTAACATTAAAAAAAAACACACACACAATATATACTGTATATATACATCATCAGAAATGGAAAGTAGAAATTAAAACAACAATAACAATGATGTCAGTCCTGCAAATCCCTGCTATAACTTGGATTGTAAGGTCGAACAGGATGAAAAGGTTAATGAGATTTCATCCAGTATTAGTCAAAATTATCTATTTTGAAGATTTTTAAAATCTTCCATTAAACTAATACAAAATCATGTAAAAACAAATATGAAATATTTCCCAGTGAACTGATTTCATGTTTGTGCTGTTTTTCTGTTTATGAACTGATTTCATGTGAAAATATATACCATGTCATTGTTCCCCCCCCCCCTCTCAACTATACTGGTGTCATATGAGAAAAAAAAAGATGTGCCAAGCATCAACCATTACCTTCTTAAATGACAAACAGTCTTTCTCTCCCTCATCTTTCAACTCAAAATCATACAGTGACACACACTGTGGAATCTGAGGCAATGGAACTAGTACCTGCATTTGAAAACAAACAATAAATTTAAATGCTCTCCAAAGAGAAAGGCAAACTGAATATCCATGGTTGTATTTCTGAAACAAGTGCCAGATATACAACGGGAAAAAAACACCTAAAATGTTATGTATATTCCTCTTATATATGCTGTTAATGCAGATGGGAACTTGGAAGTTCCTGGATGATGATGTGATTAAGGCTAGAAACAGGCATCACATCAGATGGAAAGTCAGCCATGGTAGTTTTGTAATATTACTGGAGTGGACTTCATAAACTGGTTTCTTACAGGCTACACTACCTTGGGGAGAAAGAAAGACACAATATCACAAAAAAAAAAAAAAAACCTGCTTAGTGATAGGCTAAGATGTAGACGTTGGCCAGATAATGTTCGCTGATCTTTATGATATTAAATAATTTGTCTAATGTAGCCATCTACAGTCCCCAAAGCAAAGACAGTAGCAGTGTAAAGTGTCTAATCATGTCAAGTACTTTAACATTACTAGTTGCCACGCTGGAAAAACAAGATCTCATTTTATTTTTATCAGCGTATTATAAGATTCTCAAAGTACAACAGAACTGAATAAGGGAATCTCAAAAATACACAAAAAATTATAGTAAACGGTCATTTTTAAATGACGTTTAGTTCATTGTACTTAACATTGTCTGAGACTACTGTGCAGTGAACATTATCTGATACTATTATGTAACACACAATAATTAGTGTATAAGTATACACCTACACACAAAGCACTGCAGTAAAGCTGTGATACCAAAATGTATAAACTACTAAAAAAGGTAGGAACAGCTTTATTACTTAACAAACACAAAGCTGTGACATTTCGGCATTTGCCTTAATCATATAAACATAAACAGGATGAAGAAATAGAGAGACAAGATAAAGTACAGAATCATATTAATCCTATGTTACAGAAATAATAAATAATCTACACTCCACCATGCACATTTTTGCACATTTCAGAACGTAACATTTTGAATGTAACAACTGACGCACGCATTCCCAATATTTTATTAGCAACGCTTACTTGTGTTCTTCCTAGACTGAGCTAAGTTTTAATTAATTTCATTTATTTATTATTTCTGTAACATAGGATTAATGTGATTCTATACTTTATCTCATCTATTTCTTCCTCCTATTTATGTTTGTATGATTACGGCCAGTGCCAAAACGTCACAGCTTTGTGTTCGTTAATTAATAACTGATACTATTATGTACAATCTTCAACATTATCTCAGATTACTGAGCTGTCTGTTACAATCCTCAAAATTATGTGAGATTATCATGCTGTCTGTTACAATTTTCAACATCAGCTGAGATTATTGTGCTGTTTTTTTCACAATCTGGATGCATCAGCAGCAGGCCATTTTGCATACAACCGAGAGGCCTACAGGAGTGCTGTTAGGGAGGCAAAGTTCCGCAAGGGACATGCAAATGAATGAATGAACTTTTACAATCATCAACATTATCTGTGATCAGTGTGCTGTTCAATCTTCAACTTCATTATCTTATTTAAACTGAGCATTAGCTGTTTCTCTGATGTCATCAGCTACACAGACTAGAGAACATGCTGGCTGGGTGACAGTTTGTTATCATTATACTCTTGAGTAAACTTGTATCTTGTGCAGCTATTGATTTTTTTTTTAGGCATGTCATCCAAAGACCAGAAGTTATCAGATAAAGTTACTTGGGTGTACTTAGTTCCTGTAAGCAAAAATCTATGACACTCAAATGATCTAACCACAAAAAGTTTCACACTAGAAAAAGACAACCAAAAAATTGTCTAACCTGTACAAAATTTGAAGGAAAGAATCCAGAGCGACCACCTATTTCCCCATGGAACCAATTGTCATCAATCTTTCGTCGTAGTAGTATCACATCACCTTTCTTGAAAGAGAGATCGCTGTGGAATGAAACCAAAATTCCAAAATCAGCACTGTCAGAACAGAATAATAAATACCTTTTCCTTTCTATCTGCTAGAAGTACATAAAATATCTGATTCTCTGAATAAAAAAAAAAAAACAGAATGCTTATTTCTAATGTGACAAGCTACAGCTATCTAGGCCATGTAATAAATGAGGCTGAGAAAGTTGAAGAAAAACAAAGACAAGGACATGCATTCAACACCATGAGGACAATGCTATTATCTATCCACATTATTATCTATCCACAAAAACAAATAATAAGATTTATAAAATGCTATATATATTCTATACTACTGCATGGAGCAAAAATCTTGGCTCTAAAAAGTCAGAGAAAAGGATAAATGCAGCAGAAATATGGATATACAGGAATGTTGTTCATACATCATGAAAAATGAAAAGAACAAATGAACAAGTATTAGAATAACTAAAAGTGCAACATGAATTTCTCAAAGAAATAAGAGAAAACAAAACACTTTGGTCACATCAAAAGACATAATAATATGCTGAAGACCATACTAGAAGGAAAGGTAGAAGGAAAAAAAAGAGCGAGAAGTTGAGGGAAGATAACATACAAGAGTGCACAAGATGTAGCCTGGCTGAGTGCACCATGAAGGTGAGAGTGAGAGAGGACACTAGAAACTCCTTACCATCAATCTTCTTACTGAAGACAGCATGCAATGATGATAATTTTTTTTTGGATTTTATTAAGTTCTTTAGATTCTTTGACAGAAACATTTTACTTTATTACGTGTTGCTATAATATAATTATCTTTTTCCAGAAATTTGCTTTTTATCCAGTTCTGTTGAAGGATGTCCAAAGGCTACAAACTAGAAATTCCTGGCAGGTGGAGAACATGTGATAAAGGCATCATATTGAATGAGGTGTGATCTATGCTGGCTTTCTTTACTTCCTTGAGCAGACTCAAGCAACAAGTTCCATCACTTTAGGGAAAACATCAGTCCAGACTCTTGACCAGGCTGCAACATCACAAAAATCTATTACCCAGATCACTATATAGACACAGGAAAAGGTCTATATTAGCTTCATCTTCAAAGACATAATGTAAAGTCTTGGCCGGTATGGTTCACTGGTGTTAGTGGGGAGGGGGAGTGGATGCCTTAGCTGAACTTTCTTCAGATCTGTAAACACTCAAGACACTAAGCCAACAAACATAACCATGGGGGGGGGGTGTTTGCAGTAGCAGTCTTGTACCCACAGATGACTGCTTGTGTCCGGGATGGCAAACCATACCTGACCAAGGCTGCTCCACCTCTCTCAGCTGGTGTCCCTAGTAACAGGCTTATGGGACAGTGATCACTGCAGTCCCCACAGCAGCACAGTCTACTAAATAAGCACTGAACCCTCCTACTTATTTAGCTATGCTCTGAGTCTACAAAAATGGCCACATCATCTATTCCCCAATCAACATAATGCGGTACTTCAACATCTTCACCACACTGGCTGCACTGCAGTTTCAAGGAGACAGAGCAACAACATAAACACCAAAGAAAAGATATGTTACAAACTTACTCTTTCTCTGATGAGTCATAATTATATAAAGCTTTCACACATGGCTGGGTGCCCTGTAAAGTAAAATTAATAGCATTATTAGAGTGATCTCAACAGCTCCTACTGATTAAGTAACCTGTCCTTGTTTTCTTGAAATAAAGCAATACAGACATCTATTTTTTCCAAATGCAGTGTGGCCTGGGTTAATGTCTACTGTTGCTTCCTGATGGTAATAGTGCCACTGTTTTTCATTACTGCACAAGAAGATAGTGCACACGTTTAGCAATGTCCCATACAAAAACCATGTGCATAAAAGAAGTTTTCATCTTAGTACTGAATAATGCAGCAGACTGATAGAAGCTCAATAAATGAAGAAACAAAGAACAGATTGAAAGCCAAATATAAATGCAATGAATAAAACAACATCCCACAGCAAAATCAGATGACAGATACTATAAACTCTCAAGAAATGACCAAGTGATAATCTTTCAAATGAAAGGAAAAGAAAAAGAAGCTTAGACACTGCCACCTATACCAGAAACTAAAAATGCCCAACAGAGCTATGTGCCTGCAGCAAACAGCAGCGGACACAACATCACATCCTCCAGAGCTGCCAACTACACAGCACACTCAGGCAAAGGACCTGGCCAGACCCCCCCCCCCCCCCCCCACAGGAGAAGCTCTATGGCGATGCTGAAAACTAGAGATGAACTGCTACATTTGTGAGAGATCAATGTTGATGTCTGAGTGAATGATGAAGAAAACCCTTGGTACAAAGTTATCAGCACGTGTGCACTCGTATGTTGGAGACATGGCATAAGGCAGAGGTGAGAACAGTTAACTGCTACAGATGGGCACATGGTTTACTGGGAACTGAAATCCACAGGAAGTTCATGCAGAGGTCACATGGATGAACTCTTGCCTGTTCTAATGGTGCAGAAATGGTGGTAAATGTTTGATCAGAGGCAAAAAGTACTATAGCATTGAAAGGAATCTCTATCACTCCATGTATGTGAGGTACAGATAAACAGATGAAAAGAACATCAGAAACTAATGGTGACCTTGTTTTGAAGAAAGATTAAGCACACCCTAAATAGTCAGAAAAACCAAATAAAAAGTTCTCATTGAAGATGTGAAACACTATAAATTAATTAAAACTACAAGGAAACGCAATCACAATTCTCTAGTCAAAGCACGCGAATCTAGCTGATACAGTACACGACAGTTGACTGAAAATCCACAGAATAAAATTAAAACACAGGAGACACCAGGTGCAATATCCCAACAGGCTAACCAATTACTTTGGGAAGGGACATGCAACAGATCTGATAAAAATTATTGTGGAGCCTGACTGCTCACATAAATTAACATAACACCAAATGATGATTATAAAATGACAATGTTCCAAACTGTTATGAGTAAAAACACAAATAACAATGTTCATGCATTTATTAATGAATTATTTAGTAGTTAAAATTTTTTTAAAAAAAGAAATCATTTCATGTTTCACCAGTAGACAGAAACAAAATAGAATTATCATACTTATTTTAACCACTACTTTAGTTTTCCTTTACTTATCACAGATTTTTTTGTTGTTGTTGTCTTAACCTGCTGTTAATGTAGGGAAAGTCCCACTTCCATGCAAGAGATCTGCACATAGCACTTTTTTTTCAGCTCTTCATCCACAGACAGCTGTGTGTATGGTGTAATCCAATATCCTGGCAAGTGTTCTGTTTTCTGAGAAAAGTTTCCTCGAAACAGTGTGTGGAGTATCTATTTTTACAGCTGACTTAGTTATTTTAGTCTTTGGTCTGAAAAACTTTCAGTACTTTGGCCACAACAACCTTCACTTCCTGCAGTTAGCATATACACACATTTATATACATTATATTATTCAAAACAATGAAATGTTTGAGGGCAAATGTACACATTCATTATGAACAATGTTACATTCACAAAGTGACTATAGCTGAGATTTTTTAAAAATGGAGAAGACAGTATTCAGATAGTTATACATCACCTGTCTGAAGTTGTGACTTGTTGGCTCGTGCACAGGGATCTGGACTGAGCCACCACTTTTTGAGGGACTAGAACTTAAATTCACTGGGCCATGATGTTTCACGCTTCCCCCAGATGGCCTCTGACCTTTTGCTTTGAGGCCTTCCAGGATCCGCACCACCAGAATATTGGTGGGCAGATCTGCAACACGAACCGTGACCAAAGCTCGACACTCTGGGCACCTGAGCTCATGCTTTGTTAAGATAATTTCATCCAGGCACTGACGACAAAATGTGTGCTGACATGGAAGAACTTTGCAGCTCTGATCAAAGCGCTCTAGGCAAACTGAACATTCTAGCAGCTCACTTATTTGCTTTTCATCCATTTCCAAAATCAATATTTTAGTTAATGTTTCACAGCAGCCACATCCAGAATGACATCATCAAATTTATCCCTGTTTACATCTACATGGCTGTAAAACTTTGCTTTTCTGCTAGTCTTTAAAATGTACAACAGCATTTCTGTCATCCAAATGGCTGTAACATTTTCATCAGTAAAGTTCCTCTGTCATGCAAATGTCTTGTACTCTATAAAAGATTACTTCAAGATGGCTGTGGAGGAAATCTATAGCTCCCTGAAAGACAAGCAGAATAATTCAATTTACATCTCAATGTCCACACAAACAAACAGGGCCATGGAGATGTAGTCAGTGTCAGCATTATTAGAAATGTTGAAGGAATTTATGAAGGAATCAGGAGTTTACAAAAACAGACAGCCAGAGTTCAAAGCTTTGCACAGTGACTCCACAGCCCTGCAAATCAGTACTGCAATGAACTTTTTAAAACTGCTATGAATGCATTAAATTGTTCTTATATCATTAAACCATAAGGCCGCTGATATTTTAGGATGTTACACATGTTTTAGGGACTTGCTATATACTATTCTAAGCTGCTGAATAACAAAGCCATTCCACTGCATGTGATTATATCACAGGCTAATCTTTATTATACCACCATTCTCACAAAGTTGGTGGCAACAAAAAGATGAATGAACTAAAATATATGCATAATGTAGATGAGGCAACAAATTCATATGTAACTGAATGAAAAAAGAAAGAAAGAAAGAAAATTATACGGCCTTTTCATCTTTGCATTTTTGCACTGAAGCAAACAGATGTCAATATAGGACACAGCTATCTGGCATTATCTTGCTCAGCAACTTCTATCAAGGACAATTCTACATATATTTGATCAAGCTTGTTCACCACAATAATGATGAATGATGAAATGCTGCTGTTTTATAAATATTCCCTGCTTCCAGATTTTTGCACCCTTTTCTCTTACAGTGACAGAGTTTCAGCATTGTCATTTCCCATGTGGAACAGTCTTCTACAAGTTATTCTTAACCCCAGTGACTGAAGCACAAATACATGCTCTGTTGATAAATTTGTATCTATATCAATTTTCAAAACTTATCTATATAAACTGAAGGCCATCAAAACTTTGTCTAAAATAAACTTCAGAATCCAGGATAAAAAAAAAAGCCTGTAAACCTGCACTCGGTATGAAATCACTCTTTACATATCCTTCTGTTTTCATGTTGTTTTGTCATTTCTGTTGCCCTTGATGAAGGCATATTGCCAAAATACTGAATCATTTCTAGTTTTGGTTGGGTTTTTTTTTCACTTCTATGCACTCATTTTGTTGTTTATCAGTATTGCTGTTCCTGCTTCTTTTCTTTTCTCATTCATGCTAGTATAAAACATAACCAGAACCATTTCTGTCTACCTCTACTCCACTAGCACAATTTAAACCGCATCACTCACTTGTCCTACAAAGACTAAAGATGCACAATCTTGCCACCTGAAAAGAAATTATGGGAGTATGCATACACAAATATGCTGGTGACTAGATTCATGGCTATGAGCCATCTCTCTGTCTGGATGGCTGAACATACACAGATGCAGGCAGAAGAAGAAGACATTTGTGGACAGTTGCAACTAAATAAATCTCAAACGCTGAAGACAATACCAGTCACTATGAATTATAAACAGAGAACCACGCAGACAGGACTTCTCCATCAATGATCAGGGATAATGTTAAATTGCAACTATGGCTCCGAGATAACTCAAACTATTAACAGATTCAATAACGCCGATATATTAACTAATAAATTCTCACCTTCAACATCTTTTTAAAACTGAAAAGACTTTGCTCGAAATCATCGTTACCGTCGTCAGTAGAAATAACATCCCATGATTTAACATTTACTTTTCTCACCATGAACAGCTTTTAAAATGCACGTAACATTCTCTTTTTAAAGAACGAAAACTAGTACTTTCTCACGGCGCTTTTTTTTTTTAATGAAAAAATATAAATAACCACATCCGCCATCTTAATCCGGAAATGGAATTGTTCGATCAAACTTCCTCATCAGTTTTTTCGTGAGGTAGGGTCAAAATTGATTTAGCGAAATTTTTTTTTTAATTGACAAAGTTTGCACTGTTTATTTACATATCACTCTGGAATTATTAAAAACATTTTCAAACTTCCTGAATAGTTACTTTATATATATATATATATATATACACACACACACACACACGAAACTATTGTTAAAGCCAAACAGGCATTAATTGATGAGCCGAAGGGCATCCTCCTCCATAGTCAATAGAAGCAGAACCTTCCATATGTTGGCACTAGAAAATGTAACCGCCCTCGCTGTGTTACCTGCCATGTAGTCTGGGAAACAAAAACGATCACCTTTCCCAAAACTATCCTCACTTTCCATGAGGGATTCACATGAGTGTCCTGCAATGTAATATATGTCACTGTATGCAAAAGATGAAGGATAACGTATGTTGGTGAAACTGGCGCCTCGGCAGAAACATCTGTACGATATCACCCAGCACTCTTCGAAACCAGTCCCGAATAATTTCAATGGCCCAAACTACAGAGGCAAATCTGATTTCCTGGTAACAACCATCAAACAATGTCACGCAGATGACAGAAGCCGCCTAGCGCTTGAGAACCGCTACATTCAGGAATATGGGACGCTGTAACCACATGGTTTGAACTCGTTATTCACATACACATGACATTCTCCTCTTTCACAATCATAATCCCTCCTCACTAAGTTCCACTCCCTTCTCACTTGTTACACATAGTTCAGGATCTCTTCACACCATCACATTACAACCTCTCTACCCCAACTATAATAACCTATTTCACCTTCTCCCGGCTAGATTTCCTTTGTATCACTCTCTCCCCTCTACGGTCCTCCCACCCACCACCCTCAGTTATGACCCACCTATCACACATCACAAGTCTCCATTTAAATATTCTCAATACTGCACCATGCGCATTTTTTTAACACATCGTCGGACAAGCCACAGCTTATTACAAGTTACAGCTAAGTGCTCTATTAATTTTATTTCATTTTATTTTTTTTTTTTTTTTAAATATAGCATTCATGTAAATGTATACTTTATCTATCTCGTCTCTCCAGTTCTTCGTCCTATGTGTTTTTTTGTGTGATTAAGGCTCACGCCGAAGCGTAACAACTGTGTGCTCATTAAGTAATAAAGCTGTTCCAACTTTTTTCCTAGTTTATACATTTTAATTGATAAGCGAAAGCCTAGAAGTTTTCTTTAGTAGTTTAACTCTTATCAGTAACAATGTGAAATCAATGCAAGAAAAAACAGATACACTGTCTTCAATGGCTAGTAAAATAGGACTTGAAATTAATAAGGAGAAAGCAAAAATAATGAAACATCTCATTAACCATGAAGAAAAAATATACAGGTGTTGAAGAAGAAAATCAATTTGCATATCTCGGCAGTTACATAGACCAGGATGGTGACACCAAAAAGGAAGTTAGAATTCGAATTGCAAAAGCAGCATTGGCCTTCAAGAATCTTGAGAACATATGGCATTCAAAAGTTAAGCACAAAAACCAGGTTAAGATTTTTCATTTCAAATGTAATATCCACCCTCATTTATACATGTGAAAGCTGGAAAACAACTAAAGAAATAGACAAGAAATTAGACTTTTTTGAAAGCAAATGCCTCAGGAAAATGCTCGATATAAAGTGGAACAAATTCAAGAACAACGTAAAGATAAGATAGATGAACAAACAGCAACCTGTCTCATAGGTGATCAGAAAAAGAAGATGAACATATGTCGGTCATCTGCTGAGAAGAAACAACCAGTGAATCCCAAAACAAACTATAAGTGGAACACAAAAGGCCGAAGAAAAATAGGTCGACCACGTGAAACTCTAAATGCAGTTAAGAGAAGCCGGTTTAGTGGGAATAACATCCCTTGATGAGGTTGAAAAGTTGCCGAAAACAGGAAATCTTGGCCCTATGTGACGTTTAGCAGCACGGGAAGAATGTAAGATGTAAGTAGTTTTCAAATGTTACTTTTTATGAGTGTATGGAGGATGTACTTCCATCAATGAGAATCTTAATCCGCCTTTTAAATGTTTCACGCTACTAAATGTGATTTTTATCATGTGATGCTGACATGTAACAGCTTATCTCTCTCCACGATTATGCTGCTATTGCAGATGTATTTATATTACATCTTTAACATCTTAAGACGCTCAAATGAACTGGACGTAGGGAGAAGAAACATCAACAAGTTAAGATATGCGAATGATACGGTCCTTCTATCAGAGAATCCACATAACCTACAGAAATTAATAGATATGAATCACAACACAAGCCAAGAATGGGGACTCGAGATCAATATCAAGAAGACCAAAGTATTGGTATTCAGCAGGAAAGACCAGAAGCCACAGATGGATATAACCATAAACAAAGAGAGACTGGAACAAGTGATAAACTACTGCTACCTTAGGACATACACTGACTGAAGGTGGGAGATTTGAGATTGAGATAAAGAAAATAATATGAATGGCAAAACAATCATCCAACACCATAAAGGCAGTGTTGTTATCAAGGAATCTGACCATAAACACCAAGTTAAGATTTGTAAAATATTATATCTACTCTGTTTTACTGCAAGGAGCAGAAACGTGGACTCCAAGCAAAAAGATGGAGAGAAAGATTAATGCAGCAGAAATGTGGTTCTACATAAAACTAGGTCATATAACATGATGCATGAAAAGAATAAATGCACAAACCGTAGAACTGCTCTAAGTGCAATGTGAACTTCTCGAAGAAATAGGGATGAAGAAAACAAAATACTTTGACCATATCAAAAGACATAATAATACACTGAAGAACATACTAGAACGAAAGGTGGGCAGAAAAAAAGAGCAAGAGGTAGATAAAGATGTAGATGGGAAGATAACATTCGAGAATGAACAGGACACAGTCTGACTCAGGATATCTTGAGTGCACCATCAAGCCATGGTAAGTGGAGATTCATCACCGCCAACCTTCGTTCTGGAGAGGGCTCATGATGATGGTGATTCATATTAAGCGATTTTTTTAATGAAAAAATTAAAACTTAAGGCGTTCCAAAGTTTCACTGTTAGTGTTCTTCACTGACATAGAAGTGAGTGAGTGAGTGAGTGAGTGAGTGAGTGAGTGAGTGAGTGAGTGAGTGAGTGAGTGAGTGTGTGTGTGTGTGGGTGGGTGATGTTTTTTTTTATTACCTCAATCTCAAATACGCATTTTGTTGTAATGCGTACAAGAAGGGATGCCACAAAGCTAAGTTTTTCATTTTCATTTTTCTTCTTTTATTATATGTTGAGTTGTTTTTTGTAGGTAATCCTTGAAAAAGGCTCATGCCAGAATATTGGATGTTGTATGTTTTTCATTTATACATTCTCATTTTACTTTCATACTTTCTGTTATTTGTGTTTTTTCTCACTTTCCTCACTCCCTCTACCCCTTTGTAAAACTGTACTATACACCTCTATCTACCTTTATTACTTTGCTAAGGCACTAATTCGCTCAGTCAGTCATTTGCATGTCCCTTGCGGAACTTTGCATCTCTAACAGCTCTCCTGTATGCCTTTCTGTTGTAAGCAAGATGTCATGCTGCTGGTGCATCCATTACTAATTCGCTACAAGGGACAAATTCGATAATTAACCACAGGCCAGTTTCGTTACGAAAAAAAGCATACTTTTTGCAAAATAACTTTGCCAGAATTCTTTTGATTTATGAATTATATATTTTGTAAATGATTTAAAAAAACATAACAAATAATATGTACACAATCATGTCAAAAGTTATGAGACTGGAATAATGAAGGTTGTATAACTTTTTTATTAAGTAATAATAGAATTCGATGTTGTTTTCATCAATAGTAAAAGTTGTAGCTTTCAAAAGAACTGTCAGTTTTTTTGTTTTTTTTTTTGTGGCAAAGAAAAATCCATCAATCCTTCTCCTCTAGTATCTTCATCTTTTTCTCATATCTCCTCTACTCACCATCTCTTTTGTGTCGTCTATGAATCTCAATCATATTAAAAGAATATCACCAGAACATCCAATACTACTTACCTACAGCTTCTAAAGTACTATCTCTTATTATTTCGTTGCACTGTTTTGAGAAGTTACAAACTTGTCTTCTGTTGCCAGTGCCTAGAATCACCGCCGACCAAATCAAATAATCACCGTCGTGGTGGAGCTAGCTGATAAGTCTAGCACTACAGTCAGCTGAGATATCTCATCTTTCAGTCCACGCCCAATAACATAAGAAAGCCTGGGTAGTCGCTAATCGCAAATACACATTTTTAAACTCATAATCTTCATTAGCCGGAAGAGGAAAGCATTTGAGTCCTGCAGCATTGGAACAAAAGGGGGGGGGGAAGACTGCACAAAACGTATTGACTTTTACTCTGCCAAAACTTGTTTTTCTCTGTTCAACAAATAATTTCCATACCTTACAGCTCAAAATCCTTGTACACAATGATGTTTTCCGACATCTGTTCACAAAGAAGTTGCTTTCTCACACTCGCCGTGTCTTAACCAATAGTGCGCTCGCACTTTAGTGTCATTACTGAGTGCGTATTTCCTGTGCTCACGTCCTGGTCTATGAGGATGGGAAGCTTATATGATTGCGACAAGGATAAGAGCTCTCCCACACTTTTTCTGCGCGGGATAAATACAGCACTCGTAGCCGTCGTTGCCCTGAAAAAAAATCGGTGT
Source organism: Achatina immaculata (assembly GCA_009760885.1). Lineage (NCBI taxonomy): Eukaryota > Metazoa > Mollusca > Gastropoda > Stylommatophora > Achatinidae > Lissachatina > Lissachatina immaculata. The sequence continues at coordinate 34,408,584 of CM019703.1, forward strand.
CAGATCCAGGCTATTGCAAGTCTTATTTTATTGTACTAAATACAATATGCATCAAAATAACTCTAATAGAACCGGCCATAGAAGTTAAAATAAGATCTGTACCTACGTTTTACAGATTACTGCACGGCGTTCGATACAGCAAAGCACACAGAAATCATACAGATGTTAAGAGACATAAATATACATGGAAAAGACCTGAGAATTATTAAACAGTTACACTGGAAACAAACAGCTGCAATCAGGATTGATAATCAAATAGGAGAGTATCAGAACATAAAAATAGCAGTACGTCAAGGATGCGTTCTCCCCTCACCCCTGACCTCTTCTTTGTCTATATCTGAAGGATAATGAGACACTTCGAAAACATGCATGGAATAGCAGTGGTTGAATTTGAAAACATGCATGGAATAGCAGTGGGTGAATTTGAAAACATGCATGGAATAGCAGTGGATGAATTTGAAAACATGCATGTAATAGCAGTGGGTGAATTTGAAAACATGCATGTAATAGCAGTGGGTGAATTTGAAAACATGCATGTAATAGCAGTGGGTGAATTTGAAAACATGCATGTAATAGCAGTGGGTGAATTTGAAAACATGCATGTAATAGCAGTGGGTGAATTTGAAAACATGCATGTAATAGCAGTGGGTGAATTTGAAAACATGCATGTAATAGCAGTGGTTGAATTTGAAAACATGCATGTAATAGCAGTGGGTGAATTTGAAAACATGCATGTAATAGCAGTGGGTGAATTTGAAAACATGCATGTAATAGCAGTGGGTGAATTTGAAAACATGCATGTAATAGCAGTGGTTGAATTTGAAAACATGCATGTAATAGCAGTGGGCGAATTTGAAAACGTGCATGGAATAGTAGTGGGTGAATTTGAAAACATGCATGGAATAGCAGTAGGTGAATACAGCTTAAACAATCTAAGATACACCGACGACACGCTATTGATAACCCAAAGCGAAAAAGAACTACAAGCCTTGTTAGATAAAATCATAGAAAAAAAAGCAAGGAGAAAGAACTTAGTTTAAATAAAAAGAAAAAGAGGTTATGGTCATATCCATGAACGAAACACCAGCAAAATGTAGCATCAAAGTGAAATGGATAGAATTAAAGCAAATGAACAAATTCAAGTATTTAGGAACAATAAGACAAGACGGAAGATGCGAAATCGAAATAAGGAGCAGAATAGTCCAGATCAAGTCAACATTTATGAACATGAAAAACGTGCTATGCAATAAAGCTCTGTCGACGAACACCACAAAGAGAGTTACTCAGTGTTACATCGAACCCATATTATTATATGGATATAGAGCATGGACAGTAACAAAGAGCACTCAAAATCTACTGGAAGCACCGGAGATGTGGTTCCAAAGAAGAATGATGAGAATACCATGGTCAGTCAAGAAAACAAATGAAGAGGTCATAAGCAAGGCTGGGCGAAAAGAAAGAAATTATGGCAAAATACAGAACACGACAGTCAAGATTTGTAGATGTTTTGAGAAGAGGCAAACTGAAACACCTAGTGACAACATGAAAACTAGAGGTACAAAGCGACAGACGAAGAAAAAGAAAATGGATACCTGACGGAGTAAAAGAGAGGCACACAGCGCGGTCCAACACACATCTTAAGAGAGCAAAGGACAGGTGGTCAGCTACGACCAACGCCTGACTGGCATGGAAGAGAGACAGGGAGAGAGAGAGAGAGAGAGAGAGAGAGAGAGAGAGAGAGAGAGAGAGAGAGAGAGAGAGAAAGAGAGAGAGGATGGTACCATAAGCGGGAAATACATACCTCAGGTCTGTATCCTTTTTTTTAAACTGGGTGGAGAGAGTTGATGCACAAAGTATAACTAAAGTTGACAGCAGCTTGTGAACAATTTGATGCATATAATTTTTTTAAATTCAGTTTATATTACAAGAGGATTTTGCCACTTGTAACCATACATAGTATCCAGTTTTCGCAATATACCTGCCTCGTTTTAGATGCGCTTCTAGGAGTGAGGCGCTCTTGTTCTGGTTCTTTCTCCCTGGAGCTGCTAGCAGAGTTGTTTTGCAGCCGCTGCCGTGGTTGAAGCACAAGCATCTTGTAGAGTGGGTAGTGGGTTACACCAGCTTTTTTGGCACTATCATAGGGCAGAGAGGCCATAGGGACCTTGACTGTCAAGCTGAGCCAACGAAGAGGTGGGACAGGGTCTTGGCCAGCTATAGTTTGCTTATCCTAACAACAAAGCCGTCGCTCTCGTATAGTCGTGGTCACTCTCTGAGTTTGTATTTTTTATGACAGTCGACTTAGGAAGAGGAAAGGTAACTGAAGTGCCAAGTTGGTGATCGCCAGTTAATTCGGAATTTAGTCATCATCATCATCAGGTGCCGTGCCGACTGGCGTTGGCTATTATGCTACTCCAGAGTACCAGATCCTTCATGCAGGCCATCAGTTCAGTTGGTGATCTCCTCTCACACCATCCCGTCAGACTGTCCAGTATCCTTTCTCTTGGTCTTCCTCTTGATCTTCTTCCTTCTATTTTTCCTGTTGTTATAATATTTTCAATGCCCCCTCTTCTCATTGCATGTCCTATGAAAGTACATTATCTCTCTCTTATCTTTCTGACAAGGTTTTTTTGTCTCTCCAGCTCTTCTCATACATTCTTTATTAGTTATTTTTGCTGTCCAGGGGATTCGCAACATTCTTCTAATAAACCACATTTCTGCTGCTTCCAATGATTTTTGTGCAGACTTGCCTATTGTCCATGATTCACTTCCATATAATAAGATAGGTTCAATATAGGATTTTAGGACTCGTTTTCTAACATTCATTGATAAAGATGTGTTAGCTAATATGTTTCTCATTCTCTGAAATGCAGTCTTTGCTTGGCCTATTCTGTTCCTTATTTCTGTTCTGCATTTCCCATCTGAAGTTATTACTGCTCCAAGGTATTTGAATTTCTGCACTTGCATTGGAATAGTTCCGTTTAATTTTATACTGCATGCTGGTGGATTCTGTTTCTTAGATATATCCATAGTCTTTCTCTTTTTGATGTTTAAAGTAAGTCCTTTCAGTTCACTTCCTTTAGCGACTTTATCCAAGAGATTTTGCAGGTCTTGTTGGTTCTCAGCTATCAGTACTGTGTCGTCAGCATACCGAAGGTTGTTAATATTGTATCCTCCAATTTTTATGCCTGATTCTGTGATGATTGTTCTTAGAATATTCTCGCTGTACAGAGAAAAAAGGTCTGGAGATAGTACACATCCTTGTCGCACTCCTTGTTTTATAGGTTGATATTTTCCAATTCTATTTACAACTCGAACTGCTGCTTCTTGATGCCAGTATAGATATTTTACAATCCTCAGGTCTTTGCCGTCTATATTGATGTCTTCAAGCATTTTAATAATTTCATTATGTTTCACCTTGTCAAATGCCTTGGTGTAATCAGTGAAGCATAAGTAGAGATCTTTCTGTACTTCTAAAGCTCTTTCTGTTAGTGTTCGTAACGCATAAATGGCATTGTGTATTCCCTTTCCTTCAACAAATCCAAACTGTTCATCTGCTATTTCCATTTTTATCTTTTTCCTTGTTCTTCTCATAATTATTCTCAGAAGTAGCTTCGTTATGTGACATGAGAGCTGATAGTCCAGTGGTCGTCACATTCCTTTGCACCTGGTTTCTTTGGTAGTGCTATAAACGTGGATTTAATCAGGTCACTGGGAATATAACCACTGTTGTAAATGTCATTCAGTAACTTGGTTATTATTTTTATTCCTGTCTCCTCTAGTGCCTCTATTTCTTCTATTGTTATATTATCAGGCCCAGTCGCTTTTCCCTTCTTCATATGTTTGATGGCATCTATGATTTCATCTTCAAGTATTGGCGGTCCATCACAGTTTTCAGTATCTGGTGTTAATTCTGGTCCTTCTCCGCCATATAACTCACCGATATACTCTGTCCACAATGTTTTCTTTTTCCATTTTACCTTCTTAAGATTTCAGGCATCCTGTGGTACATTTTGTTTTCCTGCCTGTGAGTTCATTAATTCGTTTGCGCATGTTTTTGCTGTCTTTATTATGAGAGTCCTCTATCTGTCTGCACTGTTCATTTAATCACATTTCTTTTGCTTCTCTGCATTTGTGTCTTATTTCTTTATTTGTCTTGCTATATTTTTCTTCGTTATTTTTACTCCTCCTCCTCTTGTCCATCAGACCTAAGATGTCGTCTGTCATCCATTTATTTTTAGGGGCTTCTTTTTTCGGTGGTATTATCTCCTTAACAGTTTGGTGGATAGAATCTCTTAACAATTCCCATTGTTCATCTATACTATTTATCTTTGCTATTGCATTGTATCTATTTGTTATAATAACTCTGTATTGTTCTCGCAGTTCTTGGTCATTTTTAAGAAGTTCTGTATTCAGTTTGATGTTTCTCACTTTTCTGCCTGCTTTCTTTAGCTTTATTCTAACTTTTCCACAGAGTGGATCATGGTCACTATTGCAGTCAGCTCCTGGCATGGTTTTTGTTGTCAGTAATGTATTGCGGAATCGTTTGTTGATTAATATGTAGTCTATCTGGTTAAATGTCTTTTTGTCTGGGCTGCACCAAGTTGCCAGTCTTCGAGGATGTTTAAATCAAGTGTTTCCTACAACCATACTGTGTATTCTTGCCCATTCAATTAATTTATAACCTCTGTCATTCCTCTCCCCCAGTCCATAGTCACCAATGATGTCCGAAGTTCTTCCTTTACCAACTTTGGCATTAAAATCTCCCATGACTATGGTAACTTCATGTGACTTTGTGTGTTTTAGGGCTGTCTCTATGTCATTATAAAATAGCTGTACATCTTCTTCAGAACTTTCAGATGTTGCAGCGTACACTTGTATAATATTTATATTTATTGGTTGTCCTTTCAGTTGGGCTAGCAGGACTCTGTCCGAGATGTTCAAATATCCTACAGTTGTCCTTGCCGTTTGTTCATCAAATATAATTCCTACTCCTCGTTCATGTTTCTCACTTCCTCAATATATTATTGCATATTTATCTGAGTTTATCTTCCCTGCACCTGTCCATCTAACTTCATTCACTCCTAATATGTTGATCTTCATCCTTTCCACTTCCATCTTTACATTTTCTAATTTTCCAGCCTGGAATAAAGTTCTAACATTCCATGTTGCTATTTTGAACTTGTTAGTTTTGCCACCAGTAGCCTGATGACGATCTGGCCTCACCTGTGGCTCGTGAGCTGCCCTACCAGACGAGACTGTTTCAGAGGAACATCCATTAACGTCGTTCATGATGAATCGATTATTCTGTTCAAGCGTAACTACTGGAATTTGGTACGTACTATAATAAAGTTTATTTTATTCCCGTTTCCTTGCAATTAAGGCATACTGGGGATATGGTGTTGAGCCAGTATTTTCACAACCTTCGGCACATGAGCGTCTGATGTGGTCAGTATCACGCCTGGCCGCGTTTACTTTCCCAGATTTCTCTGGTATCCATTTTTAGAGGCTGGGTCGACCCCGGGGAATTTTTTGGTAAGTACCAGAAAAAAAAAAATCTCACTGCTGGGACTGAACCCGGTACCACCACATTAGTAAACTGAGCGCCTAACCACTCAGCTAACCTGGCCGCCACAAACATCACATATATATCTCAAGCAGGATAGCAATAGGTTACAGTGGTTTAAATAAATTCCAGGAAATGACTGAAGGTGCAGACTTCTGCCAAGATACCACCAGCACTTAACGTTAGCAAGGCTGAAGAAGGGCTAAGACACGAATGAGAGAGGGGAGATTAAAAAAAAGGGAGAAGAGATGGAAAACAGAAAGAAATTTGTGGGAGGGGGAAGAATAAAAAAAAGGGGAGAGATGGAAAACAGAAAGCAATCCACGTGACAAATAAACAAGAAGATGACTAAGAGAGAGAGAGAGAGAGAGACAGACAGACAGACAGTGAGAGAGACAGAGAGAGGGAAAGTGAGACAGAGAGAGAGAAAGTGAGACAGAGAGAGAATGAAAAAAAACCCACCCACCCACACAAAACAAACAAACAAACAAACAATCTCTCTACTTGGACCTATTATCAGGAGTGATCTCTCCTTCCAAAATTTATTAGGGAAAAAACTTCAAACCTGTGGAATTGTTTATTTCACTTCATAAATGTACTTATATTCCCAGAATTCTTCACATCAAAATTAACAACAGAATTGCTTTTTTAATGCACACAGAAAAGAACAATCTCATCCAAAAAGAGAAAATGAAAACACAAAACACAAGAGTATTATCCAGATTAAAGTACAAAAAAATTCACTTAGCTTCAAACCAGACACTAAAACTGCTTCTACAATAATGTTTCCTAACCTTTGTTTGGATCATGCCCCACCTCAATATCTTAATTTTGACCCCCCCCCCCCCCCCCACCTCCCCCCCCCCCACAACTGCAGTATAACAGTCAACTAAGTTCTGAAAAAGAAAGTAGAAAATACATATATTCTAACTGCTCCCTCCACCCCCTATGGGGCATATGCCCCAGATTGGGAAACACTGTTCTACAAGTTTAACCAACAAAACCAGAAGGGAAGAAAAACTAGACAGTCTCAGGATTTAAATAGTTCTAATAATAAGTTACAGTATTACAAACATTTTTTTTAACAAAAAAGGAATTTTAACAAGAAACAAAAAAGTAACAACAGTCTTTTTCTAGATAAATAGCAGAGTCTTTTTCTAGATAAATAGCACAGTCTATTTACATAAGACAAGTTAACATAGCAATATTAAAGGCACTAAATTTAATTTCTGCAAACATAAGCAAACTTTCACTGCAAAAAGAAAAAAAAAACAAACTAGGATATCTCAGAAATAAATATTTAAAGTAAATATATTAAAACAGTGAAAGAAAAACAAAAAAAAAAAATGGGGAAAAAAATTCCATACAATTTTAACTTATGAAGTAATGAATAGCAGGGGGGAAAAAAGGAACATGGAAGGCACACAAACTCATGCATGACATTTAAGCCAACATTAACAAACATAGGTTACCAAACAAAAAAAAATTATAAAATGGGCATTTCTAGCTGACATTTGTGTCTCTGATTTCAAGATACACTGGATTGTTTTTGTTTTACATGAATGTCCAGTTTTTCTTGAATACACTGACCTTTTCATACTGGAGAGTCTCAGCTTGCAGGCAGACTCTCTCTCTCAAGCTTTCTGAGGAAGTTCCTCTTATAACAGGTACCCCATACATCACAGCATGGCTGAGTCTTCACAACCTAAACCCAGGGAAGCCAGGACTAGGCTCCTGACCTCACAGGGCCAAGCTACTGATCTTTAAAGAGCATACTGTGTGTGTGTGTGTGGGAAAGTACAGACAGCCTTGCATAAGGTGACATGCAGCTTATCACTGCCTCTTATCTACACACTTCACCTACAGAAGCAAGTATGACATTAACAGTGCTGCTACTATGCTTGAACTTGACTGTTCCAGACTAATAAAAAAAAGAAAAAAAGGTAATCCTCTCATGCCTTAGAGGCACATAGGGATATGGTGTGCCCATATTTTCCTTGACCTGTCAGCACACTAGAGGGTGATATGGTCAGTATCATGCCTGGCCGCCTTTCCTTCCTCGACTCCTGAAGAAGTCAGGTACCTATTTATACAGCTGGGTGACTGGGGTGCCATCAGCCAGATTTGAACCCCCCGACCTCCGCCATGAGAGACCAGTGCACTAATCACTTTGCCACTCAGACACCCAAACTACAACACTATTAAATCTGACATCAATCATAAGGTCATCATTTCACAATATAAGTACTCACATAACCATTTAGATGTATATTTCACATATAAGTACTCACATAACCATTTATCTATATATTTCACATTCAAGTACTCACATAACCATTTATCCATACATTTCACATGTAAGCACTCACATAATCATTTATCCATATATTCAAGAACAGTAAAAGTTATCAAAGTGGTTACTTTCTTAAAATCACTCTTTAATAAATACAATCTGTAAATTAAAAATATAAACGCAGGCCCATCGTTCATCAAGAATAAGAGTTCTTTTTTTTGTGTCAGAAAACTGTGACAAAGCAGGTGGATGCCATCCATCCATGACAGTCGATGAGCTTCATTTTTGCCTCTCAGTGTTACACACATGGCCAGTCTTACCAACATCTGATTGCCATAAGCAGCCAGTGACAAACCCCCCCCCCCCATTAAGTAGAAAAAAAATGGGCCAAACTTTGATGCAGTAGAAGACACCAGTTTAATTATGAGTTTAAAATTAACATGGTTTACTATACATTTATTTTATGCAAGCATTTAATGAACATTATATCTGAAGCATATTTATTATCCTAAATTTAATAAATGTTACATCTGATACAAAATGTCTTGCTTCAAAAATAACTATTATTTTATTATTATTAAACATCATATATGATACAAAACATCATATGTGAAATATAATCATTTTATGTTTATTAACAATTACATTTGTTTATAAAATATTTTATTATATGCACAGCTGATATATATATATATATTTCGGCAAAATATTAAATCTGATGCATGATAAAGGCTAAATAGTACAATATGTGCACAGAATCATGCTAAACCTAGAATTCCAAATGCCAGATCAGCGAGTGAATTATCTCCCTGCAACAGTTGGCCAGATGGAGGCATCATAAAATCCCTTTTTTCTAGCCATACAGAATAAAAGTTGGAAAGGGAATCAGTTGGTTACAGTTTTACTAGTCCGTACAACCAAACAGTCATCTTCTTTCCAGTAACCAGGTGTCATATTAAATATATTGAACATTCAGTTCAATATTATTACTACTGCTGCTTTATGATCATAACTGATCAATTTAAAGAACAAAATCCACATTTTATATCAGTGGTTCTTAACTCGGGGATTTCTTGGGGGTCCACAGACCAGCTAATACTCTGCTTTCAGCACACATCAAACACTGTCATCTTGCATTCACTTCTCTCGCACAATATTTATAATAGTGCACGGCATGTCTGAAACTTTGATCTTCTGAAGCACTGGACTAAAGAGTCAGTTCTTTGTGTCTTATCATCACCTGGATTCTATTCACCATTTTATTTTTAATTATTAGCCTGCACCTGTTCTCAGGCTGAAAAGGGGACCCCAGTAAAAAAAAACAAGGTTAAGACCCACTGCTTTTACAATCAGAAGCAGATACAAAGAGGTGAACCACATCATGATTAGCCTGGGCTTTCTAGCTCCTAGACCACCAACGTGTGCCATGATTTTGTGGACCACCAAATTAAAACTCTTTGCTGAGGGAAAAAAAAAAAACTGAATGAGAAGTGAAATATATAAGAAAGGCAAAAGAAACACTGAACAAACAGAGCAGAGTGACCTTGCCAGAAAACACTGATCTTCTGACGGAGTGCGAGGAATCAAATTACAAAAATGAGGAAATTTTTATGATTTTCATCATACATTTCAGTTGTATTTTACAGGATCACAATAATTACCCAAATAAACTACCATAAAAAATTGCTCCAACCATATAACAAAACTAACATAAAATTATCTGGAAATACAAACCTGAATTTTGACTCACTGAATGAAAGAAACAAAATGGAATTTTAGTGAAAGAGAGTGTTAGTGTCTCAAGGTCAAGAGTCTTTGCCTAATGTTTCCTAATCTGTGCTAGTCAGCTCAGGTGAGAAATATGGCACCTGGCCTTTGAGTTAGGGAATAAAAGAACTTCACCTTAAACAAGAAAGACAGTCCTATCAGCAGAAAACCTGCAAATATGTTTTATTCTATTATATCACTATCCCACTTTATTATTTAATTAAAAAGTTTTATTTCAGTGAAAAAATTCAGAAAAATTATACACAGAGTATAAATATATAAACAGGGAATTATATTGCTGTTTCATAGTTTTACTTAACAATTGCTTTAAATGAATACAATGACTCTGGTGAAAATGAAATATTGAAACTCACAAACTGGTGCTAAAGTATTGTGTCCTTAAGTCTTTTGAAAGATGAGAAATAAGCTTCAAATACTAGATTGATTGTGCTAAGTTCTTAATGTCTTCAAATTTTAAATCAGTTCAATTTTCAAGCAGCATTACACAAATGTATATGCTTTTTAGAGCTTTTTTGCATACCCTGCAACTTTACCCCAAGTCTTGGATGCTCGCTACACCTACAGCCACACAAATTATGTGCACAGAAAGCTGAAGATCATGTACACATTGAATGATTACAACCAATAAAGAAATAATATGCAGAATATGATACAATAAACAATAAAATAAACAGGAAAGCTCTGCTTATCATTTTCAGTGAATGAGCTATGGAATTCTGAACCTCCTGCCAAGTGCAGGGATAGGAATTTCTGCAAAGCCAAACCAAGACATTACAAGCGGATGGCTGTCTGATACTGCCAAATAAAAAAAAATGCAGTTAATGTAAAGTATGAACTTTAACTGTTTGTTCAGAGTAAAATGGTTGAAAATAGTTTTCGCCAAAAAGAATAATTAGGACACAGAATTTCCAGGAAGGCACATCTTGAGTTTAATGAGTCTAAAAAATGAATCTCTCCATCTATCTTTGTTGATACTTTCTGATCAACAAAGCAAATAATTGTTCAATATTCAATGATGTCTTACAGGAGGTAATAATTTTCTCCACTTTCCCTGGTCTGCAGCCAACTTTGTTCAGTGTTCCAGCTGCACTGCATCATGTCCAAACTTGGATTCAACAGTTTTCTGTCAGGCAATTTTTAGTTGTTTCTTCTCCTCACTCCTCCTGCCAGGGACTACATGTCTGTGCTAGAAACAGCGCTGTTTCTTCTCCTCACTCCTCCTGCCAGGGACTACATATCTGTGCTAGAAGCAGCGCTGTTTCTTCTCCTCACTCATTCTGCCAGGGACTACATGTCTGTGCTAGAAACAGCGCTGTTTCTTCTCCTCACTCCTCTTGCCAGGGACTACATGTCTGTGCTAGAAACAGCGCTGTTTCTTCTCCTCACCCATCCTGCCAGGGACTACATGTCTGTGCTAGAAAACAGCGCTGTTTCTTCTCCTCACTCCTCCTGCCAGAGACTACATGTCTGTGCTAGAAACAGTGCTGTTTCTTCTCCTCACTCCTCCTGCCAGGGACTACATGTCTGTGCTAGAAACAGTGCTGAGACCAATCCATTTCCAGAAATTTGTTGTTGCTGCAGTACACATGTCTTCCATCTTGCTTTCCCCCTGCAAGGCCTTAATTACTTACAACTGGTGCCTAGAGAACTTCTGAGGCAAGTTATTCAGAACTAGGATAATATAATGAATAAACACAGAAAACGAACACACAAAAGGATTCAACATCATCATCATGTGTTAAAGACATGTGGGCTGCTAAATCAAAGTCTGCACATACAGATTCCTTTCTCACTTTCTGTGTCTTCCACAAAATGTCTGATGATGTCTTCTTCCACAGGGAGGTGGAGGTCCAAGAAAGGTAATCATGTAAGACTTAGCTGCCCAAGGCCTCCTTTCTACCATATGAAAACATTCATGCACACACACACTACTGATAACACAAAAGAAGATTTGCAACAGCCAATCAGATGAAACTGCATCATCATTAGATTATTGAGCTCAAGGGCTGAAATACCAGTGTCAAGAGGAATAACTACTGCAGACATAATAAACAGTGTCATTACCACATATGATTTTCAAAAACAGAATATTTCAATTTTCAAAAAAATATTATTGCTTCAACTTACAACAAACAGATGAGTGAACATTTTATAAAATATAAAATTAATTAACAACATGAACAAAACAATTTCACCAGGAAGCAAACTATGGAAGTCAGGGTAACACATTAACCCATCAATGAGGTAAATGAAAACAGTGAAAAATTAAATTTGTCCTGATGAACACTTTATATCACAAATGAACAAATGGTAAAGTTCAGTAACAACTGGATTACACTTAAAATATAAACAGGTTCTTAACAATATGAACAAAGAATACTGAATGGTGATTATTACAATAAAACAGGCAGAACATCACAGCTTAAACCAATCACATCTGTGGATATGGGCATGTGACTGACAATTCAGCAATTCGTACAAACTATTTAATTTTCATTTAATCTGGATTTCATTTGCAAACTTTTTAAAGGGTAATATTTTTTTTCTACTGAGACAGTATTTTCAATTACATAAACAGCCATAAAAAGTGTAGCAGAAAGTGAAATAACTCAATACTATCTTATGAAATGTTGCCATTTAAGAAAAAAATACTGTAATAGTTTAAAAACTTGAAAAAACAGGAATTAAACTTGCTATCACAGACAAAATACAGAGTGTCTCAAAAAAATGTATATATTTTTTTTTTATGCTAACAACCACGAGTAATTACAATTAGCATTTTTTTAACTTTCAGATCTGAAGCTACAAGGTGTCTGTCGTATCCTTGCTTATTTATTCATTTACTCATTATTTATCAAATTGACAAGCACCGGTGACAAATCTCCATTTTATGTTGTCTTCAGAGTTTTCAATCAATTCACCTGTCTTTCCATTCCAGTACCACATAGTCTGCCAACTGAGATATTTTTTCTCTTGGCTTCCTCTATTTCTTTTTTCCCCTGAGATGTCTAGTGATTATCAATTTCTCTAACTTCTGTATTCCTAAAAGTTATCCAAATAATTGTTTGTTTTTTTTTCTCTCCTGGTTTTCAGTAGCTTCAGCAACTTCTTTTTAACTAAGTATTCCAAACAAACAAACAAAAAAATATTTCAGTAATTTTGCTAATGCAAAATACTGGAAGTCACTTATGTTGTCATGGTTACATTGTATTCCTTCTGGGAGCAACAACGCAGCAGATCAATAGATGTGTATTACAAGGGGCATTCAAAAAGTAATGTACCACATCATTTTTTTCAGCTAATGATAGAAGCATGAAATTTTGAACACACTTTAAATATGGATTGTGCTGATTGTGTGAACCAAATTGCACTGCAACTGGCCAAGAATATGGCTGCCCTAACTGTTGAAATGGAATGTGCTTGCAACTTGCGGTAAACTGTGATAGAATTTCTCATTGCAGAGAAGAAACTGTTGTGAACATTCACAAGCATCTATGTGATGTGTATGGAAGTTTTGCAGTCAACAGGAGTACAGTCAGTCGCTGGGTTCAAAGAACCAAAGAATCAATAAGTGGAGATAAGGAGTTGCATGAATTGCTACACTGTGGATGTCCTGGCACAGCCACCAAGGCAGAAATGTTGAAATGCACTGAGGGCATTATTCTTACTGATAGGTGTATCAATACTCAACAATTGGCCTTAAAGCTGTCAGTCAGCAATGGTGGTGCAAATGCAGTTATAAAAGCTCCCAGATTTTCTAAAGTTTGTGCAAGATGGGTTCCTCAAAGTCTCACAAATGGCCATCAATTGCAAAGGAAAGCAATTTCTTCTGAATTGCTGGAGCATTTCAATGCTGAGGGAGAGAACTTTTTGGCTAAGATCGTAACAGGTGACGAAACCTGGGCACATCATTTTGAACTTGAGACAAAAATATAGTCAATGGAGTGGCATCACCCGCAATCACCACGAAGAAAGAAATTCAAGACAATTCCTTCAGCTAGAAAGGTCATGATCACTGTCTTTTGGGACACTGAAGGTGTGATTCTTGTGGATGTTATGCCAAGAGGAGAGACAATCAATTTGCAAGCTTACATCAAGACACTGAAAAAACTCAATCAGCATTTTCACAGAGTTGGGCCGCACAAGAATCCAGCAGACCTGCTTCTCCTTCACACAAGTCTGGCAACATGGGAAGCAATCACCAAATTGGGTTGGACTGTACTACCCCATCCACCCTATTGTTCCAATTTGGCACCCTCTGATTTCCATCTTAAAGATGCACTCCGAGGGGTAAGATTTGAAGATGATGAAGGAGTGATTCATGCAGCGAAGAAATGGTTACATAATCAAGAGAAAATCTGGTATGGGCTAGGAATATATGCACTTGTTTCATGCTGGCGTAAAGCTGTACAAGTTGATGGCAACTATCATGAATAATACAAATGTTTACATGACATATCCATGTATATTGTGTATAAATTTCATGCTTTTTGAATAAACAGCTCCTGAGAAAAACGATGTGGTACATTACTTCTGAATGCCCCTCATATATGAAGAAGAAAAAAAAACTGACTAAAAACCATGGGAGAAAAATTCCTTAGCTCTGTAAGCCATCCCCTGAAGGAGAGATTCAATAACTTGGCATTAGGACGGCTTAAAAGAAGCAGCTTCATTCATCAGGCCAAGCGTATGCGTAAGCTGATACCTGACCTTCCGACTGTAGTCGCTCCATTATCATCTGTACCAGAGCATACACCATGTAAAGAAGCAGATTATACACAAATAACTATTCAGACTGAAGTGAAAGGTGTGCAGAATGGTGAGATGCAGAGCAGTCTTGTAAGATCAACAGCCACACTTAGTGTTCTAGATGACAAATATCCATGTGACACCTGGATACGTGTATACAGATGGATCTGCACATAATGCCATAAAGAATGGAGGGGCAGGAGCATATATTGAATATCCAAACACCACCATTGACAAGATTTCCATACCCAATGGTAAATACTGCAACAACTTTGATGCAGAAGTTAGGGCAATTATTGCTGCAGTTGAAAAACTATCAGACTCCAGAATTGATACATGTCCTGTAGTAATTCTCACAGATGCGAGATCAGTACTGGAAGCTCTTCAGTGCAACAAACTACCAGACCTTAAAGATGCCTTGTCAAAAATTGGCTTACAACATGGAGTCACTTTGCAATGGATTCCCTCCCACTGTGGGATACCAGGCAATGAGAAAGCTGACCATCTGGCCAAAGAGGGCACTGAAATGGAGCAACCAGACATACCAATCACCTATAATCAGAAGAAAAGCATGATAAAAACCTACAGGAAGCCACAAACACCACCACATGATGACTATCACATGCTAAACAGAAAGGAACAAGTCACCATCTTCCGTCTCTGAACAGGACACAGCCGACTCCGAAGTCATATGTATACAAAGTTTAAGGTTGGTACTACTAATCTATATACATGTGCCCAGGTGCCCCAAACTGTGGAACATATCCTCCAGAACTGCATCAACTACGAGACACTGAGAAATAATTACTGGCCCAGTGAAACCACTAAAGAAGATAAGCTCTACGGTTCCATACATGAGTTACAAAAAACAGTGAAATTTATCCAAGAGACAGGACTGCAGATATAGACAGACAATGCGAACGAAGAAGAAGAAGAAGAAGACTGACTAAAAACCATATATATATATAAAGACAAAAGGGCAAAACATCTCAAAGCAAAAACAGATAATGAATGCTATAAACTCTCAAGAAATGGCCAAGTGACCATGTTTTAAGTGAGAACAAGACTTTGCAGGCTGAGACATCATTTACACCAGAAGCTGAAAATTGGCCCAACAGACTATGTCCTGTGGCAAACAGTAACATACACCACTTCACATCCTCCACAGCCACCAGGTACACACACCACTCAGGCAAAGGACCCGACCAGACCCCTACAGAAGAAGCTCTATGGCAAAGCTGTAAACATGAATGCCACATTTATGAGAGAGACTGGTGTCATGTCTGAGCAAACAATAAAGAAGCATTCTCCCATTTTTTTTTTTTTAACCTCCTTGAGAATCAGCTTAGCTAAATGGACCTTAAAAGCTGCCTGTGATACGTTTTCTGTGTCAAAGTTGGTTACATTTCAGCACTTGTGCAGGCAGCTCAAGAAACATTCACAATATCTGTGACTCAACAAAGTTAACTTCCTTTCTTTCACTTCCATCAGGTTGGTGAATTTCATTCAATTAATCATGGTGCAGATTAATGACAGTATGAAATTTAAAGAACCTGACATAATGACTGTAAAGCTTAAGAGAAGACTGCAGGTAGTAAGACCACAGGTAAAATATTTCTTGTGGCACAAGTAAAGAAAGGTGATCTCTCCAATTAGTAATACTCAGACTGTCCTCAAAATGGAGAAGCACCAATATCAATACCAACTAACACAATAAATAATGAACTAATGAATGTAAGTTCAAGAGCAACTATCTCTGGCCAGTTAACAATTCCTCCTTCATCTGATGTAACCTGGAATCAATAATGAAGATAAACAACAGAAAATACTGCAATTAGAATTCCAACAATTAGCAGAAAATTAATCATAAACAAATAATAATGCAAATGCAATTAAGAAATATGGCAAAAATAATGACTAACAACTCTATACAGCTGATATTATCCTTCAACTCTTATTTAATAAATTTCATGGTAATTCTTCAAAACACAGCATGCAGGTAATAAGAATTTATAAAAATGCACATACTAATGTTGTTACATGCATATATGTATATACTTATATTCTTAAATATATATATATGTCACTAAAATTCCAAACTGGATTCTTGTTCTCTTTATGAAAGATGGGAGAAGTAGATAAAATGGGTTGCTAGCCAAAGGAACTTTGATGAAGTCAGGTAAGCCAATCACTCACTCAAAAATTAGTAAATTTCAGAAACTTTGAGCAACAGCTGACAGTGATGACAACCATCCCAAGGAAGTATCATAAACCTGGTTAATGCAAACAGGAACCAGGTGGTCAAGAGGTCTGAAGATGGAGTCACAAAACTGGGACAGACAAGCCGAGATATCAAAATGATCCTTCTAAGACCAAACCAGACTGACAACGAAATATGGTGATGTAATGAAGCATAAATCCAGCCTTCCAAAGAGTTGGAATGATGCAATGAACTGTGAGCAATTAATGGAAGTTAGAGGAATGAAACTAGCCAAGCCATACAAAAGACTAGATCAAACATTTTTACAATCATGAACACCAAGCTTGCCTCCTACCATGTTGTAATGAAGAATTAACTGACTAGCAACCAATATGCTTTATATATAAGCAGGCTTAAGGATCAGAAGGAAAACTTAAAAGCACTCACTGCATGTACCAGAGCAAACACATCAGAATGAAGGATTCTTCCAAATTCTGCTTCATTAATGACTGTGTCAAGGAAAGGGGCTATCACTTCACATGGTGAGAAACAAGACAGTTTTGAGTATTCTCAGGAGAACGAACACAAAACTAAATGGAGTAATCATTCAGCCAATGAGAAAGAAGATGGACTGGCCTGATATGTACTGAGAGAAGCTGCTACCAGGAGTGGAAAATAAAATCAGAGACAGATGTTACAAAATATCATACAACAGATTCAGACACGCACTGTCAGTACACAGTCTAATAGCAAGTGGGATAAGTGGGCACATTACAGGAGGCAGTAAGAATAGAAATACAACATGACCGCATGCCAATCACTGAATCTTAAATCAGTAACATGCTCTCTGAATAATAATGCACAAAACAGCCTTTCTTTTTAATTCTATATCAGAATTTAAAAAAAAGATATAGTGTTCAATAGAAGCAAAATGCAGATGGACAGGAACAGAATTCTTTCATTCAACTTAATAACGTAATTGCTAAAAAGCTTTTGTTGGCTATTTAAAAAAAATAATAAAAGCAAGTGGAAAGTAAACAATGTGTTTTCCTATTATTCACTATGCTTTATTACTCTTCCTATGATTTAAACGTATATCACACACATATTTATATGAAACAAGACATTTATCCTGATCAAGAAGATCAAGGAAGTACCAACTCACTGGTTATGCTTAAAATGTGTGCCAACATACACTGCAACATTACTCATCATTTGCAACAAAGTTTTTAAATTTCATACAATCTATTTAGCATATTTTACTCAAGGAAGCATATTTTATTCAATGCATAAGAACTTCACACTTTGCTGCATATCTAACAAAATGCTTACAATCAAACCATTATTAGAATGTCACATAGTCTGCCAGCATATAATAATTATATACAACCTCCAAGTTAAACTTCCCACTTCTGCACATATTTGTCTTCTTCTTCAGTATATTAAACAGACATCACACCTACATAAAGTTCATATCTGAAATTAATAGTAAAATAAATAAATAAATAAACAGAAAAAATCCAGCCAGGCAAAACAATGTCATGATCATACTTGACAATACACTTCATTAACTGCCAAGCATATCGTAGACTCCTTTCGAGATGCTGAAACATACAATTCAATAATTTTTGTCAAGTGTGATATTAAAACTGGTCACAATTTATGCACATGAAATGTTTCTCATTGCATATTTCTGTGGCAAAATGTTTACTTTATGTCAGTTAAATATAGAATTCAACTCCATATTTCTTTTCCTTTCCCAATTTAGAATTCAGCTTTATTCTTAAAATTCAGCTACTTTATCACTGTGCGATACCGAAGTGCTCTTCCAAAACAACCTCTTGTTCTTTAGTGTAAAGAATTTCCAGCGGTCTTAAACAGCAATGCCTCATTACTCTGCAGAAGGAAGTAATCATCATGTAAACACAAGCCTAGAACATTCAACACACTACTCTCATATTTCACTTCCTCACAAGAAGAAATCAACTTCAGTTTCCAGTCCAACTTTAAAACTGCAAATGAAAAGGAAGAAAGAAAGAATGACAGATGTCTTCTACGAGGACCAAAAAGAAAAAAAAGAATCATGGATCTCTTCAAAACAAATACATTTGTGGTAATTTGGGGCAACCTATAATTCATAAGAACTAACAAATTCTTAATATATAATTACAGATGCTCTTACAGAATAAAGACTTCACTAATGGTTAAAAAAAAATTATATATATATATGGGATGTTCCTTATGGTTTGAAGATTTTACCAAAGGAAAACTACAAATAAAGACAATGTGTCCTCATAGCATACAGACTTTATAGATAAGCAAAAAAAAAAAGTAAAATTATAAAAGTAAAGACAGCAATTCCTTATGGCATGATAACTTTACTAATAAGAAAGCAAACAAAAAAATATGAACATAAAGACGGGATGTCCTTACGGAACTAAGATTTTATTGTGAATTTAATTGTGAAACTTTGCTTACAATCACCTATTTACAAATCATGTTATTCTACTTCACTGACTTTTAAAAAAAATATATGCATTGTGCACTGCCAATTATAACAAAATTTTCACATATGTAGCAATACTGATTATACAGAAGATTATTCTTTGTTGGATATACCCTGTGTGAATTCAGGCACAGTCAACAGTGGATCCAATTTTTTTTATGTGAATACCAGTTTTTCCCATAATAAACTCAACAGCGATTATACAACATCCTCAAGTGTGCTTCATACTGTGAGAATATATCTATATTTCCTGGCTCTAGGCATCCTATCTCATTTACTCATTAATTACAAAAATGGGCAAGCCATCAATAAGGACATTCTGAGATGGATCACAATGGATGTGAACTCACAAATCCTGGTGTAACAGACAACGGCCTTCATTGCTGAGCTCACTCCAACCGTAAAGCAAAACAATGAAGCAAAGTTTTTACAGGCATATATTTTTGCTGAAATCTGACTGAGATTTCATATGTATATTTTCAGAATACTACTTAAAAATTCACTCTAATTACTGGCAACAATGTATATTTCTTGCTTCTTTTAACAGTGACAGAATTGTTTCATTTTCTTGCATTACAATCCTCAACAAGTGAATAAATCACTGGAATTCTACATACTTGTTTGTATATTCAGAGCATGGATCATTCTGATGTTATCATTTGTATGCTTAAAATTTAAATTTAACTCATATTTCAAAGTATTCATGAAACTTATCAAACACACTAAAAGTAAGACAAAAAAAATTGAATCTCCTTATAAATTAAAATTGTGAATTATATTTTGAACTGTTAGTTTTTTTCTCTTTTAGTGTGATAAGCATTATTTTCATTAAAATTTAAAAAAAAAAAAAAAAAGTCATATTGCTCGCCTGTGCTTGGATCAACTATCACAGACTTTCATATGCACCTTATGCAGACATTCACTCATCACTCACCGCAAGTTGTTTATTCAGGAAAAAAAAAAAAATGAAATTCAAATACAAATCTCACTCTGAATGAATATAAACCTTTATAGATCTATTTCAAACATGAATGTTTAAGGAAAAAACAAAAAAAAAAAAACTCTGCACTTTTGTCCTATTTAAAATCAAATCCCATATGATAATTCTGGAGATGTGAAGTTAACCCTCCTCGGCTCGGCCGTGCACACTTTCTGACAAGATCATCATAGGTGCCTCCGTGCAGGAAGCAAACTAGTACCACAGTCATGTTATCACAGCCTAAGCCACCAGCCTGACAGTCCGGCGCCAAACAGCGGGTCATCAGTTCCTCACATATCTGTGGGAAAATCATTACAGGAATGCAGTTTGTTTACTTCAGTGGAGATGACTGATCATTCAATGAAATCATAAGGTTTGTAGTTCACCAGACTGAAATTCATCTGAATCATTTCACTCAGATTCAGGAGAAAAGATAAAGGAGAAAACAGAAGATCAGAATACATTTCACAAATTTATTATCCAAGCCATTTATAAGTCTTTAAGCATCCCCTTAAATGTATTACTGCATTGCTTTTCTATAGGATGTGGTGCTTATCTTCCTTTTGGTGTCTTACCCATGACTTCTTTAAGAATAATTCCTTTCTATTTTCTTGCTGGGTGGCGAAGTGGTTAGTGCACTGGTCTCTCATGGTGAAGGTCGGGGGTTCGAATCCAGCCGGAGGCACTCCAGTCACCCAGCTGTAGAAATGGGTACCCAACTTCTTCTGGAGTTGGGGAAGGAAAGGCGGCCAGGCGTGATACTGACCATATCACCCTCTAGTGTGCTGACAGGTCAAGGAAAATATGGGCACTAACACCATATCCCTATGTGCCTCTAAGGCATGACAGGATTACCTTTACCTTTTTTTACTACCTTTTCTTGCTGCCTCTCCTTCAATATATTCACTGTCTTACTGCACTGGGTAACTTAGATAGTGTGGTAAATCTAGCTGCACCTTTTTTTATTCCTCATCTGTCCTTAGATTTTAGCAACTGATTATTTTGATTCGGATGCGGATACCCTGCTTTTGCTATTCAAATTCTAACTTCCTTCCTAGTGTCACCATCCTGGTCTATGTAGCTGCAAAGGTATGCAAATTGGTTTACTTCATCAAGAGCTGTTCCTTCTGCGTAAATTTTTCCTTCCTGATTAATGAGAAGTTTGTTTATTTTTGTTTTGCCTTTACTAATTTCAAGACCTATATTTTGAATTATGGAAACTCCTTATCTGAGAATAAGCATTATTGGCCGCCAGTATAAGTATTCTATGAGGTCTCCTAAGCATCCTTCTAGTTGTTCAAAATGAAGGTTGAATGAAGGTTTAATAGTACCATATATGCTACAAATATAGTATTGTCTCATACTTTTTTTTACTTGGAAATAGAATGCACATATTTTTATAAAAACCTAAACAAATAACTTTCAGAAACTTTCTTCTTCTTCTTTACACACTTACTTCTCCATACATTTGT
Source organism: Achatina immaculata (assembly GCA_009760885.1). NCBI lineage: Eukaryota > Metazoa > Mollusca > Gastropoda > Stylommatophora > Achatinidae > Lissachatina > Lissachatina immaculata. The sequence goes on from CM019703.1 coordinate 34,430,134, forward strand.
GCTAGTCAACTCACTTTTGCTTAATGATTTGAATGTGTGTCAGTTTGAAACACTACAGATTTCCTTGAAAGAAAGAAAGAAAGAAAGAGAAAGAAAGAGAGAGGGTGAAGGAATGAGTAACTTTCAGCATATTCTTTCTTCGCTAATATAAAGATCATTTCAGCTGCAATTCATTAACTACCACTGTCTCCTGCAAAACGCATTGCAAAATTTTTTATTGCAAGGGACGTTTGATTATGTTATTGTATGTACATGGTCAGATGATGTTGCTGAGCATATGTAGAAAGAACTGTGCAAGAAAGTCCTGTTGTTGAATATGTGATTAAGAGATGAGCTTAAAGAGTTTATTAAATTTTTATGTATTCTTGTTACATGCACCCAGTACCACACTGATAGTGAATGTGTGGCAGTCTAATACTGAGTAATGAAAGGTGTAATGTGCAAATAGGCCTGTGCACCCAATCAATTTATCCATTTTTTTTTTTCAAAAAAGAGATGTGATTTAACTGTAAATATGCATGTGAATGTGATAGTAAGTTACTGCCATTTATTAGTTATTCTGTATTTGTGAATGTCTGGTGGATATGACCATAACAGTTTTGTTATATTTTATTCATGTTCCTTATGTTTTTATATACTTGAATTAAACTAAATGATTGGGAAGAGTCTTGATAAGAGACACAGGGCAGAATGTCAGTTGGCCCATGTGCCCAATTCTTCACCCTTTGCAACTGAAGTTGAAGCAATCAACCAATCCTACAGTGCAGATTTATAAACCTTTATAAGTACCTTGACAACAACAACAACAACAACAACAAACTGTCCATAATCCCACAGAAGAACTTGAGGATTTATATTTGCACTCTCCAACTCACAATATCAGGTTCCACACGCTGAGCTATTCTGCTTCGCACAAAGTCCACCACTTCCTGATTTGTGAGGACATCCCAGATCCCATCACAGGCCAGCAGTAGAAATTCATGGTCTGGGGTAATTGTCTTCTCAATCACATCAGGATAAGCTGAGAACAACAAAATATCACATGCACAGTACAGGAAATGGCCACCAAACAGTACATGACAGAAAACACTCATCCTAAAAATGGCAGGAAACTGGAAGATGCCACCCTCACAGAAGGTGGATGGAAGGGATGACAAATAGCTTAAATATCCCCTTACAAAAAGCAAACTGTTCAGCCCTACCACAAAGTCTTTTTGTCCCCTCAACACTGAAAGGTAAATGAGGAAGAATACAAGACAAAATGAGACAAAGGAAAGGAACTGGGCTGCATGCTATTGAACTACATTTGGAATATGGCGTTTGTGCCCAATTTTCTTGTATCTGTCAGCGCGCCACACTGTGTGCTCAATATTATATTGGGCTGCCTTCTTTTCCCTAGCTCCAGGTAAATTTACAGATGTGTCAAAAGAGATGTTGCTGGTTGAGATGAACCCAGCAAACATTACCACACACTCACTACTTCTCTTTATGTTGCACATCATATCCCCTGTAGGATATGTAACCTTAAAGACATTATACATTCCTTGTCAGATCTGGCAAAAAGTATGCATAGTTCCTTTGTTCTGAAACAGTTCTATAAATCACAGATATGATGTACTTAATTTACGCTATTAGCAATTTATTTTTTTATAATACAGTGAAAATCATACATGAGGGACAACCTGAATGGAAAAAGAGTAAGGCAATGACACTGGTATCAAAATTAAGAAACAGATAGGGATCTGCCTTGTCCAGTGAAAGAGATGGAGCATACAAGAGATCCACTGCAGCCAAACTTCCCTAGGCAGATGGTTCAAGATAATGACGATGAAAAACATAAGATGGTGGCATGGATCCTGGCTGACCTTTCATGAAGGGGTTAAAGATTGACTCTTTGCATGATCCAGTCAGCCCAGCCTGATAACAAGCATTTCATTGTTGTCTACAACACACTGTTAAAAATGGAACCAAATCTAAACTGTTACAAACACTAAAGGATATTACCTGTAACAATTTGTTCCTCAGGTTTTTTCTTGTCATTCTTTTTGAAAACAAAATCTCCCAAGGCTCTAGATAAGGCAAGATTACCTGAAAAATTCCAAAATTCTCCAATTTTTGTGACTGAAAAATGAATTTTTTTTTTTTAAATGATCAGCAATAAGGCAATAATCCTACAACATGTAAGAGAAAGAAAAATTACAAGAGAATTACCTGGATTTCGAACATGGACTTTAGTAGGACAAGCAGCTGTCTAGCCATGAGAGAACAGCATACTAACGAACTGCATCAACTAGCCAGGTCTATTTGGTGCAGTTCATTAGTGCTAGTTGGCGCAGTTCATTAGTATGCTGTTCTCATGGCTAGACAGCTGCTCGTCCTACCAAAGTCCATGTTCGAATCCCAGGTAATTCTCTTGTAATTTTTCTTTTTCTCATGTCTCACTAAAGTGCTTTGTCTACAATTTTTTCTAGGTCTAATGCTACAAAACTGTGTTCTCTTACTTCACTGTATGAAAGCTTTGTTGTTTCCTATTTATAAAAAAAATTGTTCCTGAAACTATTAGAGTAATACATATTTGTGGATAAATCTACAAGCTAAGAAAACAAATGAATGGAAACACATTTCAGGATGGCTTAGAAGTATTAATAAGTCAATTTCAGTTTGGTGCAAAAGTATTAATAAATCAATTTCAGGATGATGCAAAAGTATTAATAAATAAATTTCAAGATGATGCAAAAGTATTCATAAATCAACAGTCATACACTTATAGTATGTATAGATTTTTATTTTGGCAATTTTACAATAAAAATAAAAGCTAATTAACAGTTGAAAAAAGAGAATTAGCCTAATCAAAAGTCTTTGTTTTGCCAATTAAACTTTTCTGCATTGAAAGTTATTTTTAAATATTAATAGTTACTGCCTACCAAATTACTTCTGTACTGTCCAATACATTAGCAGCACTAGGATTTTAAAACATTTGTCTTCTTGTCTGGTCTCCATCCTCACATGCTTTTAGTAGTGAAAGGACAAATAGACATCCCGATAGGGCTCAGTAATTTGCTTTGGAGAATAGAATATTTAAGGTTTCTGTAATCTCCTCTCTCCATTCTTGCATGAGCAGACACTCCATTTCCTGTAATTCTTACTGTGAATGTTTTCTGTGGTATACTGTCAGGAGGTAGTTGTGTAATGTGACACGAACCATTTGAATTGTTATCTCTGGATGTAGTTTAGTATCCTTGCCTTGATGTTCTTCTTTCTGATTTGGTCTCTTGTCAAATTTAGTATTCTCCTTAAACATCTCTTTCCTGTCATGATGATTTTCCTTTTAAAAAGAAAAAGATTTGGAAAAATGAAAACTACATGCAAGTAATGACTGGGCTGATTTGTGTTGAAATAAATTTGTGCATAATAAGACACATATGGGGGCCTATATAAACATTAATGAAAATATATACTACACTTCGTTTGCTGCACAAAGACTCAACACTCACCATTTACTCTGTTGAACTCCACCCACCCTCCAGCAGCTACAATTCTCCGTGACTCGCTCTCATTGCTAGGCTTGTGGTCAAAGGACAACTGCTCCACTTCACCATGAACGCAGGCTATAGCCCTGGAATCTCCCACATTCCCCTGAAAGTCCCAAACTCAACATCATCAAACTCTGGAAGCATAAAAAAAAACTGACACTCCATAATTAATTATTCTACTGATGCAATAGATGGACATAGACAGGATCACACTAAAAGGCCATATATAACTGTTGCGATGTCAATAAGATATAATTAACCACCAACATGACAATGAAAGATCATAATTAACTTTTGGAGAGACCATCTAATTATCTTAAAGGCAATGAGAGATCATAATTAATGTCAGGATGTCTGAGCAAGACCACAGTCTGCCCTAGCAAGGAAAGGTGGTGAAGTCGGAGGTACCCAGCCAAAAGGCACATCGCAAAAATCAGGGTACCATGCATCATCGCCAGTGTGCATAAGAAGAAGAATGTCAGGATGACAAACAAGACTATAATTAACTGTTGGGATGATAAAAAGAGACAATAATTAACTGTTTGACACTAATAAGTATTTATACTAACTGAACATAAAAGAGTTAATTTACACAGCACACTTATTTAACATATTAACAAGTTAAATAAGTTGCTCAATCTTTTAACAACTGCAGGAGAAGCAGAACAAAGCAATTACACAGCTGTAGGATAACTCATACAGTTAACAATTACATGGGTAACTTACACAATAAATCTTCCCATTCTTTATCAAAGCAACCACAGCCGTTGTGCCTGCAAGCTCATCCTTCATTGACTCATCTGAGAATGTGAAGGCAACCTATCATTAAATAATTTTGTTCACAGGCAAGAGCATTAATCACAAGAAAGCTCGGTCCTTGCAGGCGTGCTCTGCCAGGCAACACCATAAGGACTGGACCTAAAGCAGCAAAACCAAGATGCAACCCCATACTTATAATTCAATGGTACAGAATTCTCAGAAAGTCTTGGCAATACTCTATAACCAGAAACAGCAGGCTGCAGTTTTGACAATATTCTATGGCTAGATACAAAAGATGGTATAAAATTCTCAAACAGTCTTGATGATATTCTATAGCTAGATATAAAAGATTATCAGTTCTGATAATATTCTATGATTAGATTTTTTTTAAAAATGGTATGGAACTCTCAGACAGTCCTGACAATATTACATAGCTAGGTGCAAAAGATGGTACAGAATTCTCGAACAGTCTTGACAATATTCTGTGACTTGATATAAAAAAAAAAAAGGTACAGAGTCCTCAGAAAGTCTTGATAATACTCTCTAATCAGAAACAAAGGACTGTATAGAATTATCATGTAGTTTTGACAATATTCTATGGCCATATACAAAAGATGGTATAGAATTCTCAGACACCCTGACAATATTCTGTTACTCTATACAGATAGCTTTGTTAGGAGAACTGAAATAAACAGGTAAAAGCAACAATCACCATTTATCTCAGATTCAGAAACTACTATATTTTTCACTTTATTTAGTTTTTTAGATTTAAGTTTTGAACACTTTGGGGTATACTGCGCAGAAATTTCTCCTAAACTATGAATTAAAGCCAGATAAATGACAGAGAGCTTAATAAAAATATGACAACTGGTTATAAATATTCAGCTTATTTTTTAATAGTCTTGATAAAATGTTAAAGTACTCAAAGTTTGATAACTGACAATTTTTCAAACCACTCACTTTTTTGCAATAAGATATCTTGACTGATAGATAAATCAAAACATGATAAATCAAGACTATTCTTTATTCATTTTGATGACATTTCTGCATGATGATATCCTGATAGAACGATAAATAAGAAAATGATGACTAGCTATTTTTTAAATATGTAGCTTACCCTTCTGCTTAATGACATGATAAAGAGATTGATAAAAACTGGGTATTCTTTAATTATTCCAATTACATTTCCGTAAGATGAGTTCAGTTCAGTATTAGGTTCCTTATCATCATGAACGAGATATTCCTGTAATCGCTTCAATGCCTGTGCCAGTGAATGTTGCATAGTACGTTCGTCGATATTCCTTTGCATCAGTCCTTGCTGATGAGTCACCCAGTGAAAGTGCCATTTTAGGGACTACAAACATCCAAACGTGAAAAAAGTCAGCATCACTCTCAGCAAGAACTCTGTGGCTAAGGTGCCATGCTAAACCAGGACACACAAAGACCATCACGGCTCACCACTGGCCAGGTATACATAACGAAGAATCATCAATGCTGTCCATACGAAGTTCACAGGTCACAGTGGTGCCATAGCATTAAGCTCTGTGGCTTGGCACACAGAACTGACCTCTATCTTGAATATAATGACAACACCGTTGTTCACTGGACACACTTGTGCTTATCTGTTTGCACCACTCTCAATCAAACAGCAAAGAGCCACAACAGGGAAACAAGCACTTCCAACCGGCAGTACAAACATCAAATAAAATTTTTTTAAAAACTCCACAACAAATATAACAATCAAAGTGTTGCTTGTGAGAGCATGAAATGGTCACATGCAAGCTACCGCCACGGCTCAACCAGATATTATTATACAGAGATAAATCAAAACTTTGTAACTGGCTACTCTTTAAAAACCCAGCTTACCTTTCAGCATTTCTTCATCCAGAGCTAGAAAACCTAGTTTAATAGCATCTGCTATATTACCCCTGTCTGCAAGAGAAAATGTGAAACACAATGAACTTAGAAAACTCAGAATAAAATGTTACGTCTGGGGAAAAAAAAAAAGAAAGAATGAAATATGTTTCACAGATAATTAAACACAAAGACTTTTTACAAGAAATAAAATAAGAACGAAAGAAAAAAAAATGGAACAAGAAGCAAGAATGAAAAATTTTCTGAAAAAAAAAAAGTACTCTGATAATGATAACAGAAATATGAAATTAAAATGGAACGCAGTGATAAATGAAGCTCTTGTCAAACACATCTACCTACTATCTAAAATCAGTCTCTATATGCTTAATGAAAATGAGTAAATATTATAATGATGGCACAGGCCACATAAAAGATCAATTCAATCCAGTCAGCACCCAAGCAATATACAAGAAGTAAATAATCAAGAAAAACAAATATAAACTCAGGCATACAGTCTGAGAAACCTGGCTTCAAGATACAAAACCATAAAATATACATTATGAGAAACTTGGCTTTAAGATATAAAAATCATAAAATGAGGTATACATTCTGAGAAACTTGGCCTCAAGATATAAAACCATAAAATGAAGTGTACATTCTGAGTAACTTGGACTCAAGATGCAAAACCAAACACTAAACGTATCAGCTGCAAGAAATGTAAACCCATTTCAAAACTTTAAAGGCTGAACCTGGTTCATACTTCAAACACACTTTAAAAAAGCAGCAGCAGAAGTCTGCCAAAACAATACATGTTTACACAAAAGTGATGGAACATATCTGATGGCCAAAGAGGTTGAAAATAATGTACACAGTCTGTTTAGGATTTCTTTCATTAGATATTTGGACCTAATTTTACAGCATAAAAAGATCATCCCAAATAACTGGTATAAAGTACTTCATCAATTACAAAACATGAAGTCACAAAGCAAAATCAAAAGCCACAAAAGCAGAGCTTGGTGTCACAAAGCAGAATCAAAAGTCACAAAACAGAATCAGAAATCACAAGGTAGAATCCAAGGTCACAAAACAGAACCTGAAGTCAAAAACAAACAAAGATGAGAAATATGAGACTGGTGAAAAATGAACCCCCCCCCCCCCCACTAAAAAAAAAAAAAAATTGAAGAGTAAAAAAGTAAAATAATCTAGCTGCTGATGAATGTATGTGGGTCATACCAAAAGTAATGAGCAAAATTTTATTTTAAAAATCAGAATTTACAGATTGAGAAAATATAAATGTATCACCTTAATATGCATCCTTTTCCTCACTATTCAACATAATCTCTATTTTTCTGCACACATTTTTTACCATCGCTCTGCAAGTTTGAAAATACCCTCCCGGTAGAATTCTGCTCCAGCTGACTGAAGGCACAGACGCACAGCTTTCTGGGCGTTCTCTTCTGTGTCGTAGTGAAGGCCTCGCACTTGTTCTTTCACAAAACTGATAAGATCGTAATCACTGGGTGCCAGATTGGGGGTATACGCAGGGCGTGGAAGAATTTCCCAACCTATTTTCTGAACTTCAGTTGTCTGGCGAGCTGAGTTGTTCTCACAGCTATGTGATCTCCAGTCAACAAACGTGGGACCCAACAGGCAGAAACTTTTCTATAGCCTAGGGTTTCAATCATTTCCTGTACTGTATTGTGTCCTATTCCAAGATTTACAGCGATTTCAGATGCTGTGACACGTCTGTCTTGTTTAACGATGTCGTCAACTCTTTCCATATTGTGTTCAGTGGAGGCAGTTTGAGGGCGACCACTGTGAGGCATATCTTAGATGCTCATGTTTCCATCTTTGAAATGTTTCACCCACCTCCTAACACTGCTAACACCCATACACATGTCTCCATAAGCAAGATGATGTCTTTGGTTAATTTAAGCAGCAGTGATTTCCTTTTTAACGAGGAACTCAATAACAGCATGTTGACGAAACGAAACTTCAGCACCCGCCATTTTGTTTCTGCTCCACATGGTCACGTGACACATGATGGTGACATCATGCGACCTCTACATGAAATGCAAAGGATGCAGTTAAGGTGATACATTTATATTTTTCTCAATCTATAAATTCTAATTTAAAAAAAATTTTGCTCATGACTTTCGGTATGACTCTCTTAAAATTAAACATATACGTTCTATCACTAATGAATGCACTTCTTATACTCAAAACAATTTCAAGATAACCTACATACATGATTGTATTATGGGTGGTGCTGCAGACACAACATGTACACCATGACTAGCGTAGACCATATCCTACCTACAGAAGCTGCTGACTAGTGAAGATCATATCCTACCTGCACAAACTGCTGAATAAAGATCATATCCTACCTTCACAAGTTGCTGACTAGTGAAGATTATATCCTACCTACACAAACTGCTAACTGGTGAAGATCAAATCCTACCTACACAAGCTGCTGACTAGTAAAGATCATATCTTAACTTCACAAGTTGCTGACTAGTGAAGATCATATCCTACCTTCACAAGCTATGACTAGTGAAGATCATATCCTACCTACACAAGCTATGACTAGTGAAGATCATATCCTATCTTCACAAGCTATAACTAGTGAAGATCATATCCTACCTGCACAAGCAATGACTAGTGAAGATCATATCCTATCTTCACAAGCTATGACTAGTCTTCTTCTTCTTCTTCTTTGTTCGCTTCTACCACCAAAACCGCACTGTGATCCTACTGAGTTTACGCCTGTGGTCCTCGTTAGGTCCCGTGGTCTCCTGTGTGGTCCCGGAAAGGACCACACGAGATCCACGAGAGGACCACAAGGGGTTCAGAGTATCACAGGGCTTTAGCCTGTATTCTTTGTGGGTCTCAGAAGCAGGATTGCGTGACACCATGGTTTTCGTTGCACCAGTTTAGTCTAGGGTTGGACTTTCTCACTGGAAGACCTCGACATGTTTAGGATATCAGTGCATCCCCGCTGGGTGAGAGGCGGTAGCCGACCCAGGCAAGAGTTGGACCTTCTCACCGGAAAACCTCGACGTGTTTTGAGATACCCGTGTATCACCGCCGGGTGAGAAGTGGTTGCCCATCCAGTCCAGAGTTCGACTTTCTCACCGGAAAACCTCCGCGTGATTAGGATACGCAGACATCCCCACCGGGTGAGAGGTGGTTGCCTTTCTAGACTGCCCTGGTCCAGTGTCTCCGACTTCAGCATTTTGCAGTGGTGGCCGCTACCCTTCCTAGTTGTGACCAGGATGGAGCTTTTGTCCAGGACGACGAATCCTCGCCACTAGTGACTTCCACCCCTGGGTTGAGCTGGTTTAGGCATATTATCTCAGTATGGGTGTGTTTGGGACGTGACCGACCTCTAGAGCAGAGGTACTGTGACATGCATAGCCTTCAAGATTCACCCCTGGTGTGAGCCGGTTTAGGCAAAATTCACCAGTATGGGTGTATATCAGGCGTGACCGACCTCTAGAGCGGAGGTGGCATGACATGTCTAGCCATCAAGTTCCACCCCTGGTGCGTGCCGGTTTAGGCATATTTCACCAGTGTAGGTGTATTTCGGACGTGGCCGGCCTCTAGAGCAGAGGCGCCATGGTATGTATAGCTCTCGCAGCGATAATACTGGACATACCGATTAAACTTCACTTTATCCTTTCCACCATCTTTTCACATCGGCACTACACAGCAACTTTATTTCTTTCCCGCATTTTCTTCCTTGACCGGGAGGAGCTTCACTCCACGCGCGGAATTCGAAGAGTCTCGCCAGCAGTGTCTTAACCTCTGGGACAAGCCGGTTCATGCATTTCACCCGATATGACTGCACTCAGGACGTGGCCGACCTCCAGACCAGAGGTGCCGTGATTTGACTGCTTCGCTTTATCCTTTCTACCACCTTTTCCGCAGTGATGCTGCGCGGCAACCCCATTTGCACCTTTCTTCATTGGCCGGGAGGAACACCGCTCCACGCACGGCAGCTGAAGAATCTCGCCAACAGCGGCAGATGAGCTACCAAACGTGCCACTCATCTACCCTAAGTATCTGGTTTTCAGGCGCCAGATATTCGCCCTCGCCCCTTCTCCTGTCAGTTTAAACATTCTGCCACGGGAAGGCCAGGAGCTGGACTTGACTGCCAGAGGCTGTTTGAGACGCAATAACAGTCCTTAGAACCGCTATGACTAGTGAAGATCATATCCTACCTACACAAGCTATGACTAGTGAAGCTATGACTAGTGAAGATCATATCCTACTTACACAAGCTACTACTAGTGAAGATCATATCCTACTTTCACAAGCTATAACTAATGAAGATCATATCCTACCTGCACAAGCTATGACTAGTGAAGATCATATCCTATCTGCACAACCTATGACTAGTGAAACTATAACTAGTGAAGATCATATCCTACCTTCACAAACTGCTGTGATATTTGACACTACAACCTGACAATAGGATAGAGATCAATGTGTTCCTCATGATCCTGATGAGAATCCTGCTTCTTAGATATGATTCAGAAAGTATGAGTGGCCATGACAGCACATTCCCTAACTGATATAATGCCTTATCACCACAGCATTAACCGCAAAAAGAGCTCTAGTTCACAGACACACAGAAGTTCCTACAACAATAATCTAACAATGACAGCTGTCACTTGGAAGATCAGAGACAAATGTTAAATCTTCTAACAAAGAGCAATGAAAGTTGAAAGGTCTGAAACAAAATCTTTTTCTGAAAATTCATAAACAAACTTAAAATTTCTAAAATAATGCACTGACAGTTGTGTACTCGGAGTTTATAGACAAACCTTCTAACTGTGAAAGCTGTTACTTTGGAATCTTATAAACTTACAGTATGCAGGCTGTGTGACTATCTTCTTATGTAGACAGTTTCCAGTATACTGTGCTACCTTCACACCTGTAGAACAAAATCACATGGTTAAAAGCCACAAAGTCACATCACAGTATTACAGTACCTGCTTTTCATCAATAAATATGCTTTTCATCAGTAAATATCAAACGAACATGTCACAGGTCCCTCATGCTGAAAAACAGGTACTGAATGACAAATGCCAAAATGCTAAATGATGATGTCACTCTGATGAAAAAAAAAGACAAAATCTGACATTAAGCCAAAAGTAGTGTGACAGTTTAAGTACTGGTGTCTTGCTGAAAGAGAACTGGGTTCAAGTCTAGCTCCCAATGCATTCAGCAGTTACTGATTGTTGAAAAGGTTGAGAGCTGATGTCCCACCTTAAAAATCTGAACACTTTATAAACTGTTATAGCATTCATGCGTGGGACTACCCTTACAAACTGTTATAGCACACAGGTGTGAGACTGCCCTTATAAACTACTATAGCACACAGGCATGGGACTGCTCTTATAAACTATTATAGCACACAGGTAAATGCTACAGAAGAGTTCTCCTAATATCATGGACACAAAAAAGAACAAATATATCTATACTACAAGAGTTTAATATTGAAGAAGGCTGGCTAGTAAAGAGGATTAAAGAGAGAAAACTTAAATATTTTGGACACATTAAACGTCATGATAATTTAGAGAAGACTGTATTGGAAGGATATATAATGGGAAAAAGAAAAAGAGGAAGACCAAAACGAAGATGGCTGCAAGAAATCGTTGACGATCTGCAAATGGACGCAGCAGCAGCAGCCCATCTTGCTCACAACCGAGAGGCCTACAGGAGTGCTGTTTGGGAGGCAAAGTTCCGCAAGGGACATGCAAATGAACGAATGAGCACACAGGTGTGGGACTGCCCTTATAAACTGTTATAGCACACAGTGTGGGACTGCCCTTATAAACTGTTACACCACACAGGTGTGGGACTGCCCTTATAAACTGTTATAACACACAGGCATGGGACTGCCTTTATAAACTGTTATAACACACAGGCATGGGACTGCCCTTATAAACTGTTATAACACACAGGCATGGGACTGCCTTTATAAACTGTTATAACACACAGGCATGGGACTGCCCTTATAAACTGTTATAGCACACAGGTGTAGGACTGCCCTTGTAACTTCTAGCATCAGATTACAAGTGCACATGAACAGTTCATGGCATACAACAGTGGGACCTGCCTCTGTCACATCAAACTATAAGTATACTATTTAAATTCTGTGAAGTGGTCACTTTACTAAGAATGATTACAGAACTAAAAGATCACTCTGTGGTGGATAAAAATGATGCTGTCTGTGACTAAAACAAAAGAAAGAGGTAATAAGGGAGGGGGGAATGTAGGAAAACAACAGAGAGGCCAATGGACAACTTGCAAACTGGAGTACTGGCTGGTTACACAAGACTTGAGATATATTCAAAAGATTATGACTGGCAAAGATACAAACTGAGGTTACTAGCAATATATGCTAAGAAATAATTTAATAGTCAGTCAGTCATTTGCATGTCCCTTGCAGAACTTTGCCTCCCTAACAGCTATCCTGTAGGCCTCTCGGTTGTAAACAAGATGCCCTGCTGCTGATACATCCATTTGCAGATTATCAACAATGTCCTGCAGCCATCTTCACCTTGGTCTTCCTCTCTTTCTTTTTCCCATTATGTATCCTTCCAAAACGGTCTTCTTAAATTCTCATGATGTTTAATGTGTCCAAAATATTTAAGTTTTCTGTTTAATCCTCTTTACTAGCCAACCTTCTTCAATATTAAGTTCTTGTAGTATGGATATATTTGTTCTTTTTTGTGCCCATGATATCTGAAGAACTCCTCTGTAGCATTTACATTCAAAGGCATGTATGTGTTTCTCAGCTGTTTTCTTAAGTGTCCACGTCTCACAGGTATATGCTGCGATGGGAAAGATGCATGCCCTTAAAAATCTTATTTTTGTAGTTTTATCTGTTCCTTTCTACAGCTTCTTTAGTTGTTTTACCTTTTGAAGGGCGATAGATGTGCTCCTTTTAATTTCCCTTATTGTATCTCCATTATTAGTTAGTAATGATCCAAGATATTCAAAACTCTCCACCTCTTAGAATTGATATATTTCAGCTACCTTATTTGTTTTGTCAGGTGTTATCAATTTAGTTTTCTTTGTATGAAGATAAAGGTTTTGCTCTTCACTATTCTTACGGATTGACATAATTAGTTTTTCCATTCCTTTTTGTGTTGTGGACAGTAATACTTTGTCATCAGCAGATCTAATCTCTGGTATTTCGTAACCTCCAATTGTTATGGCATTATAATATTCTTTGTCTACATCTTCTCTAACATTCCTCATTATATTTTCAATATACAAGTTAAATAAGTAAGGCGACAATATGCACCCTTGACGGACCCCTTGTTTTATGTCAAACCAAGTTGTTTCACCATTTATCCTTATTGCTGCCTGCTGGTCTAGATACAGCAGTGATATTAATTGTATCACATGTGTTTGAAATCCCATTTTTTGATAGATATAACAGAAACTAGCTTTGACATTGAAAAGCACCAAACAATGGCACTGATATATTCAGAATGAATTTTTTTTTTATCATGCTATTCAAGTATTATTCTTCAATTTCATCATTCAGCCAACAACTTTCCCTCCATTAAATCTGAGCTCTAAAATTAGTCTCTATCAATGATTGGATAATACTCTAGACTGGGACGAAGTAGGAGTGTTGATTCTTGTATATTGATTCCTCCCCCATGGCAAACACTGTTTCATGCTGAACAGCAATGTAGACTGACCTTTTAACAAATACATAATTTATTTGCTTCATTTTCCATTTACTCTTTCCCCTCCCCCCCTTTGCCTCTCAAAAAATATATGCCAAATTATTTATTTTGTTTATTGACTTTCTGACAGAACTGTCTTAATTTATTCTTCTCCTTTATTATGTTATCTTATTACTTAATGTAAACCTGCATCATACAGCATCATCTGTCTTCACTTCACTGATTGTCTTACCTCCATGGCCATCAAAGACACCAAAGAAACAAGCATCTTTATCACCAGGCAAGCTCAGCAAGTGAGTGTGGGCATCTTCCATATCTTTATTGTGTGAGTAATGGTAAATATCTTTTCTTTGTTTGAAAAACTTTGAAAGCTTTCCCCAAACCAATAGCAAATCCCATTTACATGCAGTTTCTTCTTCTTCTTCTTCGTTCGCATACATGCATTTTAAATCATGAATCATACTGACCATAAGACAATTCAGTAAAGCTGATATTTAAGAAAGGGAATCAAAGATTGGTACATTAAAATGACAAAATGATCATCACAGCCACAGCTGCCCAAAACTCTCTCCCATTTAACAGCTCTGGTAACAGGTTCATCATGGGTTGCCTGGGACCCAATGCCCCTGGGTGATGGAGTTTGTTTTTTGTTTGTTTAAAAGATTAACAATCCCAGTGCCAACTAAATGGTTTGTTCCAACATCTTGACTGTGTTGGCTAAAAATATTCTGCTGGCTATTCCTGGGAGATATGACGACAACAAAGAGAAGAAAGAGCAACATTGGACATATATAATTCTATTACTTATGAACGGAAGTTCCTTGTTACAAAAAGTGTCAGAGCTGGCAAACCTTAGCTATGACCGAAACCTAAGACCCAGTCTCATCTTTTCACTGGTACCCCCAGGAGCAGGCCAGGGATTACCAAATTCTCAGAGATGGTGGAGTCTGCTAAAGAATGACTGCACGCTCCCTGCTTTTTACCTGCACTCGGGGACCGAAAAAAATAGCTACCATAATCCACTCCCAGGCCAACATGATGCTGTGCCTCAACATCTTTGCTGCATTGACCGGCCTGAAGTTCTAAAGAGACTGAAGCAGAGAATCTTAGCATTTACATCAAGTTTAGACTCTACATAGGCTTGTTTTGGTTTGTGTTTGAAAATCCTCCAGTACATGTTCTGCTACAGCAGATGCCTTGAAATGATTGCCATTAATGTAAAACTGACGATTAAAAAATATAATTACTCAGCTACATGTTGAACTACTCAGAGATGCCAAATCAACACATACACTTCTAAATGACAACTGAGTAAACTAAAAGAAGACTTCTGAATGATTTTGTAGACACTTATTACAAAAGTAAAAAGAGGTCGATCACTTGAAACTCTAAAGAGGACACTGTTAAGAGAGGCGAGCTCAGTGGGCATAACATCCCTTGATGAGACTGAAAAACTCGCCAAAGACAGGAAATCTTGGCGAACTACCATGTGGGCACTATGTGACGTTTAGAGGCACAGGAAAGATGTAAGTATTACAAAGTAATCATTGCATTGCTACTGATAATACTATAAAAGAGTTTTGTAAAAATGACAGGAACATAAGACTTCTGAATGCTTCTGCAGACTATTACTACAAAGTCATAACTGCATGTACCTACTGATGGTACTACAGCAGTTTTGTAAAACTAGCAAAAACATAAAATTCTGAATGATTTTGTTGGCTATTATTACAAAGGCAATTATTACATGTATCTAACAGTTATGTACAAATTACAGAAGAAAAAGACCTTGAAATCGTGTAGATTTTTATTTCAGTCCAAAACTTGAATACTCATGTATTTCCTCCTTCCTACAGTTACAATTATTTCTTTTTAAACAAGGGGCGTATGCACCACATAATTTTTTTTCAGCTAATAATGACAGAAGTATGAAATTTTGCACACACTTTAAATATGGCATGTGCTGATTGTGTGAATCAAATCGGCCAAAGAATATGGCTGCCATGGCCGTTAAAATGGAGCATGTTAGCAACGTGCTGTATAAGCAGCGAACTGTGATAGAATTTCTCGTTGCAGTGTGAACATTCACAAGCGTTTACGTGATGTGTATTGAAGTTTTACAATCGACAGGAGTATGGTCAGTCGCTGGGTTCAGAGAATCAAAGAATCAAAAAGTGGAAATAAGGAGTTGCATGATCGCCCGCACTGTGAACATCCTGCCACAGCCAATGAAGAGATGTTGAAATGCACTGAGAGCATTATTCTTACTGATAGACATATCACTACTCAACAATTGGCCTTAAAGTTGTCAGTCAGCAATGGCAGTGCAAATGCAGTTATAAAAACTCCCGAGTTTTCTAAGGTTTGTGCAAGATGGGTTCCTTGAAGTCTCACAAATGACCATCAATTGCAAAGGAAAGCAATTTCTTCTGAATTGCTGGAGTGTTTGCTGATGGAGATAACCTTTTTGGCTAAGATCGTAACAAGTGACGAAACCTGGGCACATCATTTTGAACCTGAGACAAAAAGACAGTCAATGGAGTGGCATCATCTGCAGTTACCAGGAAGAAAGAAATGCAAGACAACTCCTTCAGCTGGAAAGGTCATGATCACTGTCTTTTGGGACATTGAAGGTGTGATTCTTGTGGATGTTATGCCAAGAGGAGAGACAATCAATTTGCAAGCTTACATTAAAACACTGAAAAAACTCAATCAGCGTTTTCACAGAGTTGGGCAGCACAAAAATCCAGCAGACCTGCTTCTCCTTCACGACAATGTGCACCCTCACACAAGTCTGGCAACATGGGAAGCAATCACCAAACTGAGTTGGACTGTACTAACCCATCCACCCTATAGCCCCGATTTGGCACCCTCTGATTTCCATCCGTTTGGTTCACTTAAAGATGCACTCCGAGGGGTAAAATTTGAAGATGATGAAGGAGTGATTCATGCAGTGAAAAAATGGCTAAATAATCAAGAGAAAATCTGGTACAGGTTAGGAATACATGCACTTGTTTCGCGCTGGCATAAAGCCGTATAAGTTGATGGGGATTATGTTGAATAATACTGATGTTTACATGACATATCCATGTATATTGTGTATAAATTTCATGCTTTTCGAATAAACAGATCCAGGGAAAAACGATGTGGTGGTGCATTACTTTCTGAATGCCCCTCGTATATATAATGTGGACATCATGTTTAACATAATTTTAGTCACACAATGTGTGTAACACACCTTTATCTGCCAGATTTCAACTGAATGTTTCAAAATGATGCAAAATTTTATAATTCAATATTTTGATTCTGTTTACAGTGCAATGCAAAAATAAAAATTAAATTAAACTAAAAATTAAAATTACCATGGACATTTTAAAGAGCATTTTCCTCTTTTCATTTGTTTCATTTCTTTGTTTTTGAAGCCAAGGTCAAAGACTGTGAGTTCAGTCAGTCACCATTAACATATATCAGCAGAACCTTTTAGTAAAGAATTCTTTAGACTGAGTAAAGGATACTGATTCTCCAACCTTGCATGCAGGAAGAACCAACTCTGACAAAAGAATTCTCATGTTTGGATGAGAATTTTGTGGTCACAGGCTCTGACAGAGTCTGCCCCATTGCTGAAATAGAATTCAGATAAAAAAAATTTTTTTTTAATCATGAATCTTCATTTAAATGTTCAAATCATATTTCATTTTTGTCTGAAATAATATAACCATTATTTTCTAGAATAAAGAAGAAAGGCAAATAAAAGCCCTCAGGCATCCACCCTGTTGCCCATGAGAGCAAGGGTTTTAAAAAATCACTACAAGAGTGGTAAATGAAGTAAAGATTAATATGATCCCTTGATCCTTGCTGGACAACTAAAACATTTGGCACTACAGCCAGATATGACAGTATCACCCTCTTATGTCAGATAAAACTGCTTTGTCTGACAATGTTTAAAAAAAAAAAAAACATCATGAAAATATAGGGACGCTTACCTTTTGTTCCAATAGTTAAAAAAAACTGTTTGCTAGCATAGGAATTACAATTTTCCATTTGAACTTTTTTCACTCCTGAATTAATTTCTATGCTCTATCTGAATAAATTTTGCTGAAATTTTTTGGTAAAATTAAGCTGGAAAGAAGTTACTGTGTAATCAAAAACATAGGTTCAGTTAGAAATTGTTCTACTTTTCATTTTTAATTAGGCTTTGCCTCAGCACAGCTCTGAACATTGATTCGAACTGGCATGAAAGATCTACCAACTATGCTAGTGTTGCTTTGGAGCAAAAGGGTTAATATATTTTTTTTAATTTAAAAATGCATGACGTGTATGAATACTTGCTTTTTTGACTAATTTTTTTCTACACTTCTACTGCTGCGGTGACCACTACTTTCACCACCATAAATTAACTATCTCAACTACAACTACCACAAATTCTACAATTATCACAGTCATTAACTTTTCATAGCATTCTACATCAGCCTCAGAATCCCAAGCGTAACACCTCCCTTATCCTCTGAACAATTTCTGATTGTCCCCACTAGACAACATTTCCTTGCCCCTTTTCCATTATCTCTCTTTGAATAACTGCCCTCACAAGGCAACTAATCTCTCAATTTAAGCCACCAGATCAGTTGAGTATTGTAAAACTGCTTTTATTTGCCACGCCCGAATGCAAAACTCACCAGCTTTTATTCAATGACACCAATATTTTTCTTTTACAATTGTTAATTCAAACAAAACTGTCCTGTTCCTCCTCCACCCCTCGCCCAAATTTAACAACTCTGGTTTTTTTTGTTTTGTTTGTTTTTGATACATAGCAAACACAAAAGCAACAAGATTGAGAGTTAGCACCCCAGCTCTGAAAGATGAGACCTTGTACATTCATTTCTCATTTGTACATTCATCTGCCCTAGGACTGAACATACTGTTGCTCTCAGAATTAGTCACTGCCACTACTGGAATATCATGCTAAGTGCAGTGGCCTAATCTGTGCTAGCTGTGCATATCCTCTTTGGCCTCATCTGAGAATCCTTTCAATCCCTGTCTACAACCCCTTCCACCGCTATTTAAAAACTGTTAGAAAAACAAAAGAATGCTAACTACAGCTGTGACACATCACATTAACTAGTTTATAAGTCAGCAAATCAAACCACACAGAACAATTTATTCATCACTTTGTACAGCAGTGTAAAACTGACAATGCTTGGCCAAGTACTTCATCTAAATTCACAGTGTGCAAAGTATAACAGTTTTAAGGCTTTCATTCATCAATACAGAAGTGTAATGTAGCCAAGGGTCTGTATAATCAATGTTTCATGTATTTACATGCTGTACAACTAAGATCAATATCTCAGTAAATACACAGCCATTGTCTGAACATGAGACAACTGTTCACATATGCATGTAGTTTATCACTGGGATAAAACAAAGCAGATGTGGATGGACTGGACTCTACTGCATGAAGTGGACTGGGCAGATCTAGTGGAACATGGTGACTGAACCTTTCAGTAACAGATCCATTGTGCAAGAAAGACAAGTTGAGGGTTACAAAAGGGAGGTACAAGACTGTTTAATGGGGAGTTTATGTCACTGACTAATATGCCTTTGAGCATGATGATGATGATGTTGAATAATGTTGTTATCATCAGAACATCCTGTAACATCAGCAACTCCTAAGGCACCAGATGGTGCAGTAGCCCACTCATGAGATATGATGGCCATTGCTCATATTAACCACAA
The DNA here is from genome assembly GCA_009760885.1 of Achatina immaculata. NCBI lineage: Eukaryota > Metazoa > Mollusca > Gastropoda > Stylommatophora > Achatinidae > Lissachatina > Lissachatina immaculata. The sequence continues at coordinate 34,449,725 of CM019703.1, forward strand.
CCAATAGCATCAACAGCCAACAGCTTCAAGTCTGCAGTTATAAAGAGAAAGTCATATAACCAACATCTGAATCATTGTCAGTGTATACACTTTGGCGCATTCTGTCATTTTCATACTTCATTTCTGTCTCCTGAACTTTCGGCATTTCCATTTCTGTCTTCCAAACTTTCAAAACCACAAACTTCTGTATTCTGAACTTTCAACACTTTTTCATTTCTGCCTGCTCTTTCCCACTAATGGTAACCCATATTTCTATGCATGCAAAGATAATGTAGAAGACCATGTCAAGCTCTACTCTGTTAGACACGAGGGAGGAACATATCAGCCTATTACTGGGAGCTCCATGAAGTGTAATGATAGGTCTTTGGTCAATTCCGTTTCAATGGCCTTAAACAACTATGCCATCCCTCTAATCCTGGCTCCCAGAAGTTATGAAAGTCAGAAGTAATGTGTACATCAACAAAAAAAAAGGATAAGAATACATGAATATTTTATCACCTACAGTTGCCATATTTTCACATACTGCACCACTCTACAGTAAAATAAGTAAACAGACATTAAAATCAGATATCATAATTTTTAAAAAAAAGGCACAAAGTCATATCATATATACTGACATCCACAAAGAATAGGTGCATTGACTTCATAAATAATGTGAACAAAAGATACAATGACTGCTGAACAGAAAAACTTTTAAAAATCAACATTTGTGCCCTCTGACAAATATTCATCTCTAATGCAGAAACAAAAAAAAACTTTACAGTAAAGTGTAACATGTGGCCGAGGCAGAGGAGCTGAGACTCTGACATGCTTGAAGAAGACAATTAAAATGTGAACCAGCCTGGCCTGGACATCCAGAAATCAATAATAACGACCTCTAAATCTCTGCAGCTGTGGGCTTGTTTACCCCATAATGTCTCTGCTTGCATAGAAATGTCTTCCTGATTATGTTGTTATTATCTCCCTGTAACTGTGGACATCAAGCTATTGGCAGCTAATGCTGTGGTGAATACCCTGTACCAAGGGAATCATATCTGACGATGAATGAGTTTCCACTGCATCAGTTATGAAGAACATTTAAGCAGCAACAAATGAAACCCATTTGGAATCATATTTAGCTCTAACTCTTTGATCTAGTGTGAGATACTGCATGTTTGCCACACGAAATGCCTGGAATAGGGATTTAATCTTAACCAGTTTTTATAGCCCTGATAACATTCATCCTTTCAACGCAACTATCTTCACTCTCCATGACTCATAATTATGCATTTATTATGATTATATAAACTTCACCACAAATTTATTTCCAGAATACACATGTGCTTGTAGTAAGACAGTATGGGCATGTGAAACTATCCAGCCAAGAAAATGCAGTAATACGTGGTCTAGCACACATTTACATAAACACTGCACTAATGATAAGGAACAGAGTTCTTATATTCATGAATGGGGGGTGAAGACACCACTCATACTGAATGAAACAGCTGTCAATGACCCACGCTGACTGTATCAAGGTTGATAACTATAGCTATCAAGACCCTATCCTACCTCCTATGAAGCCCCTGGAAAAAAAAGAGTATCTGGCAAAGTGAATAGGAACCACAATGGTAAGGTGAATCCTGTCCTAAAAATATGATCAAATCAAGTTTGCAAAGGTGTATAACAATGACAAAACATGAACCAATGCCCTTCTGATACTGAATGCCAAAGAAGAAGAAGACAAGGAACATATTCAGGAACAGAATCTTTCAAGCTTTCACATAATAAAACCTGGGTGGTTTTTTTTTTTATAAAGACATTACAACTACCACTAAACTAGGCAAGAAAAATGACATTTGGTGGCAACAATAAGAACAAAACCAATGTTTGACTTATTTAAAAAAAAAAAAAAAATCATATTTAACTTACAAGCAACAAGCTGAGCCTAGACTAACAGGCATAAATTTCTCTCATAATTATGCCTGTTTGAAAGTTTAATCTGTTTTTCCACATCAGCAGTTCTCAAACTGTTTAAGCTCAAGCCATAAAGGTATAAAACATGACAACCTTGTGGAACCCAACAGCAGGAAAATGGGCCTTGTAATAATTACTAATAATAGTAAAATGAACACCTTAAATATATGTTTGCATAAATACATTTGTAAAGATGGCTTGAAGTAACACAACATTTTCAATGTGGCAGGAGCATTACAGGCCCAAATAACATAAAAACTCCTGACTTTCCCTGGACACTTGTAGACTCCTTACAGATTATCAACTGAGTCATTGTTCTAGACACTTAAAGTTTTTTTCAGCCTCTTTATCAACTAAACTGTGGTCCCAAATTTTATGTAGCTACATCAGCCAAATAAAATCATTGTAAACTGTCACAAGAGACACCTGTCATAGAGCTCAACAAGATAACAAGATATATGCCAGTGATGCAATCTGACCTGCTTAAAAAATCATTCTCAAAACTTTAACCCCCAAAAATCTGTAAGTGTCACTGATTGGTTTGGTTGGGGGGAGGTGGAAAAAAATGCTATAAAAAATCTTTCATATTAATGAAACTGCGGAAACTTTTACTGGACATGTGTGCTAGAAGATATAAGAAAAAAAAATATGCTGCCACCAAACTCCCTCAACAACATAATTCTGTATGGTGACACACAATCTCAGAAAATGTCAAAATCACCTTTCATATTCCAATAAATGATTAAATAACTTATCTGTATGTGAAGAGATTTATGTGATGTAACAATCATCCAAATAATGTGCATACATGATGCTACCAAAATAATAATACTGCCACACAAATAAGAACTAACAGATGACCAAACTGCTACACAAATGAGAACTAAGAAGATTTACACACAGATGAGAACAAAGAAGACAGTCACACAGATGAGAACTAAGAATAATGTCACACAGATGAGAACTAAGAAGATTGTCACACAGATGAGAACTAAGAACACTGTCACACAGATGAGAACTAAGAAGACTGCCACAAAGATGAGAACTAAGAAGAATGTCACACATATGAGAACTAAGAAGACAGCCGCAAAGATGAGACTAAGAAGAATGTCACACAGATGAGAACTAAGAAGACTGCCACACAGATGAGAATTAAGAAGTTACCCTTTTACCACACATATAAGGACTAACACAACTGCAGCACCAGTTTATGGGATATTTTAATGGAACATCAGCAATGTAAGACTACAAAACAAATATTACAAGATGCATGAATCATTTTAGTGACTGTTTTCACACAAAACATCACCTTCTAATACGCACAAACTTTAATATTCAGTGATCACAATATCCAAAAAACAAGCAATTCAAACATAACAATAATAATGATAGAGAGTCACATTTCTCACAGCAATACTTAAGCAAACCAGTTCCCAGTGAATATAAGGCACATACACTTGAAACATATGCACCAGGAAATTGATTAACATTAAACACAGAGTGCAGCTCTCAAGCAGATGTCACTTAGAACGTATGTAGTATTACAGTGATGTATGAGTCATTATTTTCAAAATTTCATTACCAGCTTTTCAGATGAAAGTGAAGCACAGGATTCTACTATTTCTCCCAGTCCTATCCAGTGATACGTGACTCTGAGGTTGGTATGCCATACCTTCAAATCCTGTTTTACTGACTTCTTCATAAATGGTAGTTTTCTACACACGCCAAACGAATTTTTTAAAGTTTCCAACTCTAGCTCCTATATTTTTCTACCATTTAACTCCAACTCCATCATGTCTCTCTCTCTCTGAAACTTAAGTGCTTAAAGCACACAGGGCTTCCACAAGGGTTTTTTTTTAACAAATGCCTATCTTTTGCCTTTTTTTTCTCCCGCTCTTGCACAGGTGATCTCTCTGTATCTCAACATCCTCTCAGTTGTTCTTTTCCACGACTCCTTTGGTCTACTCTTACTCCTGTTCCTCTGTGGTGTCAATCTCAGTGCTATTTTTGGTAATGACTCATCATTTATCTGGAGCACATGTTCCAACCATTGCCAGCGTCTTTCCTCAATAATTGATATTAGCGACTTCATCTGCATTTCTGCCAGCAAGATGTTATTTCTTATGGTGTTTGGGCAAAATAACTCTTCTAATCCTTCATAAACGTTTAGTCTGGAAAGAAGTCAGCTTGTTTTCTATAGTTTTGGTATTTTCCAGCATTTGCTTTCATAGATTAGTATATTTAAGATGTTACTCTTAAATATCCTGAGTTTTATTTTCAGCTTTTTTAGATTTCCATATAGTCTGTAGTACTGCAAAAGCCTAACTCCATCATATATAACTATTTCTACTAACTCTTGACTCCATCATATATAACTACTTCTAGTGACTCGAGTCCATCCAAAGCTAATTCTGACGCAAACTTCTGCTAGGATGATCTTCATTGTTGACTTTGTCTCCTTGGATCTTCCCAACTTCAAAATCACCTCTCTATGTTCCAGATGGATGATTCTTCTAAACATCACTGCCTCCTCCATTATAATTTTGCTACAACATTCTAATGGGTAAATTCTATTGTATTTTATTCCTTATTACTATCTGCAATTCTCTGATAATATTCTTTTTTAAGCAAATGCTATGGTGAAGATTCTGCTACACATGCATCATATGTGAAAGGGGAAATGGATATGGTAGTTTTCATTGCTTTCCAGGATGAACTTAAGAGAAAAGTTTTTTAGCATGTTCTACTAAAATAAGAAACATTTCAAGATCCATCATATTATTCATGCTGAAATAAGACAACTGTTTCTAAGAGTACTATTTTGAATCAGGATAAAGTTTTGGCAGACTATTGGTTCACTGGCCTTAACAACAATGTAGCCACTCTAATTAAATATGTGTTTGCGTAAATAAATTTATAAAGAAAGCAACACAACATTTTCAACGTGTCAGGAACATTAAAGGCCCAAATAACATAAAAACCCTTGCTCCATAAACCCAAATGAATCATGATTGGAAAGGGCAACAAAACAGTTGGTGAAGATAATGGCAGCACAGAAATATACAACAAAACAAAACAACACAGAAAGCTTTCAGCAAATTAAATGAAAGGATCTGTTCTATATCAGTGACTCTCAATGGGAAAAAAGGTGACTCCATGAGCTGGAATTTCAAGTCTAAGGAGAGGAATTTCACAGTTGTAAAAGAACATGCAATGGTGACAGTCCTTTCTGGATGATGATTTAATACAGGGTTGTATAAGCTAGGAAAAAAAGCAGGAACAGCTTTGTTGCTTAATGAGTACATAGTTGTGACATTTCGGTGTGAGCCTTAATTATACAAAAACGCAGAAGATGGAGAAATAGAGAGGAGATAAAGTATAAATTCACATGAATGTTATGTTAAAAAAAAAAAAAGAAATAAAATGAATAGAGAACTTAGGTGTAACTTGTAACAAGCATTTCACTTCAATTTTTTTTTTTTTACATAGCATTCATGTGAAGTTATACTTTATCTCCTCTCTCTATTTCCTGTGTGTTTTTGTATGATTAAGGCTCACACCGAAACGTCACAACTGTGTACTCGAAAAATAATAAAGCTGTTCCTACTTTTTTCTTCTCCTAGTTTATACATTTTGGTATCACAACTTTACTGTGGTGGCTTCGTATATAGTTATATGCTTATACACTAATTATTGTGTGTTACTAAAAACCGGGAAGGATTCAGGGGCCAGCCTAGACTGAAAAGGGAGGATTATGACCTGGGACATAGAAAACCACTAAACTATATGGAACTAAAATTGAAATTGCCTGTTTAAAGCTTTGTGGCTAATATGATGGATCAACAGTTTGATTTCCGTGAGAAAGAAATGAAGTCAATTTTATTAACCAGGAAACAACACCAGTTCATATCATGTTCCAAATCTGTAGTGGAAAGCTTTTAAGAGCTTAGCAAACAATATATAGTGATACCTTTTAACCGCAGAGACCTTACTAAGAAGTAAATCCACAGTAAAAATACAAATCCAATAAGCATGTAACTAAATGGAATAAAAAATGCAATTTAACTTTAAGAAAACAAACAAACACACACACACAGACAGGACAGGATAGGACAGGATGGGGATGGGGGAAGAGAGAGAGACAGACTGAGAGACACACACACACAGAGTAGAAACAGAGAGGCTGTGCTAAAGAAAAGAACTTCAAAAGGAACAAAAGAAAATGTGGTAAAGCTACAAGAGTAAAAAACCATAGGCCTAAACTTATAGTTTGTACATTCTTGACAACACATCAGACAGAAAAGACCTAAGACAAATGAAGGTCAATCTTTCTGATAAAACTCTTTACAGACAAACAAGGTCAATCTTTCTGATAAAACTCTTTACAAACAAATGAAGGTCAATCTTTCTGATAAAACTCTTTACAGACAAACAAGGTCAGTCTTTCTGATAAAACTCTTTACAGACAAATGAAGGTCAATCTTTCTGATAAAACTCTTTACAAACAAAAATTTATAAAATTCAATCTGAAAAGCCAAGAGAAACTCTTGCTGTTACACTGCAGGATGTAAAGAATAGATTTAACTGCTCTTGAAGCATATTACAACAGGACTACAATTAGACAACAGTCACAACGCATTATTAATGCTTCAACTTGCAATACAATGAGGACAGGTAAAGCTTGTCTTTATATGCCATGGAGCCACCTGGAGATATTGGTGTTACTGTCCTTTTTCTTTCTGCCTGTCTGCACACTTGAGGAGCTTCCCCAGCCCCATCAGAAGACAAATATCTATTTCTACACCTTGATGACTGGGACATCTTCAGCCAGATTCACACCACCAATGTTCTTCATGAGAGACTACTGCACTAACCACTCCACCTCTCAGGCAACCACAAGAAAAAAGGCTCGTCAATGTCTGCCTGTCCTTCCACCCATTTTTCATGAATATTCATGATTCTCTTGTAAAAATTGGTACCCAACATTCTAGTTTTGAGAAAACACCTCAGAATACATGAAGAATATTACAGGGTGAATGCACACATGACTGTCTTGAATGAAGGAGAAAAAAAAAGTTACCCTTTGAAAGTCAATTCCATAATAACAATAAAATGCTAGTAAACACTTTATATGGCCTAGAGAGCCAGCCTCTAACTATAAAATTCAAATGCTGAGCCAGTCTCAGTGAGCCTCCTGCGTGCAAGCTTGTCTTGTCTTCTTCATATACCTTTCAGTGTTGATGTGACAAATAAACATCTTTACCAGGCTCAGCAATTTGCTTCATGTGATATAGTTAATGTTTCTGCAATTTCCTCCTTCCACCTCTTTCATGGGCAACCTTTTCCTCTGTTTCTTACAATTCTTAGCATGAATGTTTTCTGTGATATGCTGTCTAATGGTAGTTATGTATAATGGCCGAACCATCCGATATCTTGTTTCTGGATGTAGTGTAAATACTGGTGTTACTCCAACCCTCGTCCTGATGGGATCATTTCTTATTTTGTCTCCTCATGTTACATTTAGTTTTCTCATCAAACATCTTATTTCTGTCATGATGTTTTATTTTCAGATGTTAGTGCCCATGTTTGACACTGACAGCACGAGTCGGAGGGGAAGATCAAGTTGTACACTGCTCTTCAATGACCTGATTTGCTTAACTGCATCTGTTCTCAATTTTAGGATCAATTTTCCCAGAGGATGACACTGTTATACATGGATATTTAAAATCCTTCACTTGTTTCAAAGGCCGGAAGATCTCTGTTGGGATATCTTCTCTGACAATGGCCGACTTCCCCCATTTTTTTTTCAGCACTAATTTTCATGTTATTACTTTTATATGGCCCCCGTGTGGTACCCGGGACCTGGGGACATGCCTGGGTACCAAAGAATAGGACTACTGTACCCTACTATGCATGACTGTAAAAGGCAACTAAGGAGTCTTCAGCAATTTTGTAGGAATAGACCTCAAAAAAATCATGGACAAAGCACTTTAGTGAAACATGAGAGAAAGAAAAACCACAAGAGAATTATGTAGGATTTCAAACACGGACTCTGGTAGGATGAGCAGCCGTCTAGCCATGAGAGAACAGCGTACTAATGAACTGCGCTAACTCACACCTCCAAAAAAAAGGTGTTTGAAAGCATAGTAATTAGTAACTGTTCAGTTTCCTATTTATAAAAAGCTGTTCCTGCAACTATACCTGAAACTAACTTAATGTAATAAGTTTTCATTCCTTTGTTGTTGTTGTTGTTCAAGTATGCAACAGATGCTTTGTCTACAATTTTTTTCTAGGTCTAATCCTACGAAACTGTGTTCTCTTACTTTACTGGTTAATGAAGGAGGCAACATCAGACAAACGCAGAGGATTACAATGGACCCTTGACACAGTGCTGGAGGACCTTGACTTTGCAGACGACATTTGTCTATTATCAAGCAGTCACAAAGATATGCAAGATAAAATAAACAAGCTAACTCAGAATGCAAACAACATAGGACTAAAGATCAACGTAGGAAAGACAAAGTTAATGAAGCACAATGTGAACAACAGAAATGTACTCAGAGTAGATAACAAGTTAGTGGAGGAAGTCAATAAATTTGTATATCCTGGTAGCAGAGTAGTATAAAATGGAGACAGCACAGAGGACATCAACAGCAGACTTACTAGAGCAAATCTGGCTTTTGTAATGTTGCAGACTATACGGAAATCTAAAAAAACTAAGTATGAAGATGAAAATTAGGATATTTAAGAGTAGTGTTCTAAACATGCTACTCTATGGAAGTGAATGCTGGAAAATCACCAAAACTATAGAAGACAACCTAATTCTTTCTAGACTTTACGAAGAATTAGAAAAATATTTTGGCCAAACACCATAAGAAATAACATCTTGTTGGCAGAAATGAAAATGAAGCCAGTGACAGCAATTATTGAGGAAAGACGGTTGGGACATGTGCTCCGATTGACTAACAACTCACTACCAAAAATAGCACTAAGATGGACACCACAGGGGAACAGAAGTAAGGGTAGACCAAAGGAGACATGGAGAACAACAACAGAGAGGATGTTGAGTAACAGAGGGCTCACCTGGGCAAGAGTGGAAAAAAAAGGCAAAAGATAATCCTTGCAGAAGCACTCAAGGTTCAGCAAGATTGTTATATTCCCTCACTAAGTTATTCATGCTTTGCTGTAGGTCTTTGTCTGATTTGACTATTAAGTGCCTTGTTATCAGCAAAATTGTGTTCATTTATGGCCCACTTATTGGGTATGTTTTCAGAAGGGTGTTTGGAGCTTAACAGCACTACTTCTAGAGACTGGCTATTGGGCAGTTCTGTGGTAGAATTTTTACTATTCAAGGTAGCTTCTGTGCAAATGTTGCCAATGTTTTGATGGGAGAACAGACAAATCAAAGGTATGCTCTTCAATTCTGCTCCAGTTTGGTTCACTGCTACTGTACTGTTTGACAATAAGTGGCACCATCAATTTTTGTTAAACCCACCCCTTCATGGGTCACTCAAGACGGTTAGGGGTCATGAGACAGTAAAGCCCAAAAGAAAATTGTAAAGGCAGCTGGTCATGAGGTTCTTTAGCTTCCTTTGTTTCTGGCATTCTCTGTAACTCTGCTAGATTTTCAGATGCCCCTCCTCTGAACTGGTTGGCAGTTAATAAGGAGAAAATGCAACAAGGACAGAATTTTCTCCTTATCAAGTGCCCAAGCAAAGCAGGATACATATATCTGCAAGCTACAAAATCATCTAAGATGAAAAATGTCATTATAAAGCTTATTTACTAGTATGTACTTATACTGAAACATTCTGATATTCACAAAATTCAGCAAATTTTGCTTGTAAATTCCACACTATTTAGAGTTGTTCTATTTTCTTTTTTGCTTTTTTTTTAGTACATTTTCGTTTTCTTCTCTTCACTTCTCTTAGTTTTCAACAGATTATCTGTGGTCCTAATTCAGAGATTCCCAAACTGTGTCAATTGCTGGTCTGGACCTTTTTCTGGACTGTCAGAGAAATCAGGAAAGCATAAATGAAGACTATTATCTTAATATAGATTGGAGTTTCTTTACACCATGAACCCAGAGTCTGTCATAAAAGACCATCAAAACTACATTACCGGAAATGGGTCAAGATAGCTGGCGCTGCTGGGGCAAATGATAAATGTTGAAAACCAACATCATTATATATTGTTTTCAATAGTCTGTGCTAAAGGAAAGAGTGCAGAGCTTCCCCAAAAAAGGAATACTGGTATTTTAAAAGTTATTTGTTTTTAAAATAAAACAAAGAAAAAAGTGCAAGAAAGTGGATTGTTTCAATTTATCCCATAAATTTTTAAATTTTAAACTTACATTATGAACAGCTTAATAATTATACATCACTGAAGATCTGGTACACTTCTACCAGACACTGTAGCATATCTTTAGCAACACTTTCTACCATGTCACAAATTCTTTGTTTCAGTTATTGTAGTATTCTTATTTCAAATCCATGGCCTGGATTTATTATTTGCTAATTCTTCATGTGCAGCACAGACTCAAACCCACTTTCACCTCATTCTGCATGATCTCATTTTTTTTTTTTTAGTTATCCATTATTGTTTGATATCAAAGTTCATAACGAACTCAGAACAAAGAAAATAACCCTCATTCACTGTGTACAATGTCCTGGAGATCATACGCCTTCATTCTATATAGTCCTTGCATACAGAACAAACAACAACAACAAATTCTAATTCACTATGTGCAATGTATTTAGCTGCTAGAGATTATACTTCTTCATTATATGCAGCCCCTGCATGCTCCAAAAACAAAATAACCAAACAAGAGATGAATACACTAATGCTCATGATCACAATATCCAACAATTACTGAAGCAACTGAATGGTGAATTAGTCCTGAAACAATACTACACACTACACTATAGCAACCAGGCATAATGGCAGGATATAAAGACAATTAGATATCTACAGAAAAAGAAACTTTTATCAGGAAGAAAACAAAAACCCCAAAAACTTTCACTAGTTTCTTCTACGCACCCCAAAAGAACATGCAATCAATGACTGCTGTTTTTGCAGTTTCTGCACTTCTAAAATGATAAACTACATTTATACTTCAGTGAGGTTTGTAACACCAGAACATACAACATAAACTGTCAGTGATTTGTAGTTAGTATAAATGTAAACATCAAGTGACTACTAGGTCAAGAACGTCAACAAAATCAACTTTTTATGAGTTCAAAGAAATGTAGGTGTAGCTGTTGCTTCCCTGCCACCATGACCATAACCTCTTCCATTTGTGCTCTTGAAGTTAAGACTAAATATTTCTACAGAAAACAAGAGGGGGAAAAAAAGCTATCTATCCAACAACTGACACGCTTAACCACATGATAAAGTTACGAGATCAACAAGGAGATTAGAAACTGTTAAATTAACATAAAAAGACAAAAATATGAGAAAAATTTGCTTCTTAAAACAAACAGTCCAGCATTTAAAGCAGAAAGTGTGAGTGTTACATATAGGCAATACCACCCTACTGCTTAGACAAATGGACATGATATGAAATTCTCTGACCAAGAAAGGTCTCTGAAAATTGGGACTCAATTCATGAACAAAAACAAAAATAATAAAAAAGACGTATAAAACACAAATAATAAAAAAGACGTATTAAACACTTCAAATTAATTAAATTAAAAAAGAAAATTATAATAAAATACAATAAAAGAAAACAATGGGGAAATAATGGTTGACAAGAGGTATAATAGTATACAGAAAGTCAAATAAGAGGCAAAAAAAAAAAAAGAATGAGGATTTTTCATCAAATACTTTCCCACAACTGCAATATATCACCTTCATAAATTACTCTTCTACATCACAACATCCAAGGTATGATTACTTTTTCAGGCAAAACTTCTTCCTTCAAAAATTTTTTTTTTCACTTAAGGTTTTTAAAGTTTTCTCTTTTGTATAAGATACCACAAAAGAAGTTAAAATATCCTTTTCTACATCTTTTTTTTTTTGTATTTTTTTTCACAATGACTCCTGCTCTTATATTACAAAAGTATACTGTTAAAAAAAAAAAAGAAACGCAAACAAATACAATGTTGCGATTTAAACTGAAGTTTGCTGATCTCTCTCTCTGAACCTTAAGTGCCCAGGGCACATGATGCTTTCACAAGGGTTTTTCACAAACGCCTGTCCTTTGCCTTATTTTCTGCTCTTGCCCAGGTGAGCCCTCTATAGTTCAACATCCTCTCTGTTGTTCTTCTCCATGTCTCTTTTGGTCTACCCTTACTTCTGTACCCCTGTAGTGTCCATCTTAGTGCTATTTTTGATAGTGAGCTGTCAGTCATTCAGAGCACATGTCCCAACCATCGCCAGTGTCTTTCCTCAATAATTGCTGTCAGTGGCTTCATCTGCATTTCTGCCAACAAGATGTTATTTCTTATGGTGTTTGGCCAAAATATTTTTCTAATTCTTCATAAACATTTAGTCTGGAAAGAATTCAACTTGTTTTCTACACTTTTGGTGATTTTCCAGCATTCACTTCCACAGAGCAGTACACTTAGAACATTAAATATCCTGATTTTCCTATTCATGATTAGTTTTTTAGATTTCCATATAGTCTGCAGCATTGCAAAAACATGATTTGCTCTAGTACGTCTGCAGTTGATGTCCTCTGTGCTGTCTCCATCTTCTACTACTATACTACCAAGATATACAAATTTGTTGACCTCCTCCACTAACTTGCTATCTACTCTGACTACATTTCTGTTGTTCACATTTTTCCTCATTAACTTTGTATTTCCTAAGTTGATCTTTTATCCTATGTTGTTTGCATTTTGAGTTAGCTTGTTTATTATATCTTGCATATCTTTGTGGCTGCTTGATAGCAGACAAATGTCGCTGGCAAATCAAGGTCCTCCAGCACTGCGTCAAGGGTCCATTGTGATCCTCTGCGTTTGTCTGATGTTGCCTCCTTCATTAACTGGTCTACTGCCAAGATAAATAATGTTGGTGATAGTACACATCCCTGTTTCACTCCTGTTTGTACCCTAAAGCTGCTGGAGGTATGTTCTCCACAGATCACTTTGCACTGAAAACCCTCGTATAGGGCTTTGATTACATTCACTATCTTATGGGAGAGGCCATGTCATCTTAGGATTTTCCACAGTGCATCTCTGTTGACACTGTCAAAGGCTTTCTCAAAATCTATAAACAATGCATATGATGCACTATGCCACTCATTTGCCTGTTCTAATATTTGTCTAAGTACAAATATGTGGTCTATGCATGATCTTCCTTTCATAAATCCTGCCTGCTCTTTCTGAAGTTTTCCCTCAAGTGCTGGTACAATTCTGCAAAATACTTTACTGGTAAGTACCTCTCCAATTCCCGCAATCTCTGAGGTCATCTTTCTTTGGTAGTTTTACTATAAGGCCAGTTTTCCACTCCTCTAGAGCTTTTTCTAGATCCCAAATGTGTTGCAGTATCCGGCAAAGTTGTTTTGGTGTTTCTGTTTCATCTGCTTTCAACATCTCAGCAGTCACTTCATCTTCACCTGGTGCCCCGTCTAATTTTAGCTTCTTTACTGCCTCTTTTACTTCACTTATTGTTATTGGTCCTGTATTGATGTTTAGTTCCGTTTTTGCTTCAGGTATGTCTATTGTTTGTGTTCTGTTTAGTAGGGTGTTAAAGTGTTCCCTCCATCTTTCAATTTTTTTCTCTTTCTCAACTGATCAGCTGTCCCTTATGTGTCCTTACTGCACTCTCACATCTTGTGCTGAAGTTACCTGTCATCTGCTTTTTGATTTTGTATATGATTTTCATGTCATCTGCACATGCTGCTTTCTCTGCTGCTTCTGCTAAGTTGTCATAGTATTGACGCTTATCTTGGCGGCATGATTCCTTCACTTCTTTGTCTTTTGGTGCATAATTATTTAAAACTTGTTCATTTAGCCTTTATGATTTGGTGATCTGTAATTTTTTCTTTATTTCCTTTCTTTTCTCTATCTTTTCCCATGTGGTCTTGCTTATCCATTCCTCTTTTCTCAGTTTCCGATATCCCAGCACCTCTTTTGCTGTTTCATCTAGTGTTTTATTGAACTCTAGTATGGACATTTCTGCTTCGTCTTTTAGGACACTGAAGCAGTTCTTAAGTACTATTGAGAATTCATTCCTTGTTTGCTGGTCTTTCAGTTTTCTTGTATCAAAGCATGATTTTTTTTTTGTGTTCTCTGATTTTGGCTTTCCTTAATTTTAGATTTATTTTTGCTACCAGAAGGTTTGTGATCACTTCCTACATCTGCTCCTTTCCTTGCTCTCACACTTTGTAGTAACCGTTTACACTTGTTTATTAGTATGTGATCGAATTGGTTTTCTGTGATTTTATCTGGGGAACTCTCAAGTCACTTTATGGATGTTTTTATGTTGGAAAATTGTCCCTCCGATGGTCATGTTTTCTTCACAGAAGCTGCACACTCTTTCTCAATTTTCATTTATTTCTCTGATTCCATCTCTTCCCATGATTCTTCTTCTATCTTCATTTCCCTCACCTACTTTTGCATTGAAGTCACCCAAGATGAGTAGCATATCATCTTGGGTATTGTTTCTACTGTGGCTTGGAGGCTGTTGTAAAAATGTTCTTTTAATTCCTCTTAACTGCTTCTGTTGATGCATAACAAACTATAATAGACAGTTTCATGAATCTTGAGTTGAAGCGTGCATATAATAATCTCTCATTTATAGGGGTCCATTTCAGCAATACTCTTGATGCTTCTTTTGTTATAATCAATGCTACCCCTCCTTCATGATGATCTTCTTTACCTGACCATATTATTGTATCTTCTGTGTGCTGTGCTGTTAATTTCATTCTGCCTTGTCCTGTCCATCTTGATTCTTATACTCCTAGTATGTCTAGTTTGTATCTGTGCATTTCCTTGATGGTTTGTGCTAGTTTTCCAGTCTGGTTAAGTGTTCTTACATTCCAGCTGCCTATCTGCATCTTGTGTTTAGGTTCCAGGAGGTCTACAGTCAGGCTGAGGACTTCCAGTGGCTGGCTTTCATCCACAACCTTCATGGGCTCTGTTTCCTGATAAGCATTTCTCCTTCCACCAGCATTTGTTTTTTTCCCTTGCTTATGTTTCTGTAGCAGTCTGATAGTTTTTTTATCAGATAGGGTTGCTGGCCCTAGGCCGAATCCTCCTTAGTCGCCTTTTACGATCATGTGTGGTAGGGTACAGCAGTCCTATTCTTTGCAGATCCCGGGTACCACGCGGGGGAAGTTTGCTGATCAGACAAGGGTAAATTGTCTGAAATGTTCATTTGGACATCAATTTCTCATGCTGACCTGAATTGTACTCAGCAGATGATTCATGAGCTGAAAAGCGACACTAGTCAAAACAGCATTTTTGACAATAACTCATGACAGGTTCACAGGAATCCTGTGAAACTTACTGAATGCAAAACTCACTGGACATGTTATTGTATGCATATAAAAGATTGACACTCCTTGAATCAATTCACTTGAAACTTCATTGCGTAAATATGGCTCGTCTCACTGCAGAACAATGACTCATCATCATTGGACGTTTACAGACTGGACAGTCACAAAGTGTAATGCCAGACAATTTAATGTGGTTGGAAGCACCATTAGTCGCCTTTGGAGATGACTTCAAGAAACTGGCTCAGTTGCAGACCGGCTACACAGTGGAAGACCCATAGTCACAACTCCTGCTGAAGATCACTTCATACGGCTGCATCACCTCAGGAATCAATTTGCATCTGCAGCCTCAACAGTCCACTCAATGACAGCAGCTCATCGAATTTCAGATCATATGGTCAGGAACCAGATGCACAATGCTGATCTTTGGGCTAGAGGTCCTGTTCGTAAGGACCAGCATTGCCAGAACCGACTGCAGTGGGCAAACCAGCATCATCAATGATTGGAGAGTGTTTGGCTTAGTGATGAATCATTCTTTCTGCTCCAGCGACACGATAGATGGAGAAGAGTTTACCACAGAGTACATGAGCACTACGCCCAGAACTGCATGGATGAGGCTCCTCCACATGATGGTGGAGGTGTACTGGTGTGGGGGAACGATCAATTTCATGGGAAGAAGTGACCTGGTGCAAATTGGAGGATGCCTGAATGCCGAATGATATGTTGCTGAAATTCTTCGTCCTCACGTCCTTCCGCTTCTAGCTGCACCAAGGTTGATTTTTCAGCAGGATAACATTCGACCTCATGTGGCACAACTCACCTCCCAATTCCTTGCTGACAACAACATCCAGGCCATTCCGTGGCCACCCATGTCATCAGACATGAACCCAATAGAACACTTATGGGATGAACTCAACAGACAAGTCCGCCAGCAAGACGTGGCACCAACCAATCTCTGACGGTTGTCTCTTGCACTGCGAGAAGAGTGGGCAGCCATACCCCAACAACAGATCCAACGGCTAATCAGAACCATATCAAGGAGATGTCGTTCTCTGATACAGGCCAGAGGAGGCCATACACCTTACTGAAATAGAGGCTTCAGTCGCAAAGAATAAAAGTCCAAACCAAATTTAATGAACATCATTTCATTTCATGCCAAGATTGAAACATTAATTCCATAAAATAAAATTTTGATACAAGTTTGAAATTTGGTGTCCATTACAACTACAGTAGTGTTGCATTTCTTTCTTTTTTTTCAACAGTATATAAAAACCTTCAGAAACTGTGATAAACGATGTGGCCAAATTCTGAAATAAAGGAAATGGCTGAACTCTCCAAGATAAAAGATGCAGCAAAAATCTCTAAAATAAAGGGCTAAACTCTCTGAGATAAAGGACGTGGCCAAACTCTCTGAGATAAAGGACATGGCCAAACTCTTGAAGATAAAGGACATGGCCAAACTCTAGAAGATAATGGACGTGGCCAAACTCTTGAAGATAAAAGATGTGGCCAAATTATCCTAGGCATACAGAAAAACTGCAGCTCAGTTAAACTGTCACAGCAGTTGGATTGTTTTCAACAACAATGTGTTGTGTCAGTCAGTCACTTGCAAGTCACTTGTGGAATTTTGCCTATCTAATAGCTCTCCTGTAGGCCTCTTGGTTGTAAGCAAGATGCCCTGCTGCTGATGCATCCATTTGCAGATTATCAACGATGTCTTGCAGCAATCTTCACTTTGATCTTCCTCTTTTTCCAATTATGCATCCTTCCAAGACTGTCTTCTCTAAATTCTCATGGCATTTAATGTGTCCAAAATATTTAAGTTTTCTCTGTTTAATCCCCTTTACTAGCCAGCCTTCTTCAATTTTAATTTCTTGTAGTATGGATATATTTGTTCTTTTCTGCATCCATGATACTTGAAGAATTCTTCTGTATCATTTACATACAGAGGCATTTATGTGTTTTTCGGCTGTTTTATTGTGTCAATAAAAACATAAAAAAGAAATGCTTATAAAGCTTTCAATGCTCACAGGAATACAAGTATTATGAAACACCCAACCATTCACCACTTTGAACTAATATTGGTTTAAGTTTGCACAAAGACAATACCAGATGGACATACTCTGAACCACACAGAAACTGTCAGCATCTTTATAGGGGTTGTTAGAGCATATGGAAAAGTCATATCCAGGGCACAAGAAATTTTGTACATCTACACAGAACTGGTGTAATCAGTTGTTTGAACCATATGGAATATATAATGTGAACAGTAACCCCCCTCCCCTTCTTCCAAACATGCGTAGGATAAGTTCCAACCCCTCGCCCCCTCAAACTCTTGAAACTAGATATTACCAAACCCTTTATAATTTACATTTTTAACATACATGGATACCTATGTTACTGTTTACATATCATATACATTAAGTCATTAACAAAAATAATTAACAAGATAACAGAACAATTATAACAATATAATACTGTATTGTAATAATAAGTTATATAAAGCGCAGTATAGTATTTACTTAAACACTGTAAGTATGGATATTGTTTACACTGTGGATTCTATGACTAAATGTGTAAGTAGGAGACTGGAAAAGACAGGTGGGCATGTGCAAAATTTATGAATTTCTAATTTTTAGATTTGTAAAAAAATGTATTATTTAAAAATTGGTAACTCTTTAATTTTAAAAAAAATGTAATATTTATTTATTATTTCCAAACTGTGGGTAACTCAAAGGGTACATAATGGGGGAAAAGAAAGAGATGGCTACAAAATGTTGATGATCTGAGAACTGATGCAACAGCAGCAGGTCATCTTGCTTACAACTGAGAGGCCTACAGGAGGGCTGTTAGGGAGGCAAAGTTCTGCAAGGGACATGCAAATGACTGACTGGGCAACTGAAACAGTGGATGTGAGGAAAATACATAATTGTGTGTCATCAGTTGCTGTGTATATTGAAGGAAACATAACAACTGCTGACTCTTGACTCTTTCATATTCAGTGTTTACCAACAGATGCTATGTAAAACTGCATCCAAAGTAAGAGACCTCTATTTTTCCAATGCCGACTCAAAACGACATAACTGGTGCATTTGTACCAAAACTTGACATAAATGATTCATTTCTACTGACTGCAACTCCAACATAAATCATTTATTTCTACTGCGACTCCAATATAACTTCTACTGACTGTGGCTCCGACATAAATAGTTAACTTCTACTGACTGTGGCTCCAATATAAATAGTTAACTTCTTCCGACTGCAACTCCAACATAAATAGTTAACTTCTACTGACTGCAATACCAATATAAATAGTTAACTTCTAGTGACTATGGCTCCACCATAAATAGTTAACTTCTACTGACTGTGGCTCCAACATAAATAGTATAAACTAGGAAAAAAGTAGAACAGCTTTATTACTTAATGAGGACACAGTTGTGACATTTCAGTGTGAGCCTTAATCATACAAAAACACACAGGATGAAAAATTGGAGAGAGGAGATAAAGTATAACGTCACATGAATGCTATGTTTAAAAAAAATGAAATAAAATTTTAAAAAAGCTGTGGCTTGTTCAACACTGTGCCTCAGATCATGGCATCAGACAAGTCACAGCTTCTTACAAGTTACAGCTAAGTGCTCTATTCATTTTATTTCATTTTTTTTTAAAACATAGCATTCATGTAAATTTATATTTTATCTCCTCTCTCCAGTTTTTCGTCCTGTGTGTTTTTGTATGACTATGGCTCACGTCGAAACGTCACAACTGTGTACTCGTTAAATAATAAAGCTGTTCCTACTATTTTCCTGGTTTATACATTTTGGTATCACAGCTTTATTGCAGTGGCTTCGTGTATAGTTATATACTTATACACTAATTATTGTGTGTATCCAACATAAATTGTTCATTTCTACCAACTCCGACTGGACAACCTTTATATTATGATCTGTGTGCTTGTCCAGATTGAAAAGATGTAACAAATGGTCACAATTCTTTTTATATTTAAGTAAAAAATACCAAGACTGATTCAACGTCTTTAATTTGTCAATACCGTTAAGTTCCGCTGACCTACTGCTGAACATCAACAAGACTAACAAATATTTTACCAAGTCAATAATAAATTGTCGAAGCTGCTGATAAGATTACATCGAAAACACAAATAGGTCTCCAAAGTTTCAGTAATCCAGCAAGCAGTATAAACAAAAGTTTGTATCTCCTGTGGGGTTTCTTTTAATATAGACAGTGACGAAGAGAAGTTGTCACACGTCAAATGTGCTGTGTATCACCACAAATTCTTGCACGAGAAACTGGAGGTTTGACACCGGGGCTACCAGGTACGAGAACAGCAAATGACTTTTCAAATATCAGACAAAATTTTATTTTCTGAAAGCCAACTTCTTGTGTACATGTATATTCGTTGCTGAATTTTGTGGTTGAAAATATGTGCTCAAACAACGTGAGACTTGTACCAGCAAACGAAATTCTTCTTTTTTTTGTTTTGAATATTTTTCCTTCGTACATTACACTGGGAATTTAAAGTAATTTTTTCATATGCGGAGAAAATATACTAAGAGAACATCCACGCATCCGACACAGCAGCATTGTGTTAATTTATACTTTGATGAACTATTGACATTTTGCAAGCTGGTTAACTGATGAGTTATCAAATGTATGGCTAAAAAATATATAATCGAATATGTTAATCAGAATCAAGAATGCATTTTTTTCAGTTTAGGAAAAAAAATGAAATCCAAATAGGCATAAACTCTCTAGTGACGGCTGCCAACTTATCTACCTCGCAACTTACGGGAAGTTCAAATTTACTTTTCACACAAATATAACTGACAGAAAGATTTACGAAAAAAATCTTACATATATCAAAATATTAGTAATAGTTTACGTGCAAAAATAAAGTATTTCATGGCGAAACAAACATATAACACAACAAATCATATATGTCATATATATGTGTGTTATACAGCAACTGATGACATCGGTCCCTCGGTAATAGTAACTGACGATATCATATCAACTGTGTTATAACTGATGATATCAGCTCTATGTTAATTTATAGGTTTTTCTGGCTTGTCTGTCCTTTTATTTCCAAAGGGTTTTAACAGTTTCTATCAGTCCAGTACCTGTTCAGTTGGCCTTGTCTTTGTACAAGAGTTACGTAAGTCAGTAATATTTCTACATGATGTTTCAGTCTTTTGGTAGTGCCCTATTCCATGCAAACTAAACGCTTTATTAAACAATTCTTTATTAGGGTTTTTCTCTACTATACAGACGTATAAAGAAACTGTTTCTTTCAGTGCACAAATATAAGCCATTGGTTGTATATTCTTTCAAAAGAAGTATTTTGTTTAAGTTTATGTAGGTTTTCAACTGATGAACGGTATTTTTTTTTCCTCTAGCAAAATATCCTTGGTTTTGCGTACATATTTCCTTGTCTTTGGTTTTGCGTACATATTTCCTTGTCTTTGTACCTCCTCACGATAGCCTTTCATAATGTCTGCTTCGTGTAGGTGTAGAATTAATTATACATGAATTAATACAGCATTAAATTACTTCAAATTACTACAACAGCTGTTGGGCACTGTGATGATGTACTGCTGTGGTGCCAAAGTGTACCACTGATTTAAGAACAACGTTCAGATTTGATGATCCGCCAGTGACGTGATCTTCTCCCAGAAGAAAACTTGAGAGAACAAAGAAATCCCCAGTTCGTTGTTTTTGTTTGACTAATAAAAGTGTACAAATCATAAGCGATGGCACAGTAAAAAAAAAAAATCACAGATTTTGCGGAAAATGTCAAGGAACGAGATCTGGGAAGAAGAATGGCCGCCAACACCTACCGACTTGATGATGATGGTGATGGTGATGATGATGATGATGATGATGTTGAACATTGTGAGTCCTTTCCTCCCCCAGCCAACTCTCCCCTCCTTTTTTCATTAACAAAAAAAGAAAGAAAAACAAAAACAGGGAGAAAAGTCAATAACCTTTCTTAATAACTTAAGAATGCACTGAAAGAAGCAATAAGGACAATCAATGAATGATTGCTTTTGCAAAAAAAAAATCGTTCAGAGCTTGTGCTCTTACGTGCCACTAAAAGTACCAGAATGGTAACACGAGTTACTTCCGCAGCAAAAGGAACATTAAAAAAAACAAACTTTAGTATTTATATATTCCATAATATTCCAACAACATATATAAATCTGGTCTAAAATATTATGTGTTCTATGGCTTAAGTACTTTTTAACGAGTGTGTACATAATTACGCGATGAGTAGCATAAATGACTGTGCAAGAGTTGCGGCTTGCAAATCAGCACACGTTTCCTCTCTTACATGTACGGCGTGAACTAGTGGCAGATGAGTGTATGTGTGATGACTCATGCTGTAAGTAATGAAAGCTCAACATACATCAGCAAACAAAGGAACACGCCTCGCTGACTTTGGCCGCGACTCATGTACAACCTCTACACTGAAGTTCAGGTCCAAAGATGAGTCCAGCTCCAAGATTTTACATATGTACACCATACTTACTCAAGTAGACAAAAACCTCGTACATTTTCATGCGCCTATCCTCTGGCTTCTACACAGATGTTCTCTCTTTCCAAAAGTCTCGCCAAAAAAAAAAAAATCCCTCTCGTGACCAATAACAACTTAGTCACATGACCTACGTTCACGTCATTGCTTAGTATGTGCAGTAGTAAGGTCTGAACAGACACAAAACACATAGTAACTCCTAACAGACACGACACACCTAGTAACCTCCTTACTGCTATAAGTAAAACAGCTTATCATCATCATCAAGTGCTTTTCCGACTGACGTTGGCTATTATGTTTCTCCATAGTACCCGATCCTTCATGCAGGCCATTAGTTCAGTTGATGATCTCATCTCACACTATCTCGTCGGACTATCCAGAATCATTTCTCTTGGCCTTCCTCTGGCTCTTCTTCCCTCTGTTTTTCCTGTGGTTGCAATATTTTCAATGTCCCCTCTTCTCATTGCTTGTCCTATGAAAGTACATTGTCTCTTCTGTATTATTTTGACAAGATTTTTTTTTTGGGTGAGTCTTTTTGGTCTCCCCCAATCGTTTCATACATTTTTCATTGGTAATTTTTTTCTGTCCAGGGAATCCGCAACATTCTTCTGAAAACCACATTTTTATTGCTTCTAATGATCTATGTACGGACCTGCCTATTGTCCATGATTCAGTTCCATATAATAAGACAGACTCAATGTAGCATTTTATGACCCGTTTTCTAACATTTATTGATAAGGATGCGTTGCACATTTCTCATTCTCTGACACGCAGTCTTTGCTTGGCCTATTATGTTCCTAATTTCTGCTCTGCATTTCCCATTGGAAGTTATTTCTGTACCTAGGTATCTGAATTTCTGCACAAAACTAGCCGAGGTTTATAATCAGGTTCAAGATTCGGTTTATAATCACACCCCCGCCCCCCACTTCTTCTTCAGCCTGGATGTCAAGAGACCGGACTCGAGTGATCCACGATGAAAAGTCTGCAGGGGCGCCTGCTTCGTGGGTTCGCTCATGTAATTAAAACTTGTGTAATCAACTCCCCATACGATCTGATGCTAGTGTTTCTACCTTTCTATAAGTGGCAGAGAGATTCCTCAACGTTTTATGTAATGCTATAGTTAACTGACAACTCACTATCAAAAATAGCACTAAGATGGAAACCACAGGGGAACAGAAGTAAGGGTAGACCAAAAGAGACATGGAGAAGAACAACAGAAAGGATGCTGAGCAACAGAGGGCTCACCTGGGCAAGAGCAGAAAAAAAAAAGGCAAAGGAAAGTCATTTGTGGAAAACCCTTGCGGAACCCCCATGTGCCCTGGGCACTTAAGGTTCAGAGAGAGAGATAGAGAGAGAGAGTCGACAGCGGGAGGCCAGCGATCTTGGGGATTCCCCTGTACCAAGCTCTATGATTATCCATGAGCAAAAAAGGATATGCATTACAGAGTTGGTCATGTGACTTCTCTACGACGTTATGCATAAGTTCATCCACGCATGGTAAGAAACCACGACGTCCACGAGGTGACTGGGGTAATCAAGGAGCATATAGTGAAGTATCATCTTTATTTTTACCTTGAAATGTGGGAACACGGAAGAATGCGACATACTACTTGAACAGCCAAGAAAACAGTCAAGTGCAGTACTAAATAAACTGCACTTGAAAAGAAAAATAACTGGAAAAAAAAACATAAGAAGTGGACAAATAAAATGTTTTGACCGCATCAAAATGCACTAAACTATTAAATTCTTATATTACCATGATCTGTTTAAAGGGCTTTTCTTGAAAACCTAAAACCACAAATAACTACAGTCATTTGACTTTGTTCTATAGTTGAGAGTTTTAGATTTCAAACTGCTATAAATGGACACTGAGTCACTTCCCTGTAAAACATGACGACAGCGATGAGTTATAACAAAATATGTTCATGTGATGTGGGTGTAGCTGGTTAGTCTAAGTTAAAAAAAAAAGTTTCTGGGAATAAAGTTAAATTTTTTTTAAAAACGGGCAAATGGCTGTCATTAATATAGGCGTGAGAACAGTATGAAAAGATGGACCGAGCAAGCAGATGATACATTCCAGCCAAATTTAAATGTTGATGTTGCAAAGTGAAAGAAAATGAACATTTTAAAAAGAAAGAAGCTGGCATGTATGAAGTTCAACGATTCGCGACATATTCAGGACCAGTATGGGCAGAAGAGCTTGTTTTATCATTAGCCACAACGTTACAAATGTGTTCTTCGTTCGTGAAAAAAGGTGTTCCTATTTTTAAAAAAATAGTCTAATTATCTTGTTTCTGCTTGTGTTTTCTAGGTTATAAACAGACCTGACGAGAAGAGGTCTGCTTTGTACTCTAGGAGGTGAAGAAGCTCGGCGGCTGTTCCTCCCCCCCCCCCTCCCCCACTTTTTTTTCTTATTAGGGATAAAATTCAGGAAAACACCGCAACAACGTTCTGCCTACAGTTTTGATAGGGGCCCCAAGAGTAAATGACCCCTCAGGGCTCACAACGACCCTGCATATAAATGATGCAATGATGAGAAGTGACGAATAAACTAATAATGACGAAAGTTAAGCATAGAGACACAACATAATAAGTTTTCTGAGTAGTCCTATAGTGGCGTATCTTCCCGAGGTTACAAACTAGAAGTACCCGACAGCCTGGGCCATAGTGAAGACACCAGTGCTAGGCTATTTTGTGCTCTGGTGACGGTTCTCAAAGGCCAATATTGTGCCCACGTAAGGTCTGCGCCACATGCGGTTGCCTTGTTGATTTAATGGTTCCACTGGTGTTCATTTATAATTTTTAAAAAAAAATTAAACTTAAAGTGTAGTTTGGAAATAGAACAACGCAATTCAGTTGATAAACGGGCCGCAACTATAAACCCAGTCAATAGAAAACAAGCCACCATACTTATAAATTAATTACAGCAGTTCTCGATTTTTTTCATACTGTACAACACTTGGCAATGTCTCGGCTCAACTCTTTTATACAAACATATAAAAATATGCTCTGGAAGTCATTAATAAATATATAGCGCAAAAACTGGTTTTAAAAAAAATGGCATAAAACAGTCTAGAGTCAATAGTTTACCCTACACAAGGAAACACAACAAATTATCTTTTAAAAACATTAAATCGTTCATTACGTCCTGGGCAGCTTCATAAATATCATCCCCATGAAGTAAATCTCCTTGCAGCAAGAGAAGATCCACTGTCGGCTTGTTAGGGCTGCCGCAGCCTCACCAGAACCCCTTTAGCTAGCCGTTTTCAGTTTGATCCGGATTGGCCTTCATGGCTACCGTATGGGCCCCTTGGGAAAAACCCACACCATACTCAGCCCAACAGCAACCCCTGCCTGGCTGTTACCCCGTCCCACGACGAGGACACGTGACTGGTCTTTGCGAAAGCAACAAAGAATTAAATGGTTTGAGAATGAAGCATATACAGACAGTCACGAGGGTCTTCAACCAAAGAACTACGGGACACAGATCGAGAAGGCGACAAGATGGATAGATGGAGTTATAGAAACACTTGCGAATTACAGCATCAACATCATTGTGGTCACTCATTCATTCATTCATTTGCATGTCCCTTGCGGAACTTTGCCTCCCAAACAGCACTCCTGTAGGCCTCTCGGTTGTGAGCAAGATGGCCTGCTGCTGCTGCGTCCATTTGCAGATCGTCAACGATGTCTTGCAGCCATCTTCGTTTTGGTCTTCCTCTTTTTCTTTTTCCCATTATGTATCCTTCCAATATGATCTTCTCTAAATTATCATGACGTTTAATGTGTCCAAAATATTTCAGTTTTCTCTCTTTAATCCTCTTTACTAGCCAGCCTTCTTCAATATTAAGCTCCTGTAGTATAGATATATTTGTTCTTTTTTGTGTCCACGATATTTGGAGAACTCTTCTGTAGCATTTACATTCAAAGGCATTTATGTGTTTCTCATCTGTTTTGTTAAGTGTCCACGTCTCACAGGCATATGTTGCGATGGGAAAGATGCATGACCTTAAAAATCTTATTTTTGTAGTTCTGTCTGCTCCTCTCCACAGATTCTTTATTTGTTTTACTTTCTGAAGAGCAATAGATGTCCTACTTTTAATTTCCCTCATTGTATCTCCATTATTAGTTAGCAGTGATCCAAGATATTCAAAACTCTCCACTTCTTCCAATTTTTCCTCATTGATATATATTTCAGCTGCCTTGTTTGTTTTGTCAGTTGTCATCAATTTAGTTTTCTTTGCATTAAGATAGAGGTTTTGCTCTTCGCTGTTCTTACGGACTGACATAATTAGTTTTTCCATTCCTTTTTGTGTTGTGGATAATAACACTGTGTCATCAGCATATCTAATCTCTGGTATTTCATAACCTCAAATTGTTATGGCATCGTAATATTCTTTGTCTATATCTTCTCTAACATTCCTCATTATATTTTCAGTATACAAGTTAAATAAGTAGGGTGACAATATGCACCCCTGACGGACCTCTTGTTTTATGTCAAACCAAGTTGTTGTTTCACCATTTATTTTTACTGCCTCTTGTTGGTCTAGATACAGCAGTGATGTTAATTGTATCAAATGTGTTGGAAATCCCATTTTTGTGGTCACTCACAATGGAAAAAAAAAACCGCCATGTGTATCTCCCCTTGGCACCTCGCGGTACAATAGAGGAAGGATAAAGCACGAACTGTGCCCACTGTACAGAGAGTGTTGTAAGTGACAAACAGGCTCTTTTGATTAACACTGTACAGAGGGTGTTGTAAGTGACAAACACGCTCTTTTGATTAACACTGTACAGAGGGTGTTGTAAGTGACAAACACGCTCTTTTGATTAACACTGTACAGAGGGTGTTTGATAAACACGCTCTTTTGATTAATACTGTACAGAGGGTGTTGTAAGTGACAAACACGCTCTTTTGATTAACACTGTACAGAGGATGTTTGATAGAATGAGACAGCTATCATAGCAGCCAGGTTTGCTGGGATGGGTATTACATGTGGGGAAGGGGGGGGGGGGGGAGAAGAGAAGAGAATGTAAGCAGTTTATACTTCAAAGTGAAAAAATCCACATATAAACTACAGTTTTTCACTTAACTTTTCTAAGACCGCCAGTTTTTTTTTCTTCCTAGTTTGCATCTAGGGGAAAAAAAAAGGCCTGCATCTTTCCCATCGCAACATATGCCTGTGAGACGTGGACACTTAACAAAACAGCTGAGAAACACATAAATGCCTTTGAATGTAAATGATACAGAAGAGTTCTTCAAATATCATGGACACAAAAAAAAGAACAAATATATCCACAGTACAAGAACTTAATATTGAAGAAGGCTGGCTAGTAAAGAGGATTAAAAAGAGAAAACTTAAATATTTTAGACACATTAAACGTCATGATAATCTAGAGAAGACCGTTTTGGAAGGGTACATAATGGGAAAAAGAAAGAGAGGAAGACCAAGGCGAAGATGGCTGCAAGAAATCGTTGATGATCTGCAAATGGATCATCAGCAGCAGGCCATCTTGCTCACAACCGAGAGGCCTACAGGTGAGCTGTTTGGGAGGTAAAGTTCCGCAAGGGTCATGCAAATGAATGAATGAATGAGTTTGCATCTCTCTTGAGCTCAAGCTAAAAAGCATTTTGAGGAAAGTTTAAACGAGAAGAATGGGGAAACTGGTAATTTCTATAATGAATATGATCATAATGTATATACGAGAGAATTTTTAAAATTAAATGTCTGCTACTTACATAAACACGCTCCAAACTCACGCACCGCTTGCTCCAAGATCAGTTCCCGCCTTCTTCTGGCCTCTTCTGCCGTTCGTTTATTATAACCAATAGGTGGAAGCGGCGGGGCAGCCTTTGACATGCGATTGGACATTGTATTTATGGGCGGAAGACATACATAAGGAGTTGGTGGCCCTTCTTGAGTTTTCCGGTTGTCAGACGAGAAAATGTTCGCTCTGTTCGTATTCTGATTTGCTCCTCTTGGAACAAGTTCGGGAGCAAACTGCATTCTGTGATAGTTCATTGTCTTCGTCCTCTTCTTAGATTTAGATTTAGTACTGCTACTTCTGTGGCGTTCTAAGCTGTTATTCATTGGCCAGTTCAGTAATTTCACTTCTTAAGACACTTTCAGCCGGGCGTAGGCAAACATTGAGACAGGAAAGGTGTTCCTAAAGTTGACTGGAAATATCTCAGCTACATAAAAATGTTCTGTCTTCAGGTCCAGGACCATCAGCAACACTGCTCCATTGCGTGAACTTGTATCAGGTGTATGTCAATGGGTCTTCCGTCAAAAAGAAACGATGTTCAAATCCGACGCTTGCCAGTGTAAACGAATTTTACATCTTCAAAAACATGCGCACGTGAGGAGAAAATAAGCTATGTTAGATTTTATTTCATTAGAACACAGAATAATTCAGTAAGAGAGGGCCAAGTAAGATACTGACACCTAGTGAGTGGAAATCAAGTAAGACGCTGATAAAAGATGAAGTAGGACAGTTAGTGAGTGGAAATCAAGTAAGATACTGACAGCTAGTGATAAAAGATGAAGTAGGACAGTTAGTGAGAGGAAATCAAGTAAGATACTGACAGCTAGTGATAAAAGATGAAGTATGACAGTTAGTGAGAGGAAATCAAGTAAGATACTGACAGCTAGTGATAAAAGATGAAGTATGACAGTTAGTGAGAGGAAATCAAGTAAGATACTGACAGCTAGTGATAAAAGATGAAGTAGGACAGTTAGTGAGAGGAAATCAAGTAAGACACTGACAGCTAGTGATAAAACATGTACCACACGTATAAAATACATACAGCAGTGGTTTTCAAACTTTTTTATACTGCGGAAGACTTCCGCACACTTCCCCTACTGATAGCTTTTCCGTTTTCACCCACTACCGGCTCCTCCTAAGCCCTTCGGGCCCTCCCTTAAAACAAGACAAGCTCTCTGGGCCCCGGAGCAATGAACTAGATGCATAACCAGGCGAGGCTGATGAGGTACATGATCACGGTGCCAAAACCTGGGAGAGGGGGGTCTCATGTCATTTTTATGATCAAAAGTGAAAAAACTCCACCTCTGAAGTATGCACACATACCAGGATGTTTCATTAATTTAACTTCACACCTGAAGAGCATTTTAAATTTTTTTTCTTTTGGGGGGGGGGGGGGATTAAATTTTGTGAACAACATCATTTGCTTCGCATGATTAAAAAAAAATCACCAAGTATTTCTTAGAAAGCGGGAAAAACAGGAAGTTGTTTATAGGTAGAATTTATTTTTAGCCCCCATAAGGTCTCTCAGGGGCGTAATAGAATGAGGCAGCTATCATAGCAGCCATGTTTGCTGGGATGGGTATTACATGTGGGGAAGAGAAGAGAATGTAAGCAGTTTATACTTCACAGTGAAAAAAATCCACATATAAACTGCAGTTTTTCACTTAACTTTTCTAAGACCGCCAGTTTTTTTTTCTTCCTAGTTTGCATCGGGGGGGGGGGGGGGGGGGGGGAAGGCGTGCGTCTTTCCCATCGCAACATATGCCTGTGAGACGTGGACACTTAACAAAACAGCTGAGAAACACATAAATGCCTTTGAATGTAAATGATACAGAAGAGTTCTTCAAATATCATGGACACAAAAAAAGAACAAATATATCCATAGTACAAGAACTTAATATTGAAGAAGGCTGGCTAGTAAAGAGGATTAAAAAGAGAAAACTTAAATATTTTGGACACATTAAACGTCATGATAACTAGAGAAGACCGTTTTGGAAGGGTACATAATGGGAAAAAGAAAGAGAGGAAGACCAAGGCGAAGATGGCTGCAAGAAATCGTTGATGATCTGCAAATGGATCATCAGCAGCAGGCCATCTTGCTCACAACCGAGAGGCCTACAGGTGAGCTGTATGGGAGGTAAAGTTCCGCAAGGGACATGCAAATGAATGAATGAATGAGTTTGCATCTCTCTTGAGCTCAAGCTAAAAAGCATTTTGAGGAAAGTTTAAACGAGAAGAATGGGGAAACTGGTAATTTCTATAATGAATATGATCATAATGTATATACGAGAGAATTTTAAAAATTAAATGTCTGCTACTTACATAAACACGCTCCAAACTCACGCACCGCTTGCTCCAAGATCAGTTCCCGCCTTCTTCTGGCCTCTTCTGCCGTTCGTTTATTATAACCAATAGGTGGAAGCGGCGGGGCAGCCTTTGACATGCGATTGGACATTGTATTTATGGGCGGAAGACATACATAAGGAGTTGGTGGCCCTTCTTGAGTTTTCCGGTTGTCAGACGAGAAAATGTTCGCTCTGTTCGTATTCTGATTTGCTCCTCTTGGAACAAGTTCGGGAGCAAACTGCATTCTGTGATAGTTCATTGTCTTCGTCCTCTTCTTAGATTTAGATTTAGTACTGCTACTTCTGTGGCGTTCTAAGCTGTTATTCATTGGCCAGTTCAGTAATTTCACTTCTTAAGACACTTTCAGCCGGGCGTAGGCAAACATTGAGACAGGAAAGGTGTTCCTAAAGTTGACTGGAAATATCTCAGCTACATAAAAATGTTCTGTCTTCAGGTCCAGGACCATCAGCAACACTGCTCCATTGCGTGAACTTGTATCAGGTGTATGTCAATGGGTCTTCCGTCAAAAAGAAACGATGTTCAAATCCGACGCTTGCCAGTGTAAACGAATTTTACATCTTCAAAAACATGCGCACGTGAGGAGAAAATAAGCTATGTTAGATTTTATTTCACTAGAATACAGAATAATTCAGTAAGAGAGGGCCAAGTAAGATACTGACACCTAGTGAGTGGAAATCAAGTAAGACGCTGATAAAAGATGAAGTAGGACAGTTAGTGAGAGGAAATCAAGTAAGATACTGACAGCTAGTGATAAAAGATGAAGTATGACAGTTAGTGAGAGGAAATCAAGTAAGATACTGACAGCTAGTGATAAAAGATGAAGTATGACAGTTAGTGAGAGGAAATCAAGTAAGATACTGACAGCTAGTGATAAAAGATGAAGTAGGACAGTTAGTGAGAGGAAATCAAGTAAGACACTGACAGCTAGTGATAAAAGATGAAGTAGGACAGTTAGTGAGAGGAAATCAAGTAAGACACTGACAGCTAGTGATAAAAGATGAAGTAGGACAGTTAGTGAGAGGAAATCAAGTAAGACACTGACAGCTAGTGATAAAAGATGAAGTAGGACAGTTAGTGAGAGGAAATCAAGTAAGACACTGACAGCTAGTGATAAAAGATGAAGTAAGACACTGACAGCTAGTGATAAAAGATGAAGTAAGACACTGACAGCTAGTGATAAAAGATGAAGTAAGACACTGACAGCTAATGAGAAAAGATGAAGTAGGACAGTTAGTGAGATCAAGTCAGATACGGACATCTAGTGAGATAAGATAAAAAAGACATCTAATGAGAGATGACCAGCTAAAAAACACTAACACGTACTGAGAGAAGACCAGGTAAAAAACACTAACACGTACAGAGAGAAGACAGGTAAAAACACTGATATCTGCAGAGAGAAGACAGGTAAAAAACACTGACATCTGCAGAGAGAAGACCAGGTAAAAAACACTGATATCTGCTGAGAGAAGACAGGTAAAAAACACTGACATCTGCAGAGAGAAGACCAGGTAAAAAACACTGATATCTGCAGAGAGAAGACCAGGTAAAAAACACTGATATCTGCAGAGAGAAGACAGGTAAAAACACTGGCAACCAGTGAGACAAGACACTAAGTAAGACAATGACACAAGTGAGATAAAATGCAAAGTTAAAACAAAGTAAGACAAAAAATTAAAATTTAAATAATTTATTTTCTTTAAAAATACATAAAAATCCATAACACTACATACATATAATGATAAATATTGGTAAGATCATTTTAATCAAGAAAGGTGGTTTGTATAATATAACCATATATTCACTTTTAATAATAATAATGATGTCAAAATAGAATATGATGCACATCATTTCCACAAAGGGCTCAGATATTTATAAACAACATACAGCAGCATTCTGTCATTTCCATTTTTCTCCCTCAGTTTTACATAGACTCAGCTTTGTTCAGTAATGACACTTTTATCTTCGAAGACAGTACTGAAACAGTCACTGGCTGAAATAAATGTGATAAAATGCGTCATAAGAACAAAACCAGCCACAATATACAAATAGTAGTTTGCAGAGCCCTTTTGTTGGAGGAAGTCCCATGTGCATGCATACTCCCAGAGATCACATGAATTGCCTATGTCTTAGAGATCAATGTACAAACTTCAGGCTGCTCACAGGACACACCATCCTCAGTAAGCACTTACACAGAGGACCACTGACCAGACACCATACTGCATGCACTGCAACAGACAAGAAGAAGAAGAAACTGTTAAGCACTTCCTGCTGTAGTATAGTGCAGTGAAAGACCACCAAACTCCTCCGTCATCAGTACTCTGTATGGAGGTAAAGAGCAGCTGAAAAAAGCTTGTACATTCCACTATCTGGCACAAGGGGAAAGGAGTGAAAACTCATAAACCTCAAGGATTGGAAATGTCAAAGTTGGAGGAAGGGATTTGGGAAGGGTAAAGGTGAAAAATTCTTTGAGGAAGGGATTTGGGAAGGGTAAAGGTGAAAAATTCTAACTGCTTTGATATACACAGATACTAACAGACAAGAGAATCTGACCATGATTTCAAACACTGGTCATATTTTTAACTAGCATGAATAAAGCTTTCAAATTTAATTTCATTCTTAAAAAATTATATACATTTACTGTAGTATTCAATTATATAAAGTAGTAATATTACAGTACATGAGTATCTAAAATGTATAATACATTTTGATAAACGTAAATACCACTACGCCATGATAAATAAATCTCTTCTGTCACATAAAAGTTAAATGATAAAAAGTTGCAGGTCAAAACCACAGGCAAAGCTGGGTTGAAGCAAGAAGGACACTTGCCCCTGACACCATTTTTATGCCTAAATTCCATTTCTCATTTTTGTAACATTTATTATTTTTTACAATTTTATCATTTTTCTAGGGGCAGCATTTTTTCCATGGTGCCATCAATCACAGTCACATGTATGCAAGCACAGAATTAGATTCATCATCTACAAGCAACATTTTTTAAAACTTTCTTCACAAGTACACAGCATTAACAGATAAAAACATGTAACATGATATGCAAAATAAAGGCAGTCCAATGATTTATTTTCCTGATCTTGGTCCATGTCTAGCAATAATGTATTTTTGTTTTCCATAATACACTGACATTATTATGTTTAGAGGCTAGTATATCCTGACCTCCTTGTTCAAATATGGGATTCTCAATTGCAGGGGTGGGGTAGTGTGTCTGTAGTGAAGTTAAATTTTAATTAGTTGTCTAGGTTTAAAAGTTTACTTTCCAGAACATGTTCTTCAGAAGTGTCCAGATTTACAGATCTACACAACCAGACGTGGCCATAGGGCTCAGACCTAAGATGGAAGTTGTGGGGGCTGCCAGGAAGACCTAGAAAAGATTAAGGACTTCATCCGGGTGACTGGCTTGATACTGACCATATCACCCTTTAGTGTGCTGACAGGTCAAGGAAAATATGAGCACTAACACCATATCTCTATGTGTCCCTAAGGCATGACAGGGTTACCTTTACCTATTTTTTTTTTTTGACCTAGTGATTGGGCTTCTGATCTAGCATGACCAAGAACTTGAATGCCAAAGAAGAAGAAAAATTTTTACTTACAAATATATAATTTCTGCACTTCTCTAAAGAGTTTTTATTTTATTCCAAACAGCACATTTCCTCTAAAATAATTTTCAAATTTTGGTCATTTCTGAACATGTCACAATCAAAGTTATGAATACAGATCAATGTGGGACATATGTTTTAGGGATATAGGTATCCTGATCAAGGCAAAATGATTCCTGAGACAAAGCTTTAAAATTCAGAACTATCCCATATAATGTGAATGGTAGCAGTAAATTTAAATTTAATCAGTGGGCTGGGTTCATAACATTATTTACAAATGTGTACTCGTATTTCTTTAAAAAATGAATTTTCCTCAAAACAGCACATTTCTGCTACAATAATCCATGGATTATGATAATCAAACACATGAAAACAACACAATATCACAGTCGACATTAAAATAAAGTAACTTGTTACACATTATTGTCAAAAAAAGTTTATAAAACAATAATTTCTGACGTCACATTGTGAAAAACATACCAAGGACTATCTTGAACTCCAGTTTAGTTTTATGTCATACGGTAAGACATTAATATGCATTAATATGCACTGAAAAGATGACATTATTGCGAAGGTTTAATTGCATTATGTAATTGTATCAGACCTCCACTTCACCTTTACATTTTCACTTGTGGAAAATGATTTTAAATAATCAAATTAACCAAAATACTGGAAAAATATATTTATACATGAGTATATACATATAAATGGAGCCACTGCAGTAATGCTATAGTACTTAACAATGAAAAATAAGGCACAATTAGCTTTATCTTAGTAATTTAACACACAACAGCTTGTTTATGTTATTTGATGCATATAAGGTAACTCCTGCGCTTCACTGTATTACAATTTTTAATCTTTTGATATTTCAACACCAATGGTGAACAAAAGCTGCAGCTCTGAAATTAACACAGTTAGCATATGCTCAATTAGGCTTAGTTTTAAAAACAAAATTATAATGTACATGATCTGTGATTAAGAGCAGTAATACTAAAGTTAGAACTTTGATACTTTTTTTTTTCCAGCACAATTCTGGTGGGCAGTTTCAGATTCTGTTGTTTAATTTTTAAAGTCTAAACTCTCTAAATCCATGTTGATGTTGTTCAGGGAAAATAAAAACACAAACTAATTTCTACTTATTTCAAATGAAGTTTCTGTTTTTTGTTGGTACTTTTTTTTTTTAAAAGAAAGTGTTTTGAAAGTCAAAGTCTAAATCATTTTTCACAGCGCAGAACTTTAGATTATCAAAAAAGAGAGCAAATACGTTTCAGAACTAGTTCTGAAAATCTTACACATGAACAATGGTTATTCTGAAATATTTTGCCAAAATGAAATGTGCTGAGGAAAAAAAAAAAAAAATACAACACATTACTAAGATATTAGAAATGGTGTTGGTGCTGCTGAAACACAAGAATTGTCGCAAGTCCATGTCAATTTTTTATGAGTTTATTTTATTTCGTACATATTTACATTAAGTCACTTTATCATTTCATTATTATGGATGTATCATTAAATTATTATGGATGTATCATTTCATTATTATGGACATATCATTTCATTATTATGGACGTATCATTTCATTATTATGGACATATCATTTCATTATTATGGACGTATCATTTCATTATTATGGATGTATCATTTCAGTCCTGAACATTCTAGCACTTTCACCAGCAGAATGTCAGTTGACCAGTCAGTGTCTGACACCTTCAGTTTGATGCTGTAACAAAACATTCCTGAAATGTCACTGTGCTCTATTTTGTAAACAAATTTCCACCCCATTTTCTCTTGTTTTTCAGCCTTAATGATATGACAAGGCTGACACTGATACGAAAGAAAATTTATCATCACTTAATATCAGCATTTGTGTCTTTTACATAATACCAGGATATAGCAGTTTTTGCACTTCAACAAGCAACAAATGCCACCTATGCAAGCTTCAGCTCTAATAAGGTTCTGTTATAAATATTATTATTAAAAGACTTATATTCCAGGAAAAGGCTAACAATATTTCCAAAGCCTAATTCAAGACAAATCCTCAATATTCATGCCTCAGTGGCAAATGAAAAAGAAGGTAATTTTTAATACGTGGCCAAACTGGTAATTGCTTGATAATTTCAGCTCTGTCTCCTCCACAACGTAGTGATCTGTGAATGCGTCTCCTGCACAACTTCTGAAGACTGGGTATGCTGTGACAGATTTCTTCTATGAGCTCACGTGCTTGAGGCTGGTCTAAATTTTGCAGTTGCTCAGGTTCAACTTGAAAAACTGATGCCACCATACCTTGATCTAGCCTTCTCACATGTGATCGTTTTACAACGGGTGTTTCAGTGTTACCATTGATGTCATTAAGAGTGTCATTTGATGCCAAAGTTGACAGCTGTTTACTATGACTGAGTTTGTATGCTGAACCAACAAATTTTGAATTTGCCAAAGCATCAACAGATGTACTTCGTCGCATAAAACGGCTGCCTAAGCCAGATTCAGTGTCCAAGGACAAAGATGACATACTGTATTTACAGTAAGATTCATAAAGATCATACATATCAGACCTGGAGCTGCTTTTGATAAGTCTTTTCATGAAAGATCCTGCCTGTGATTTGTCACTCACAGGCATGCCTTCATTTGCATTCATGTCCTTGGAACAGAAAAATCTGGACAGGAATTCAGTCTCTTTTTGTGTGTAAAACAGTCCATCAGCAAGTAGTCTTGCCATCTGCAAATTGCCATGTAGAAGAGCAGTTATAAGTGGTGACCGCCGTGGAATGTTCCACCTATATAAACCCTCTGCCAAACTCACAGGTTCTGCACCTGAAAAAAAAAAACTGACACAGAGCACCTTAAAATGTGAAAATTAGTGGTCTCTGGTTTTATTCTCAACTCATTTCCTTTTCCCATTTAATTCACAAACTCTTGTAAGCTGATTAACTATTAACTAAAAAAATGTATATATTTTTTACTATAATGTATTGATAGCTGATGTATGGTGTTGCAAATTTAAAGCATCCTACTGCTCCATACACATATAGCAAGAAAGGTTTTTTTTTTAAATATAGTAATAGAATCCAAATAAATTGTGTGGGAAATCACTGTTCTTACATCTTACATCCTTCCAGCGCCACTAAACATCACATGGTATTTCGCCATGATTTCCTTCTTTGGTGAATTTTTCAATCTCATCAAGGATGTTATGAACTGGCCTGTCTTATTAGATCACTGTTACAGCACATTAAAATGAGTAAGGGTTTTTTCACTGTTTCTCTCATTGTTAAAGTGCACTCACACACACACACAATTACACCTAGATGTGAAAGCTTCTATAAATGTTTGAAAACATGAGCCTAGCATAAATCTTTTCTTTCTAGTGTTATCAGACAAAGCCTTGCCAAAAAAAATTATACCTGGAAAGTACATGTAAGCTAGAAAATTACAACCTGCAAAAAAGAAGAAAAAAAAAAAGAAATTCTTAGCTGATCTCCCAAAATCTCTTTTTTCATCATAGGAATTGGAATTGAATGATAAGCTCCAATTACACTTTCTTTTGGAAAACTTAATCCTGTCTTAAAGAAAATTTTAAACAAATCTTTTGGTAAACTTAATCCTATCTTAAAGAAAATTTTAAACAAAGCTTTTGGTAAACTTAATCCTGTCTTAAAGAAAATTTTAAACAAAGCTTTTGGAAAACTTAATCCTGTCTTAAAGAAAATTTTAAACAAAGCTTTTGGAAAACTGAATCCTGTCTTAAAGAAAATTTTAAACAAAGCTTTTGGTAAACTTAATCCTGTCTTAAAGAAAATTTTAAACAAAGCTTCTGGTGCCAATGCCTCTCATCTTGTAATGTTTTAAGCAAAACTGTCAGAAATTAGAAATGAAGAAATTAGGAAACATTTTATACCTGCTGCCAATAACAGACTTGCTTCGTTGTACCTCTCATGAGATACCAATGTGTACATGAGATTTCTTGAGTTAGTTATGCGTGTCATAATATTTGGATTAGCCCCATAAGCCAGCAGCTGCCTGAGTGTTTTGTTATGATCTCTGAAGAAGAAATACATGTAAATATATTAAGATGACTTCAAGACTACATGAAATGCTATGCACTGAGGTAATTATTTTTGGAAATTCAAGTTCTACAGAATTATTGTTAAAAGCATTTGATGTAGTTATGATTCTTCTGTGAGCCTCAAAAGCAATTTTGAAAAAAGTAACTTTTTCTCTGTTTCTGAGGATGTGTATCAAAGCAGTGACATAATGAAGGAGTGACAGATACATTTATTTAAAAAAATATTAATTGACAGTTACAAGTGGTTACAAATGACATCATCTCTAATTATTCACTTCCTAACTCAAATCCCAGTGTCACTGACTTCTTGGTGGTCTGCCTCTACCACAAGCAGTGATCACTTGAATTTTGTGTAGAATCATCTGAAGATTAACATAAGATATATCACTTATTCATTTCAACAATATTTGTGCCACTCCACTGAAATTCATCTCTATTTTTCACTCCTTCATCATGTCACTCTTTTGAAGAGTTCCCATTTTTAAAAAAATACACTACAAAGTTCTATTAATTTTATCAGTTGAAAAACAGATTCACTTCCTAAGTTTAGTATAATCAAATTTTTATCAGTTGCCTGATTAGATATAAGTTTTCATGAAGAATTTCTTACCTGCCTGTACCATGCCCGTATGTCAATGTTGTACTCAAATCTAGACCCCAAATACTGAGAGAAGTATGACCATCAGCATCAACCATGTTCACATCAGCACCAGCTTTCAACAGAAGAGACAGACAGTCATTGCCCGAGGCAGTGTTGGTGCGCAGGCAGTGTGTGAGTGGTG
Organism: Achatina immaculata; assembly: GCA_009760885.1. Lineage (NCBI taxonomy): Eukaryota > Metazoa > Mollusca > Gastropoda > Stylommatophora > Achatinidae > Lissachatina > Lissachatina immaculata. The sequence goes on from CM019703.1 coordinate 34,488,264, forward strand.
TTCTTCCATATGCATCCTAAAGAGTTAGAACATAATTGTGGCTTATTTGGTGGTTTTGACACCTGTGACAAATTTATGTCAGTACACTTGTGAAAGAAACTGCTGCTGTTTTCTCACTGTGTAAGTGGCAGTTTTTTCGAGTTTTTTTTTTTTTCCTGCTGCTGCCATAAAGCCAGTGAACCAAAGCTGATTAAGACTAGGTCTAACTTCAATATAATCATTATTATTATTTAAACAATTTTTAATTATAATTAAAATTATTAAATTAAATTAAAATTCATTTTTATAATCAGAGAATCCCTAAACAAGCTATCAAATGGAACACAACAGGCCGAAGAAAAAGAGACTGATCACATGAAACTCTAAATGACATTGTTAAGAGAAGCCAGTTCAGTGGGCATAACATCCCTTGATGAGATTGAAAAACTTGCTGAAGACAGGACATCTTGGTGAACTACCACGCGGGCCCTATGTGACGTTTAACGGCACAGGAAGGATGTAAGATGTAACTACAATATGGTGTTGGTGATAGCAGGTCACTGCAAAATTGCAGCCTGATCAATGAGGTAGGAATTGATGTGTTTCCTCAGTAGTGGTGGAGCTTGCTATAAAATTTAGCATGGGAAAAAAGAAATGAAAGTTGAAGCATTATACTCCACCAAAAATTGTTTATGTATTGTAAATGCTTCATAACTTCATCAGGTCTCAAAAATTTCCAGATCACAGTTACAGGAAGAAACTCCTCCAGCCCCCAGTGTGTGGGTGGGTGGGTGGGGGTATACTGGATAGAAAATCCCACAGAACTCTGAAGGAAATTACAAGTAGTACAGTGTTTGATTGTATGCCATTTTATAACTATTTATTTATTGGCACTTTTCATCTAAGGAGATGGTTCTGAAGCAGGCAGATATCAAGTGTTGTGGGTCTTGCCAAGCATCATCTTGTGAGCAGCTCCTGTCATGGCTGACTACCAATGTTGGATTAGCATAACTGTTCAAAGTAACAGCAAGCAATGTTTGTATTGCAAGGTCCAGTTTTCTTATGCTTGCATCTTCTAACTTTAAGTTTGGTTTTTATTTCCTCCCTAAATGATTCAGTGCCCTTGTGTATATTTGCTGTCCACATGACTCAGTCTTTAGCAAGTTCTTCTCAGACCTCATGGTTGATAGAAAAATCTCACACTGATGACTTACAGATTGCTACATTTCAGGTTGGGTCTACTACGAGCAGTTCCATTTTTTGTGCATTGGGCAGTTGTCCAGGGACCCACCATTCAAATATTGTCCGTGTAACTTTTCTTTGTGTAGGCTAAATAATGGCCAGTGTGGGTAAGGGTCTCAGTGTAGTGTTTTGCCCAGAGCCTAACAATACTTTTAAGATGTCCCCGATTGTAAGGCCTCTTTTTTTCCATTCAAAACCCATTTGAGAATATGGCTAACATCCATTCTTGTTTTATGTTCCAGCCATCTCAGTCTTCTGCTTGTGTTGTCATCACTGATGGAATCTTAGAACGCTGCAATATTTCAGAGTTGGTAACCTTATACACAACAGTTTATACAAATTTTGTTACTGTATATTCCAGTGAGGGATGGAAGAACTGACCTAAAACTAATCTACACAGAGAACACCTCTGGCTAAGGTATGAGGAAAAACAAGTTGGGGGGGGGGTGCTGACAACAAAAGGCACAAGCAAAGGATACTGAACCATTCAAATCAAACAATCTTGCAGTAGCCAGTTTATCAAAATCCAATATTGGTGATATCAGTCAAGAGATAAGCTATTCAGTAAAATAAAGATCTGCAAGTTCCACAACATCTAACGTCTGCTGGTCTTTTCTAAGGTGAAAAGTGTCTGCATCAACCATGAAACTGTCTGTTATATGTACACATAACTTACCTGAGCATTGACATTAGCCCCACGCTGAAGAAGAAGGCCAATGAGCTCTGTATTAAGGCGATGTTGTAAACAGACAAAAGTTAGTGGACTGTTCCCGTCTTTGTTTGGTTCATTGACGTCACTCCCTGCGTCCAGAAGCCTGCGAACAATGGAGGTAGCGTTTCTGGGCCCGACCAACGTAAGGGACAGCGCCGCGAACAAGGGTGTGATGTCACTTTCACCGCAAGCGGTCGGAGAGGCTCCCAGCTGCAAAACGATCAAGTCTGATTTAGGGTCGTTAAAATAAAACTTATCAAAATAGTGAAGAAAAGAGGGAGTGATGTACAGGGAACAATCTAAGCGACAGATAAAGAAGCAGAGAAGCCTTAAATAACTTGTCTTTTTTCTCGTATCTTTCAGTGTTGAGGGGACAAATACCTGATAGGTTTAGCCGATCTGCTTCACATTATGGGGCTTCTGTCATTTCCTCTTTCCACCTTTTGCGTTCATGGCCTTTCCCCTGTTTCATACAATTCTTAGCGATAATGTTTTGTCTCGTTTCTATCGCGCTGACTTTCCTTTTGTATTTTGACTGTTAGTTTTTATGCTTGACATTGATGATAACAGAGTTTGGAGGAAGATTGTGCTGTATTGTGCTCTTTTTGTTCCATTTGTGATACATTTAATTTTCAGTAAAAGTGTCATTTGTGCAATTACCTGAACTGCTTTACTGCATCTGTTCTCAGTTTTTTGGAAAATTTCTCAATGTCTTGGAGGAAAAAAAGTGGACAAAATTCTGGAAAAATATAATTACATAAAATTTTAGCGTTGCTCCATGTCTGTACATTTTTACAAGTGTCCATCAAAAATGTATCACCCAACGAAATGCTTAGACTTAAGCGTGAGATTCATGACGTCAGCACATTTAGCGTAAACACCTTCGGGAGTGGAAGTGCATCGCCACATCACATTTCATGTAGTGTTTTTTCGGGGGCAGAGTAAAAATTTAATGTTTTGTGTAACTCTTGGAGAAATATCTTTGCGGCAGGTTCTTGATTAGCCTCATAAAATGCAAGCGGCTGAGAACTGACTATTCTCTTGGATTTCGAGCGAAGTTCGTTCGTCCTATTCCACTGTTGCCTCTTTAGTGCTACGGAAGCGGGAAAAAGGGGGGGGGTGGGGGGGTGGTGGGATATTTGTTTACGTGTATAAATTGTTTCGGTTCAACAGAAATGATTACAATAATGTATTGGCTGATGTGCCAGGTTCTTTTGCTGTTCTCTAAGCCGATGTAGTTGACGCTGGTAACATTTCGTTGAAGAAAAAAAAAATAAATTCAGGTAATAGTCATATATTTTCGTTTCTCGTCATTGTTTAATGGGTTACAGCATCACATATAACGAATTCTAATATCAAGACCTGCGCTGAATTCTACTGGACAATGTAAAGAGAAGCCAGAAAAGTAGTGAGAGAAATTGTTACAATTTTATGAGAGCATGCTGCTTAAAGTGTAATAGAAGCTTTCATTCCACGACTAACATTTCTTACCTCTAGCAGTATCATGATCAGCTTTTCATCCTGGCATTCAATTGCTCGAATCAGTGGTGTTCTGCCATTTGTATCAACTGCATTAGGGTCAGCCCCAAATCTGACTAGCATAGCCATTGCCATCCTGTAAGACATAAAGACAGGAAAGTGTGGATTAAGTTCTCGTGGATGTTTTGTGAAATGATTGTGAAAGAATACGAAGGTAGAATTGAAAGTACTGTATTTTCGCAACAAAATGCCAGGGATGTATGTACGAAGAACATTGATCCTAAGCCCAAAAATGATATGATTATATACATCGTCATTCATAAAGATTTCAGCCAAAAGGATTTTTATTGAACCTCACCACCCCAAAAGAATAATAATAATAATAATAAATCAGTGGTGATGACAATGCCAGTTAAGTATTCTATATTGACCTTTGGGGAGTATCGTTTAATACAGATCAGTTAGCCTTGGCCATGGGATAGAAGAACTTGGCAGCAGTCGTGTACAGAGACGGGGAGCATACATGTAAAATTATTTCAGCCTTAAGCACACAACCTCATGACTATCTTTTCCAGCAGACAACAATAAGATTTCACACGTCACACATATACAACGACGACAGCTTTTCCCGACCTTCGCCATGTTCTCTGCTCTGGTAGTACAGCACAGATCAAGTTAACCGGTCCACACCGGAATTGACAAACATGAAAATAGATACCCAGAGAAAGACAGATGAAAGAAGCGTACGCAATAACTTCTTACATTGTGAGATGGTGTATTCTCTTCTATCAGTATTTCGGCCTTTCAAACTAATATCTTTTTCCCACTCCGTGGTGGCTCAGTTTATTTTGTTTCTTTTTAATCCAGTTCAAAATTACATGAGAATACTTATTTTACCGAGACAAGACGATGTTATACATATAAACAGGATGATCTGTTACACCAGTTTCAAGGTACTGAATGGAGGATTCCAGTTCTGTTGAAAGAAGATTGTATTTACTAGAAAGTAGTTCCCCAACATTGGCGACACGAGAGAAACGCGGGACTTGTCTCAAAATATCTTCTAATATCTTTAGGTCATTGGCTCTTAAACCCTTTTTTTTTTGTTGTCGTCACTCCTTTTTCCGCCCGAGACCATTATTAAAAATAAAGCAATAAATAGAACCCAGATGATGGACTTCAAGTTCGGGACCACTATTTTCTAATTTGTGTTAGTTTCGTGTTAACATTTTTTTTAAAAAGCGTAATGTTTTATAGTGATTTAATACTAAATTGAATGTTGCTGTTTGTAATGAGAATCACTTGTTTATCCTGGAGCCTCAATGACATTGAATTTTTTTTTTAAATTAGAAAAACAAAAATAATAATGCAGAAGATTTAGGACATGTATAAGCCTGACAGAGTAAACTTCATCCTCCTTCTTCGCCCTTGTGGCTCAGTACATCCGACTTCGGCTAGGTCATATTTTTTTAGGACCGGATTCACGATCTTTATTCTCTCGGCCAGAAAACTGTCTATCTCCTGGGGCACCACTAGAAATCACGCGCACTAGCCCTTAATGTAAACCGGGGCATTACTCCTAAACTAAGTAGCCAGCCGATCAAGACTTAACAATATACTAAGTAGCCGGCCGACCAAGACTTAACAATGTACTAAGTACCCGGCCGACCAAGAGTTAACAAAGTCCTAAGTAGCTGGCTGACCAAGAGTTAACAAAGTCCTAAGTAGCTGGCCGACCAAGAGTTAACAAAGTTCTAAGAAGCCGGGCGATCAAGAGCTAACAAAGTTCTAAGTAGGAGACCGATCTGCATGCATAGCAAAGATTCTTTGAAATATCACTGATAGTTTTCCTCCGCACAGGAGAGTCTACCGAAAGCTTCATTGCCAAGATTTGATCAGCGTGAATCTTGATTTCATTTACTTTCCGTAACGAACTTTGAGACAGTTTATACGAGTGATTATTACGTGATGGCATTTCCCTTTAATACAATTGCAGCCAAGTGTGGGAATGTACTTTTCGCTTATAGGCAAGTATTATATGAAGTAATTTCATCAGACCTACAGACCCTCCCTGCGACAGTTTGATTTTCAAAGAAATGGCCAACACTTGCTGCCTATTTCAAAATTTCTTTTAAAGTGGAAACGAGCGTGATAAACATAGAAACACTCAGCGATATAACAATGCCAAACATAGAAACACTTAGAGATATAACAATGCCCAAACATAGAAACACTTAAAGATATAACAATGCCTAAACATAGAAACACTTAGCGATATAACAATGCGCATTTTATTAAAATAAACTCGACAATTATATTTTTAAAAAGCAAAAAAAAAAAAAACCAGAGCAATCTTCTGAGTGAATTTTTACGAAACTCCTGATTCCAGGGGTGTAAATCATCCACTTGACACTAGAAAAACAGGCCATTTTTAAAAAAATGTTATCATTCAAGTACGCGGTACGCCCACTATAACTATGATACATAACTTTATATTTGTAGATCTCTATGATCTCTACTTGCATAAGACATTTCCACGTGATCACGAGTTATAATTCACATTCACAATACCAGGTTATCTATGGCATCACGCAGTTGTTACATCACAAGATTCATAAGATTAGAGTGGAAAATAAATTAAATGAATGAGAACTGTGAACTCGAATAGATTTATGTGCAGTGTTATAAAGGAGAAAAGCCACCCTGGGTGGGTTTTGCTGTGTACAAGAATTACTTACGTTAGTATTCTGAACAAGATGAGGGGATTGGGGGTGGGGGAGCAACAGTAAAATAATATATAACCCGAAGTAAGACCTATATATGAGGCATCGGGGGTGAGGGTTGGGGTGGGGCTTGGAATGGGTTTGAAGGGAAAGAGTTATGGGGGAGTTATTCAAAAAGGGGAATGGAGGGGAAGACAAGAGCAGTGTAAACGAAAGATGACTTTAAACTTTATAAATTCATGCTTGAATTCTACGGGAGTCGAAGAATTTTTATTTTTTATCCCTGGTATTATTTTTACAATTAGACTTTACATTTTCTCTGAAAAAAGACATTTTGTCGAAATATTGTTGTACGTTTCTTTATTCTCCAACTGCAGCAGACATATGTTTCTTTATTCTCCCACTGCAGCCGACGTATGTTTCTTTATTCTCCAACTGCAGCAAACATACGTTTCTTTATTCTCCAACTGCAGCAGACATACGTTTCTTTATTCTCCCACTGCAGCCGACCCACGTTTCTTTATTCTCCCACTGCAGTCGACCCACGTTTCTTTATTCTCCCACTGCAGTCGACCAACGTTTCTTTATTCTCCCACTGCAGTCGACCCACGTTTCTTTATTCTCTCACTGCAGTCGACCTACGTTTCTTTATTCTCCAACTGCAGCAGACATACGTTTCTTTATTCTCCCACTGCAGTCGACCTACGTATCAAAGAGCACCAGACACTTTCATTTACTTTCATTCCAAACTATGCAGTAAGAACAAGCCATGATGACGCTGCTGTTCGTGGTACTTTCATACCGATGACACGACAAGCAGAAAGACACAAATTTAGTATCGCTCGTTCTTTTATTTCTCTGGAACTACGACCAAGATATTCTTTGTAGCCCATGCTTTGAAGATGTTGAGGTACAGCACCGTGTCTTCTTGGGAGCGGGTTATGGCGGCTACTTTTTGTAGTCCCTGAGTGAAGCTTAAAAGCAGGGTGTGTGCAGTACTTCTTTAGCAGAATTCACCACCATCATTAGGACTATAGCGATCCCTGTTTCGTTAGCCAGTTGGGGTTGTTACTAAGGGAGACCACCGGAGATGTGGAACAAGGGTCTTGGTCGACTAAGTTTCGCCAATCCTGACGCAAGCAGTCAGCGAGTGTACATTGGTTAACGTCTTCACCTCCATAGTTGTAGTTAATCATTCTTTGTTAATCATTCTTTGTTAATCATTCTTTATTCACTGTGGAAAATTAAATATCATCTTGCTGATGTACGATCTCGGAGGGTCCTAGAACAGCGCCTTATTTTCCAGACTGGCTGTCTCCACCCAGCTGGAATTAACAATGTCTTCAGCTTTCTGTAACTTATTTAATTTTCCACTTCCCTTTTTTTTTTTATTAACTCTACTTTCTTCCTCCTAGCTACCCCTCCCTACCGCCACCTATTTTCTTCTCTGGCAACATATTGGTGTTTATAGGGTCTTGTCCTATTCATCAATTTCACATTTTCTCCCTGCAGGCATTTATGTCCTTCATTCATTATCTCTCCACTTCATCTTTTCCCTCCCCCTCCTCCCCCCGACACCTTCTTCTCTAGTGGCTATCATGTTTCTATTGCCTTCCCCCACCCCTTTCTACCACTTGTTTTCTTCCTCTCTCTCCACCTCTTCTTTACGATTGACTCTATCGGGTATCCTTTGTGTGGTCCGCGTGGTCCTTCTAAGACACACACTTCTCTGATTTTTACTTCTGGAGCAGGCCACATTAAGATAAGTTCTTCGTTTTTTTTGTTGTTGTCTCGTTGTGTATGTAATCCTCGAAAAAGGCTCACGTCGAAATATCGGATGTTGTATGTTTTTCATTTATACATTCTCATACTTTCTATTCGTTTTTTCTCACCTTACTCACTCCCTCTTTCACTTTGTAAAACTGCACCCTACACCTCTATCTACCTTTTTTTTATTTAAACCAGTTTTACTGCAGTCGCCATCCCTTTTATCTGTTACATTTTATATCACTACATTCCAGGCATTGTACACTCTCTATTACATTCCAGACATTGTACGTTCTCTATATCACTACATTCCAGGCATTGTACACTCTCTATTACATTCCAGGCATTGCGCATTCTCTATATCACTACATTCCAGGCATTGTACATTCTCTATATCACTACATTCCAAGTAATTTGGTAAAGCATTCTTTCTCTTCATATTTTCTTCACAAGTTTCAAAACTCACCAGTGTTCACGGAAGCAGGCGTAGTGGAATGGTGTGTTACCATCGTTTGATCTTAAGTTCACGCTGGCTCCAGCTTCTGCCAGCTGGTGGATCACGCTTGGAAGGTTCAGGCGGGCCGCGTGCAACATGGCTGTAGAGAAGACACGTGGGCAATCAATATGTATTATTATAAGCCGATAAGTGACGGGTGAACCATCACACAGGTCCCTAGGCTAAACTCATTAAGGTCATAGTCCCCTCTGACCTGTACCGTCCATGTCGTGATATATGACCCGATTCTCCAACAACTGTGATCTTCGGTATTACTAAACGATTTTGTATTACTCGGGTCAGACAGAAAAGATACGTCACTGTCGTTTGGATAACATAACATGCTAGCGCAGCAGTAATAATTATAAGTGACTGTCACATGAAACAATAATCTGCAATTGGATAATAGCTAATCAGCCACACAGTGTGATTACTACTTATATGACTACCATAGACATATTCGTGTATGTAATCGCCATTATATATATATATATATATATATATATATATATATATATATATAACGATTATTGCATAACAAGTTTAATATTTGTTTTTGGTCTACCTGGCAGTTAGGCCAATGTTTCACTGCTTTGGAATCTGTAGTGCTTCCATGAAAGGTAAAGATAAACTCTGTCATGCCTTACAGGCACACTGGGATATGGTGTAGTGCCCATATTTTCCTTGACCTGTCAGCACACTAGAGGATAATGTGGTCAGCATCACGCGTGACCGCCTTTCCTTCCCCAGCTTCAGAAGAAGTCGGGTACCCATTTCTACAGCTGGATTCGAACCTCTAACGTTTGTCATGAGTGACCAGTGCACTACCCACTCCGCTAATCAAACGCCCGCTTCCATGAAAGTGTTCAGATAAAATATTCAAGCATGCTGTGTTCTTCAGTTACGTGAATATCGTTCTTGGCTGTTTCTTGTAACTGAGCTAGCGATGTGAAGCATTTACAGTAATCCCAGGGGCTGGTATACTACTGGGGGTCAAGACTTCACGACCGGTAAACTACAAATGGCAAGACATTATAACTAGGGAACTGCATACAAACAAGACATCACAACTGCACAGAAATTTAGATGGTCAAGAGTCAAAATGTCAAGACTGGGGAACAACATGCGGCCAAGTCGCTACGACCCCCTAGTGATCTAGACACCAGAGCACCAGGACTAATAAACTATAGATTTCCCAAGACCCTGCCACTTTCAATGAAGACTGTTTCAACGCCCCGTCAAGCAATGCCTGGTTAGATGCTATGGAGCGTACTGAGGAGTGTGGTTAGAAGGACGCTGTGACATCTTCTTGTGAGCGCCCCGGTAAATCATGACAGTCAGTGAAAACTCATCTACCAGCACCAGGACTATCATGACAGTCAGTGAAAACTCATCTATCAGCATCAAGACTATCATATGCAGAAGGGCACAATGCCAACACACTCGAATGCGGAGCAACAAACAGAATAAACATTCAAGAATTATGTTAGATGGTACAAAACTACCCTGTTGATTAGCCATTCTGTTTTCATCCATTACAGACCTCATTTAAAACAGGTGAAGCTTTCTTCCGATTTCCCTCTCTCTCTCTCTCTCTCTCTATCTCTCTCTCTCCGTGACAATAACAGTTTTATCAGTGATGCATTTGTGCCGCCATACCTACTTTAAAATTTCGTTTTTTGTTTTTTTAATGATTATGTTTCAGAGAAAAATGAAGTTTAGTTAAGAGAGGAGGGTGAGAGATAAAGAGAGGAGATACTGGGGAAAAAAGGGGGAGAGAGGAGAGGATGGTAAGAGGAGGAGCAGTGCAACCAAAGACCGCATAGGCATTCATTAAAGCTAGGAGAGGCCTTATAGAGGCGCAGCACTGATCATGGTTCTAAAGATTTTTAGGCCAATGTCTATGTCATTTTAAGAGAAGTTATATGTGGATGTACACCAGTTTCAGATAACCATCGATTACTTCAAACAGCATACAAGTCAGCTTCTGAGAACGATCAAAGAAGAAGTTAGCCTTGCTTAGGAAGCTTACTAGTCTTGCCTAGGACGCTTACTAGTCTTGTCTTGGCTTTGGTTAGGGAGATGGGGACCGACATTTAAGCAGTTACAAACCCTTGATTTCTGTACCTGTGAATCCGGCCTCGTCACGCTCATTCATATCCGGGTGTGATTTGATAGCCTTCTTCAACCGCTTCCACCCTTCTTTGGGCTTGCTAACCGTAATCTTCACAGCGTCGGTAAGGCAGATGCTCTTTGAGCTGTCTTGTCTTTGAAATCGTCGCATTTTTAACGCGCGAACTGAATCTGTGGAAGAAATGTAAAATAGTTAACTTTATTTTTCTTAAAACGAAACAAACTTTTACAGATTCTTAAACGATGCTTATATTAACGAAAAAGAAAGTATGCGTAGGGAAAAAAATGCAGACTCCCTCATTCTTCATTGGCTCTAGCGTAACGTTTTCACGTGTGAACACACGTACATGCAGTCACCGCAACGAAGTTTTGGAATGCAAGTTTAATATAAAAATGGTAAGAAACTAGAGTTATTTATGGCAGTAATGCAAGAATGTAATATTTCGATCGGTAGCCTTCATCAGACAATGAAATCAGTACAATTTATCTTTTTCAAACATAAAGACGTCTACTTCCAAAAAAAAAAAAAACCAATCCGGAAAGTAATTTCCCACAAAAATAAACATTCCTTGCTTATTTAAAAAAAAATTGCTAGAAACTAAAAGCAAACAAATTCTCTCTACATGTTGTACACAAAATAGAGACACCACATCTGTATGTTAGTTGTACATAAGACAGACACATCTCTATGTTATTTGTGCATAAGACAGAGACACGCCTCGATGTTAGTTGTACAAGTACATAAGTTTGAAACATATCTCTGTGCATGCCTTTTTCTATCTAACTTTTTCTTTCCTGAACTTTGGAACTATGAAATGGAACTTTAATACTGTTTCCTTCGTACTCTTCAGTTTGTTGTAGGTATAAGGTGCTGGCGGGACATCAGCAGCGGACTATGTCGTAGGTGGCTGAACATTTTAACCACTGAGCCACACTAGGTTCTGCTCATAAGGTCCTTTGATGTACATTTCGTTTCTTTTTAATTAGTTTTTTTTTTAAGAAAAGGTTTCAGTTTTTATATTTCATATGGCTTTTCTTTTATTAAGTTTTTTTTTTTTTGGGGGGGGGGGGGGGGAGAATTCTCTTGTTCTTTCTTTTATTGATAAGCTTTTAATGTGACCACACCGTGTAGCTGAACGCTGTATCTGATTCCATGTTTTTTTTTTCATTTGTTCATTTCCTTCATGTTTTTTTTTATAATCTTTTCTGTCTATACATTAATGTAATATTTTCCAAGAACTACTACGCGAATATTACTGTCCCACATTGCAAGACTGAATTATTTGCAATGTAACATCCGATAACAGCTTTACTCATTAATGTTATCGCGCATGAATTTTAAAATTAGTTTTCAAGTACATGTCTTTATGTTAAAGATCATTTAACAACGAAACAATATAACAAGTCACAGTATGTTCACGTAACAACAAACTGAACTTTTTAAAAGACACGACAATATGTGAGTGCGTAATAATCCATCGAGTCTTTACAAGAAAAAAGCTCACATTAAAACTTTGGCCGTCAAGTTAATCTCTGTTCCCATCAGAGGAGACTCGGTAGAGTTGAGAACACTGCAGACGCCGGCCAGTATATATAGGAGGGGCGTGTTTTCGCTAGCAGGACTGCGACCATCCAACCGAAACACCCGGATAGTGAACTTTCACCTCTCTACACTGAAACCTTCCACCCCGAGTAAGTTCGCGATAATGTGGGTCAGACCTGATTACGTTGAATTGATTTCTCTGGGGGGGGGGGGGGGGGGGGCAAAGAAAGGGAGCTGAACAAGAAAGGAAAGTGGAAAAGATACGAAACTAATGCTCTGTAAATCAGCTGATTTATGCTTGACATATAGCACAGATATATAAGTTATATGGAATGATATATTTGAAGAACATATCAAGCAAAGACGTTGACCCCCAATTTTTTGTTTGTTTGTTATATTTTGATAAATATGCATAACAGATCACGAGGATATTGAACTTAAACCACCGTGTACCAGACGGTGTAGAATAACATGTTGATAATGGGTGTGATCTGCCGATTCGTCCAATCATCACTAGATGCTGGGAATGTTTGACTTGATTGAACTTTCTGATTTCAAGATGAATGTTACAGGGAAAAGAAAAGAGAATGGCAAGTTCGGGCAACCTTCGATTCAGTATTTAAAGACAAGATTAATCGGCGCGTTTTATGTGGTTGTACAATGTTCATGAACATTCTTAACAGGTCGTCACCGTCAGGGACAATCGGACTCTTAAGTATGTTCTTGAAATGAAACAAACTCTGATGAACGAATGACCTTTAATTTCAAATGGTTAAGTATGTGGTGTGCAGGTCTGTGCGACATTTTTGCACTCTCTCTACTTTTTTTTCTCGTTTTATGCGCAATCTTCAGCGACTGTTGGGATAGAATAATTCTGCAAACAGCAGCTCTGTCCTGCGTAGAGAAGACATTAAAACACGAATGGAAGTGTATGAAATCTGGAGAGACTAGATTTTGTAGAAAGGGGAGAATCTGACAGGCTAAGAACCACTGTTGCAGATCACTTTTATATAGATACAGTGCAACTGGTGGCATTAGGGAAAAAAACAAAAACAGGATCATTCTCTCCCTCTCTCTGTCTCTGCCAACTCATCCAATTTATGCACAGTAACTCAGTAGCTGAAAGATATCACTATATATAATATTCTGATGTGTGCTAAATAGTGTTGTAATATACTCTGATGTGTGCTAGACAGTTCTGTAATATACACGTATGTGTGCTAGATAGTGCTACATTTACTCTGTGTGCTAGATAGTGCTGTAATATACTCTGATGTGTGCTAGATAGTGCTGTTTATATATGTTTTCCCACAGTTCCTTCCAAATCGGATATTTTAACATTATAGCAGCCACCCTGTATCAAAATTACAGAGAGAGAGGAACACAAAAGTGTTGAATGCAGAACCTATCACCAAAGACTATGCAAAATGGGAATAACGATTGGCAGTGGCAGACATTCAGAACTTTGCGGAAAAGATCGATTTGTATTCAATCAAAGTGCCATTGGCAATATCACCCAACACACACCACGAACAACACTGAGATTAAAGGCTGAGCACATAAAGTAGTGGGTGTCTGAGTGGCGAAGTGGTTAGTGCACTGGTCTCATGGCGAAGGTCGGGGGTTCGAATCCGGCCGGTGGCACCCCAGTCACCCAGCTGTAGAAATGGGTACCCGAGTTCTTCTGGAGTTGGGGAAGGAAAAGGCAGCCAGGCGTGATACTGACCATATCACCCTCTTGTGTGCTGACAGGTCAAGGAAAATATGGGCACTAACACCATATCCCTATGTGCCTCTAAGGCATGACAGGGTTACCTTTACTTTACTTTACTTACATATAGGAGTGTCCTTGAGTGGCCCATCTCTAGCCAGATGCAGAACATGGCTGTTCTTCAAGTTCCGTACAAATCAGTTTAATGTTGCATCATTACAGTATACAGGATCTATACTTAAACAAACTCTCATCTTCTTCCACAAATTGTCATGTTTTTTGTCGTGTGTGTGTGTTTTTTTTTTCATTTTAAATGAAAAAACCGGGTTAACACATGACGAACTCCTTGAGTTTTAGTTATGATGTACTTTCTAAAGTCTGGCCTAAATATGTAATCAATACGGGATATAAAGATACTGGGTTGACTGTCCCTGATAACTTCTTTTCGGTCAGGGTTATCACCTGAACTGCCGAACTCTTGCCATGTGCTGGGGAGACTTCGTGATTCCACCCCCTTGAGTATCACATATACTTTTCATGGTTAAGTTCCTTGATTTATGGTTACTTTTTCGAGTCGATGATATATATATATATATATATATATTCTTCTTCATCCTCCCTGGAACTGCGAGCTGGTGTTCTTCGCAGCCGATGCGGTGAAGATGTTGAGGCACAACATCGTGTCGGCTTGGGAGTGGGTAATGGCAGCTATTTTTTTTTCAGTCCCTGAGTGCAGCTTAAACTCAGGGAATGTGCAGTACTTCTTTAACAGACTTCACCACCATAAAGACTATGGCGATCACTAGCCCGATAGCCGTGGATACCATGGATGGGGGGGGGGGGGTACTAGGTTTTGATCAGCTACGGTTCGCTAACTCTGACCCTAGTATATCAGCTGGGGGCGGTTGATTGCAAGGACGGACAGTCTTCACCTTCAACATTCCCGCTAAGATTTGCTGAAAATAGCGAGGCGGGCCCCCCCACGAAATAAGTGGAGGGAGGAAAATGTAGAAACCTTAAATGTCCCATAATATGAGTAAATCGCCTAGCACTTGATTGATTGAGACCCTTTGTTCCCTATACAAGACAGGCTTCTCAACGTCCACGAATGCCTGTCAGTTTCTTCTTCTAATACTATTTCATTACTGAATTTCTCCGATCCAGCAGCTATCAGAGCTCGTGTCCTTCGGCTCGAAGCGATGGTCAAGTATCTGCAGGTCTTCTTTAATTGTACTGAGTTTTATATAATGTGTTTTCAATGTTTGGACGTTCAGGTACGTCTAATACTAAAAGAACCATTACCTCAACTTTCTATTCTCTTGGTCTTTCTGAGAGGTGAAAGTTCATGAATTCAAGCAAACTATTATAAGTATACACATATGTATACACACGCACGCACACACACACACATATATATACGGTTTCAGCAGTTATTTGAGCAAACCCGATTTAATTACAACTATAGGTGATTGAAAGATTCAAATGTAGACAGTGGCAGACAGTCTACAAGAGGTTTGTTTTGTTTTGAATGGAATTATTTTCTGTATGTTGAGGGAGACACTATACATTGTACGAATTTTCATTGTATCAAGATATCAACCAGGTTATGTAGTATCTTGACAAAAAAATTTCCTGGTCGCGGCTTTGACACATACTAGAAACCTGGCCTACATTTCAAAGTCCCTCCCACAAGGACATGTTGACCGATGTTTCTATCTCGGTCCACATAATAGATTTATAAATAACACTGGCTTTAAAATAACATGCCTTGTTCAAACATAAAAGAATATAAATTTTAAATTCCTTCTAGGTCTGAAATTATTCGTTCTAAGTCTCCACATTTATTATCAGTGCTTACCTTTTTGTATCATGTATTATCAGTATTATCCTTGTCAGAAAAATAAAAACAATTTCGGTAGAAGATTAGGTCTTTCACTTCTTATGATATTAATACACTGACGTGAAGTGGCTGTTTTAAATCACATTCCAGAGTCACAAAGACAAGAACTGGTATTCTCTTAATCTGATACTTTCACCTCTTCCTCCAGTCTCACGTGGCTTGTTCCCGGGAAGATAGAACCAGAAATAACCAGCGGCAGCCACACTCATTGTTATCCAGAAACCATTTGATCACCACAATGGTTCTCAAACAATTTTCGACCTCCGCTTCCTGTCTTTTCATGTGCGTCTAGTTTAGTGTAAAGAAAATAATGCTGCAGGTAAAAGCTTTTGTCAGTCTCTTCTGTGGGGACAAGGTAAAGAAACCTTAAGGAAAGACCAGCGATTTTGTTTGTTTTCATCGTGACCCCAGAGCAGGACTTTCTTTCCCTCTTCTATTCCAAACTGGTGACCGTGGATGCATTGATGCATTTCTATGTGGATAGTCGGCATAATATTCTTTCCAAGATAATAGGCATTTTTCGCGTGCATACATCTTTGAGCATCAGATGTAGGGCGCACTATCATTGTACCCTGCTTTGTTTTTGCAGTCATTATCTGCTTGTGTTATTCAAGTCGATTAACAAGGCCAGACCGGCTAAGCGTGCTCAGAACATAGGTTAAATGACTGAATTGTTCGCACATGACATAACGTTTGCATTTAGCACTGTCTTCTCATGGGACATTTTGCGACGTCTTTTCTTTGATTTACAAAGTGTGTGCCTGTTTTACAAGAAAAACTGAACCATACACATCTGTCTACCTTTATTACTAAAACCAGTTTTACTGCAGTAGTTTAATTTCTTGGACTGAAGGCCGTGCTTTCGGGCATCTCTGCCATTGCGTTCCAGTTGAAAATAATTCTCTTCTGAGCTGCGGAGTTGGTGCACATTTGTTGAGATCCTCTTTCAAAGAAGGGGGTCGAATCACCTGCGGAATAGTCCAGAGAGAAATGATGATAATCATAAAGCATTTTAAAAAACATTTTTCATTTTCCATGAATTGCTGATAATGCTAAGTAACTATGGCACGTGAAGGATGTTTAGTTTCCCTGGGCCCCTGCACAAAGAGCCATGTATCAGGGTTTTATCATAGTCGCTCTGTTTGTGAGGCTGGAATTCTCTCAGACTTGTTCGTCGAGAAGGGTAAGGTGGTGGGAGTCCACCCCATGCTCTTGCTTGCACCGTGGGGATGAAGGAGAGCCCTATTGAACCACTGACAGTTGTTATTTAGAAGATTTGATGAACGTTAATGTATGTGTGTGTCTGCGTCATTGTTTTAAACAGAAATTCTCCCTCCATTTACCCGCGTGCCTCTCTTGCGTGCATTAAACAAAGACTCCTTACAGTATAGGGAAAGTAGAGGAGAGGAGTGTAGTATGTGTGCCCAGTGTGTCCCCCCAGTCCTATAAGGCCGATGTTTTCTGTACTTTAAAAAAAAAACACATTTTTTCTGTTGTTTCTAAAAGAAAGTTATCTTTCTATTATAAAAAAAGTTATCCTTCTATTATAAAAGAAAGTTATCCTTCTGTAGTCATAGTAAACACGAAGGCCTAGAGTGCGCAGTAATGTTCGGCACTGCTACTGTTAAAACAAGAAAGGGCACGAACGAAGAGTGACTGATCTAGGATGTCGCTAACTCTCAGTGAAGCCTGCGTTCTGCCTAGAACGAAGAGTGACTGATCTAGGATGTCGCTAACTCTCAGTGAAGCCTGCGTTCTGCCTAGAACGAAGAGTGACTGATCTAGGATGTCGCTAACTCTCAGTGAAGCCTGCGTTCTGCCTAGAACGAAGAGTGACTGATCTAGGATGTCGCTAACTCTCAGTGAAGCCTGCGTTCTGCCTAGATACCGAAGCCGTTTCAGACAGTCAAAAGACTACTCTCCCGTAAAGGACAGATGGTGTGAACGAATGCACGATTAGTAAATTATTCATATATTCATGGACATTATCCTAAGCAGTGCCTGTATCTGACCTCAAAACATTATAGGTCGAATATAACTTGCCCGAATTTTTTAACCATAAAACCACGGTTGAAGAGTTTTTCGTAAGTTTTTCATGAAATTCTTTGGCCTCTATAGCAATGCTTAGAATGAGATTTTGTAAATTACACTGGCTAGTCAAAGACATTTTGCAAAACTATTAGTGCTAACTAAATATAGCACTATATTTGAATCTTTTCTTTGTCCTGTAGGTAAAGTACAAGGGGCTTGATAGCCATGGCGTGAGAATCGCTGGGCCACAGAGAAGAAACCTGCACCGTGATCATCAAACCGTGAAAAATCACAATGGGATACGTTTGGAGAGGGAATAAACGAGAACTGAAAAGGGAGGTACTCGGGGAACCTTCGAACTGATACTGAGAGTAGCTCCGTATTGTGAACACCTGCTGCCTTATGCTGGTGTTACTTTCACTATTATCCGGCACTGACCCATTGAAGCGGGAAGTTACAGACGTAGCAGTTTGTTGTAAACAGCATAAACGTTAGCTTTATGACATTTTCTCATATATTTGTACTGAGAAGTGTTTTGCTTACGTAGACGAGGGATTTTTTCCAGGACAGATTACCGATTTTGTAAGTAGTTGTTTGCCCCCATTAACAACAAATTCTGGACTACTTTCACTGGGTTTTCCCCCAGTGGCGTATGAAGATGAAAAACATGGAGACCTTAACAGTAAAAAGTACATATTTTGCATTTGAAGAAAAAAGCAAAAAACAGCCGATATCTAGACCACAGATCAAAGCTCTCTTAACCTAGGTTAAGTAAATGTCTGTCGTACCGACCTTCATCCGTAACAAAAATAACATTTTAAAATTTGAATAATTTATAATACATTTGTTGGGGGCCAAGGCGCATTACTCAAGCTGAAAATCGGTCCTGACCCACAGCTGACCGTTTGGCGAACCATAACCAGCCAAGACCCTATTCTACTTCCCAGTCCCCCCCCCCCCACCCCTTTTATCCCTGGAAACATTCTGCCTACTTGAATAGGAATTGTAGGGGGAAACGAACCCAGTACCAGTTAGTGCAGGCTGGGTCAGTCTGTCGCTCGGAACTCCTACCGGTCTGACAACACCCGGCTAGCAAATGAATACCGGGCACTTCAATACAGGGAACTGACCACTCGAAACTTGAGAAGCCTGACACCTGCAGCGAAGTGGAATGAGTTTTGATCGAAGGCTCATGACTGCGACACAACCAATGCCCGACCGACGATGAAGAAGAAGAATAACAACTTTGTTGTGTTTTCCAGGTCGAGAAGTTACAGCTGGGCCTACGCTTTCATTGACTTCTTCCTGGTCTAAAAATGCAGGGTCTTACATCCTTTGGATCATTCTGTCTAAACATCCTGTAAGGTCGGTAGCTTGTTTTCGCGCATTTTTAACATGCCTGTCGTCGATGTAGTTCATCTTAAAATTGCTTCTGGCTTTAAGATCTTGAATGAAGATCTTCCGTGAAGTACCGTCATAAAACGGAGAGAGATGATTATAATGATGAGGTAAAACTAGTGGAGCACAAGCAGTCGAATGTATATAGTTTAGTTTTACAAAAAAGGTTTAAAAAAAAAGATGAAGGAAAGGTGAAACGTAATAATGATGCTGAAACAGGTTCAGTGTCATGGACGGTAGAGGTTAGCTCTTGTACCCAGCCTTAGATTCTGATGAAAACTTGTGTGAGATAGTGGGGTGGCTAGTTAATACTGGACTATTTTGAAGACCCGGGACCTGGGTGAGTCTACTGGCTGGGCACCAGTTCCACTTTTCTGTGGGTGTCAGACTTCTCATTAGACTTTGCTGTGGGTGTCAGACTTCTCATTAGACTTTGCTGTGGGTGTCAGACTTCTCATTAGACTTTGCTGTGGGTGCCAGACTTCTCATTAGACTTTGCTGTGGGTGTCAGACTTCTCATTAGACTTTGCTGTGGGTGTCAGACTTCTCATTAGACTTTGCTGTGGGTGTCAGACTTCTCATTAGACTTTGCTGTGGGTGTCAGACTTCTCATTAGACTTTGCTGTGGGTGTCAGACTTCTCATTAGACTTTGCTGTGGGTGTCAGACTTCTCATTAGACTTTGCTGTGGGTGCCAGACTTCTCATTAGACTTTGCTTCGTGGGAAGTGTATTCTCAAGCATCGAAGTGGCAAGTCCTTCCAGCAACAGACCAGCATGTACAGGATGCGTGCTCCTTGCTGCCGACGTGAGAAATGGTAACAACAACAGCAAAAAATGTGCAGAATTTCTTTATCGAAGACGGTAGAAACAAAACAAAAACAACAAAAGATGCTCAGAAGTCATGGCTGCACAAATGTTCCTGGTCAAACAATGGATGGTTGGATGAGCTAGATCAAATATACATCATCATCATCATCATCAGGTGCCGTGCCGACTGGCGTTGACTATTATGCTTCTCCAGAGTACCCGATCCTTCATGCAGCCCATCAGTTCAGTTGGTGATCTCCTCTCACACCATCCCGTCAGACTGTCCAGTATCATTTCTCTTGGTCTTCCTCTTGATCTTCTTCCTTCTATTTTTCCTGTTGGTATAATATTTTCAATGCCCCTTCTTCTCATTGCATGTCCTATGAAAGTACATTGTCTCTCTCTTATCTTTCTGACAAGGTTTTTTTGTCTCTCCAGCTCTTCTCATACATTCTTCATTAGTTATTTTTGCTGTCCAGGGGATTCGCAACATTCTTCTAATAAACCACATTTCTGCTGCTTCCAATGATTTTTGTGCAGACTTGCCTATTGTCCATGATTCATTTCCATATAACAAGATAGGTTCAATATAGCATTTTAGGACTCGTTTTCTAACATTCATTGATAAAGATGTGTTAGCTAATATGTTTCTCATTCTCTGAAATGCAGTCTTTGCTTGGCCTATTCTGTTCATAATTTCTGTTCTGCATTTCCCATCTGAAGTTATTACTGCTCCAAGGTATTTGAATTTCTGCACCTGCTCTAGAATGGTTCCGTTTAATTTAATACTGCATGCTGGTGGATTCTGTTTCTTAGATATAACCATAGTCTCTGTCTTTTTTACGTTCAAAGTAAGGCCTTTCTGTTCACTTTCTTTGGCGACTTTATCCAAGAGATTTTGCAGGTCTTGTTGGTTCTCAGCTATCAGTACTGTGTCGTCTGCATACCGAAGGTTGTTAATATTGTATCCTCCAATTTTTATGCCTGGTTCTGTGATGATTGTTCTTAGAATATTCTCGCTGTACAGAGAAAAAAGGTCTGGAGATAGTACACATCCTTGTCGCACCCCTTGTTTTATAGGTTGGTATTTTCCAATTCTATTTTCAACTCGAACTGCTGCTTCTTGCTGCCAGTATAGATGTTTTACAATCCTCAAGTCTTTGCCGTCTATATTGATGTCTTCAAGCATTTTAATAATTTCATTATGTTCCACCTTGTCAAATGCCTTGGTGTAATCAATGAAGCATCAAATATACACGTGAACAAAATTTCGCTATGGAAAGCGGAAAGAAAAAAAAAAGACATGAGAGGTAAGAGGATCTGTGAGGAGGAGAGGGGGGGGGGGCGTGAACCTCCCAACATGTTGAGTGACAGAGTGGATATGAAAAAATGGTTTAACCCTTTCCGTTTCAGAAGGGCTGTTAGTTATGCAAGAATATTATCCAAACATACGGTACTTTGTTACAGGAGAGCTGCTAGGGAGGCAAAGTTCCGCAAGGGGCATGCTAATGACTGACTGATTGTACTTTGTATGAAGCTGATCAGTGCTTCAGGAAGTTTGTGAAAGAAACAGAAAACAAGTGGGTAAAGAATAACTCATGAAAACGTCACAAAGAAAATGAATTTCTTTTTTCGTTTGAGCGTAGTCTAATTCAGGATTATTCAGAGTAAGAGTGCGCTCAATCTTTGGAGAGCTGCGTCAGCAGACTTAGCCAGGAGAGCTGCGTCAGCAGACTTGGCCAGGAGAACTGCCTTCAGCAGACTTGGCAAAGAGATCTGCCTTCAGCAGACTTGACAAGAAGAGTCGTAACTGGGGCAGAAGCAAAAGGACGCTGTATCGTAAGCTTGGGAGAAAACTGAAGACCTTCCATTGCTACAGTGCCGCCAAGAAAACAAGCTTGCACACACAGATGTAGAAGGTCTATGTCAGAGTTTAGAAGATTGTGTGAGAATTTAGAAGATTTCCTTCAGAGCTTCTTTAGAACGTCATGTAGAATCCCGTAGGACATTTATTCCCAACCTCAGGTCGCGACCAACATTAGCTTCGAGGATGACCCTGAAGTAGAGTAGATACGAACACCCACCCCAACCCCCCCCCCCCTTCCCCCAAGTTTTAAGGAAAAAAAAACCAGTACATTATGCTATGTAAAATTATAATGCTTTACATTTTCCAACTAAATATTAAAATAACAAGAACAAGCTTTTGTTTCTATTCGTTAAAATGTTTAATTTTATACATCGCCTCCACACCCTCCCCTTCTTTGCTAGTGTTAAACTGATGTTGAATGACTGGTTTGAGTGAAAGTTTGAGAGACAAAGGGCAGAATGTAAACAAAAAAATTGAGGCAGCGTGCCCAATTCTTCACTATTAAAAAAAATTGTTCACTCGCTCGTTCACTTCCTCTCACTCCCTCTCTTAGTTACTTGCCCCCCTCCCCCTCTCTCTTTAAATCTCTCTCCCTCTCTCTTTAAATCTCTCTCCCTCTCTCTTTAAATCTTTCCCCCCTCTCTTTAAATCTCTCTCTCTCTCTTTATATATCTTCTCTCTCCTCTCTCTTTCCAAGAATCAATGTTTGAGTATTTCTACAGACATACACTGTTTGTATCGTGCATGTCACAGTGTGCTGTACCTAGTGTATGTCACAGTGTGCTGTACCTAATGTATGTCACAGTGTGCTGTACCTAGTGTATGTGTACTTTAAAAGTAATTTTGTAGACTGATTCACTTTTGTTTGCTGTACTTTTCTTGTTTTGTGTGTGTGTTTTTGTTACACAAATACTAACACTGTGTCTACATAGTGGGGAGTGGGGAATGGGGGAGAATGGAGGGAAGAGAGAGTTGAAGGAGGAGGATAACTCTTCATCTCAACTTCGTGGAACAATGTGATGTGGTGGAACAATGTGGTGTAGTGGAACATTACGGTGTGGTGGAATAACGTGGTGTGGTGAAACATTGTGATATGGTAGAACATTGTGGTGTGATAGAACATTGTGATATGGTAGAACATTGTGATATGGTAGAACATTGTGGTGTGGTAGAACACTGTGGTGTAGTAGAACATTGTGATATGGTAGAACATTGTGGTGTGGTAGAACACTGTGGTGTAGTAGAACATTGCGATATGGTAGAACATTGTGGTGTAGTAGAACATTGTGATATGGTAGAACATTGTGGTGTGGTGGAACACTGTGGTGTAGTAGAACATTGTGATATGGTAGAACATTGTGGTGTAGTAGAACATTGTGATATGGTAGAACATTGTGGTGTGGTGGAACACTGTGGTGTAGTAGAACATTGTGGTATGGTAGAACATTGTGGTGTGGTAGAACACTGTGGTGTAGTAGAACATTGTGATATGGTAGAACATTATGGTGTAGTAGAACACTGTGGTGTAGTAGAACATTGTGGTGTAGTAGAACATTGTGGTGCTTTAGAACATTGTGGTGTAGTAGAACATTGTGGTGTAGTAGAACATTGTGGTGTAGTAGAACACTGTGGTGTAGTAGAACATTGTGTTATGGGAGAACACTGTTGAACATTGTAGTGTAGTAGAACATTGTGGTGTAGTAGAACATTGTCCTTCCTTCCGTCTTTGTGAGATGGAGAAATGTGGTCATTCGAGGTGATTTGTGTAAGCGTGTGTATAAAATACTGTCTTTGATTTTACTTGCTGTAAACTTTTGTCTCGTGTTTTAGCTTTTCTTCTGCATGTTCTTGATTATGCACTTTTATTTAATGTCTGATTACGACAGTTTTTAACAACTGTTTTCGTCTCTGATTTTAATTGTTTCAACATATTTTTTATCATGATTTTACCTCCACAATATATTTTATCTTTATCTTTTTTATTATTTAAACATTGCATTCATATAAGATATCTCTTGTATTGCACTTGATTATGACTGTTTTTCTTTAAGTGCACATGACATTATGATTACAACTTTTCATCACATTACATCTGCTTGTGGCTAACATTTTTCGGTGAAGTGCATGGAAAATAGCTATACTTAAATGTCTGTTTTTTTTCAGCATCTGTGCACTTTAATTAGAACATAATGTGCAACTAAAACACGGGACCCTTCCTTAGTTTTGATGTTTGATTTTCTGTGCATGTTGTTGATTTTCTGTGCATGTTGTTGATTTTCTGTGCATGTTGTTGATTTTCTGTGCATGTTGTTGATTTTCTGTGCATGTTGTTGATTTTCTGTGCATGTTGTTGATTTTCTGTGCATGTTGTTGATTTTCTGTGCATGTTGTTGATTTTCTGTGCATGTTGTTGATTTTCTGTGTATGTTGTTGATTTTCTGTGCATGTTGTTGTCAAAGTGTGAAACATATTTCTGTACATAGTTTCATGCCAGTTACCAGAACTTTTGTTGTCTGATCTTTTAGTTATTAACATTTACAGTTTGATATTAATCTCAGATCGCTGAGTTCATCATCATCATCATCATCGTCATCGTCGTCGTCGTCGTCATCGCTCAGGCAAAGGACCTGGCCAGACCCCAGCCCCTTATAAGAGAAGCTCTATGGTGATGCTGAAAACCTGAGACGAACTGCCTCATTTGTGAGAGAGATTTGTGTTATGTCTGAGCGAAGGACGAATCATCATCATCATCATCATACATGGGAACTGCAGACGAACATTCCTTTCTGCTAGAGTGCATCGATTGAGCACTTTCGATTATATCAGTCAGTAATTTCCGGATCATATCATTGTGTGTCACTTTGTCTTGTGCACTCTCTCTCTCTCTCTCTCTCTCTCTCTCTCTCTCGATCTCTTCCGAAAGGGAAGATGCTGCGTGAAATATCGGCCAGATATCCACTGCTTGCTGGGATCAGGGCTGTGAATCCACCCACCAAAACTCTGTCCCACCTCTTCCTTGGTGCTCTTAGTAGCAGGTCCAGTCTGGATAACAGGACAGGGATTGCTATAATCCCCATGGCTGTGGAGTCCGATGAAGAAACATTGTACCCTGCCCTTCTTTATTTGGCTTCACTACAGTTGGCAGGAACAGCCATCGTAACTCACTCCCCATCCAACATATTGCTTCCGCATCAACATTTTTATAATTTGAGCCACAGATATATTCATATCCAAATCACGTCGAGGTTTTCCGGTGAGAAAGTCCAACTCTAGACTAAACTGGTGCAACGAAAACCACAGTGTCACGCAATGCCCCTTCTGTGTCCCACCGAGAATATAGGTCCAAGCCTCACGATGCTCTGAGCCACCATCCTAAATGAGACTATCGCGAGAACCACAGGAGTAAATTCAGTAGGATCACGGGGCGATCTTGGTGGTAGAAGCGAACGAAGAAGAAGAATAAGAAGATTTGAGCCGCAAAAAAAACCCCCCAAAACATGTTGCTATTTTCCAGGGAGAAGCAACAACAACTCTTCTGGGTGAGCCCCTCTGATAAGTTCATTTTGTCTTTAACCCATTCACTATCCGACACTGTGTTTGCGCAGCATTATCATGGCGACGGCTGTAAAAAACAACAAATCATAGTTTCAACGAACTTTTTTTTAAAAGGCACAAGTTCTGAACAGAAGAATCTAAAATAATTTCCGAATCACTATATTTACCTCATAATTTGTGTTACCGAAAATACTCTTAGTCTGACTTTTAAGTTAATTTTTTATGTCTGACAACCCGTTTGGAACGGACAACGGCTATCTCCATAATTGCTAAAAGTTTCTGATGCAAAGTTTGATTTTCTGTGCATGTTGTTGATTTTCTGTGCATGTTGTTGATTTTCTGTGCATGTTGTTGATTTTCTGTGCATGTTGTTGATTTTCTGTGCATGTTGTTGATTTTCTGTGCATGTTGTTGATTTTCTGTGCATGTTGTTGATTTTCTGTGCATGTTGTTGATTTTCTGTGCATGTTGTTGATTTTCTGTGTATGTTGTTGATTTTCTGTGCATGTTGTTGTCAAAGTGTGAAACATATTTCTGTACATAGTTTCATGCCAGTTACCAGAACTTTTGTTGTCTGATCTTTTAGTTATTAACATTTACAGTTTGATATTAATCTCAGATCGCTGAGTTCATCATCATCATCATCATCATCATCATCATCGTCATCGTCGTCGTCGTCGTCGTCGTCATCGCTCAGGCAAAGGACCTGGCCAGACCCCAGCCCCTTATAAGAGAAGCTCTATGGTGATGCTGAAAACCTGAGACGAACTGCCTCATTTGTGAGAGAGATTTGTGTTATGTCTGAGCGAAGGACGAATCATCATCATCATCATCATCATCATCATACATGGGAACTGCAGACGAACATTCCTTTCTGCTAGAGTGCATCGATTGAGCACTTTCGATTATATCAGTCAGTAATTTCCGGATCATATCATTGTGTGTCACTTTGTCTTGTGCACTCTCTCTCTCTCTCTCTCTCTCTCTCTCTCTCTCGATCTCTTCCGAAAGGGAAGATGCTGCGTGAAATATCGGCCAGATATCCACTGCTTGCTGGGATCAGGGCTGTGAATCCACCCACCAAAACTCTGTCCCACCTCTTCCTTGGTGCTCTTAGTAGCAGGTCCAGTCTGGATAACAGGACAGGGATTGCTATAATCCCCATGGCTGTGGAGTCCGATGAAGAAACATTGTACCCTGCCCTTCTTTATTTGGCTTCACTACAGTTGGCAGGAACAGCCATCGTAACTCACTCCCCATCCAACATATTGCTTCCGCATCAACATTTTTATAATTTGAGCCACAGATATATTCATATCCAAATCACGTCGAGGTTTTCCGGTGAGAAAGTCCAACTCTAGACTAAACTGGTGCAACGAAAACTACAGTGTCACGCAATGCCGCTTCTGTGTCCCACCGAGAATATAGGTCCAAGCCTCACGATGCTCTGAGCCACCATCCTAAATGAGACTATCGCGAGAACCACAGGAGTAAATTCAGTAGGATCACGGGGCGATCTTGGTGGTAGAAGCGAACGAAGAAGAAGAATAAGAAGATTTGAGCCGCAAAAAAAACCCCCCAAAACATGTTGCTATTTTCCAGGGAGAAGCAACAACAACTCTTCTGGGTGAGCCCCTCTGATAAGTTCATTTTGTCTTTAACCCATTCACTATCCGACACTGTGTTTGCGCAGCATTATCATGGCGACGGCTGTAAAAAACAACAAATCATAGTTTCAACGAACTTTTTTTAAAAAGGCACAAGTTCTGAACAGAAGAATCTAAAATAATTTCCGAATCACTATATTTACCTCATAATTTGTGTTACCGAAAATACTCTTAGTCTGACTTTTAAGTTAATTTTTTATGTCTGACAACCCGTTTGGAACGGACAACGGCTATCTCCATAATTGCTAAAAGTTTCTGATGCAAAGTTTGAAATAAAATCTGATGTATTTCTTCTGGGACATAACACATGCTAGTCTGTTGCTGGTTCGACGTACACAAGCGAGATGTCTCTTCCTTAGATTTTGCTTGAGTTATCTCTAGTTATCTTTTGGTACATGACGTTCTATTGTTTTTAAAACTATTGTATATTGTTCCTTCTGATCTCGATGCATACAAAAGACTGTTCTTACTTCTGTTACCACATTTAACATCAAGAAAAAAAAAAGAACACCTTTATCAGAATAGAAGTGCGATAAAAGTATGATAAAAGTAGACTACGCAAAATTAGTCAAATGGCTTTAGTAAAATTAAGAATGCAAAATTGTCCTAGTTATAACAGTTTGAAGGACAAAAAAGGAAAAAAAACCCTGGAGTCATTCGAAGTACTGGAAATAATGACAAACTCACTAAAACTGTAGTGAAAAGACAGTCACCGTTCACTGGATGTGCCATTATAGTGAAAGATTAATAGACGTATCACAGGAAATCTCAAGTGAAAATCAAAAAAAAAAAAAAGACCGAGAAGGAAAAAAAAAAGTTAACAAACCAAAAAGAAACAGAGAAACCAAGGATCATGTGAAATGGAGAAACGCGATAGGTCTACTGGCGAAAGAATGTACACACTGTCCATTCGATACAATGGTAGATAAGGATAGTTATGTGTCGAAAACCTTTGCCTTGATGCGCGGGAGTGGCGAAAGGGGTTAGTGCACTCGTCTCTCATGTTGAAGATCAGTGGTTCAGCCGCAGGGGCTCAAGTCCTCCAGCTGTAGAAATAGGTACCTGGTTTCCTCTGGATCTACTAAAGAGAAGGCAGTCAGGTGTGACACTGACCACGCCACCCTGACGTGTAAAGGGAAAATACAGACACTAACACCATATACCCCAGGTGCTTGCCTTGGATAATAGGCCTACCTTTACCTACTTTTAAGTTTTTCTTGAATAAATGGGACTTGAATAGTTCGAAAGCAAGCGATATATCACGTAAACTCAGTATCAATGGCCTGAAATCTGTCTAAGTGACAGTATATGACCGCGATAGATTGGCTGTCGTGATGTAGAATGTGACAGCTAAGACATTTATCCATCAATTGCCACTTGGGGAATTTTGACAAGGACCAAAACAAGTTGACTTTTTGGGACAGAAACAATCATACAATAGGACCCGCAGACGTCAAAGATGCCATATGCGTGACATGCTAACAGAAGACAGCCTTGACCTAAGAGGAGCATTTACAGCTTGGGATTGTTTTTAACTTTTTAGCACGTACTGAACTGAAGTTTGTCTTGTCACGGGTGACTGCTGGCTAGTGATGGTGGTCTTGTTTGTCAGGGGTTTGTGGTTGTTTGTTCTGGAAGACGCAAACAGTTTTTTTTTTTTGTTTTTACTTTTTAACCGTTAAAACATATTGTCTAAGAAGTAAGATTTTAGTTCATAACAAGATACTCCTTATTTCTCTCTTCTCGTTTTACTTTGTTCAGATTTTACCTTCCAGATCACCCCTTTCATTTCTTCTACTTTAATTTTTTTTTTTTTTTTGTGGCTGTTTCTCTCTTTAGTTCTCATTTCTATCTTTTCCTTTTCCGGGTCTCTGTCTCTACAGTCCAGGTTCACATTCCACATCTACAGTCCTAGTTCACACTCCACATCTACAGTCCTAGTTCACACTCTGCATCTACAGTCCAGGTTCACACTCCACATCTACAGTCCTAGTTCACACTCCGTATCTACAGTTCTAATTCACCTCCACATCTACAGTCCTAATTCACACTCCACATCTACAGTCTTAATTCACACTCCACATCTACAGTTCTAGTTCACACTCCGTATCTACAGTCCTAGTTCACACTCCACATCTACAGTCCTAGTTCACACTCCGTATCTGCAGTCCTAGTTCACACTCCACATCTACAGTCCTAGTTCACACTCCGTATCTGCAGTCCTAGTTCACACTCCACATCTACAGTCCTAGTTCACACTCCGTATCTGCAGTCCTAGTTCACACTCCACATCTACAGTCCTAGTTCACACTCCGTATCTGCAGTCCTAGTTCACACTCCACATCTACAGTCCTAGTTCACACTCCGTATCTGCAGTCCTAGTTCACACTCCACATCTGCAGTCCTAGTTCACACTCCACATCTGCAGTCCTAGTTCACACTCCACATCTACAGTCCTAGTTCACACTCCACATCTACAGTCCTAGTTCACACTCCACATCTACAGTCCTAGTTCACACTCCACATCTGCAGTCCTAGTTCACACTCCACATCTACAGTCCTAGTTCACACTCCACATCTACAGTCCTAGTTCACACTCTCATGGTTCACACACTACATTTTCTTTCAGCCTCAGGGCGGTTTACTTTCTTTAGCTTTGTAGTTCATCTTTTAAAAATTTGCCACCCTAGTTCTCGATTTCTCTCCTCACTCATTCTCCTTTCGCATTCTCTTCCTCTCTTTCTCTGTTTCTTTCTGTCTCCTCACACACTCTCTTTCCCTCACTCTCTTTCACTCATTCTCTTTTCATATTGTCATATTCTCTCTCTGTCTCCTCACTCTCACCCTCCCCTCTCTCACTCATTTCTTTTTTACGGTCTTATACTCTCTGTCTCATTACTCTCTTTTCCTCACCTTCTCTCATTCCTTCTCTTTTCACATTTTCGTTCTCTCTCTCTTTCTCTGTCACTCGTTCGCTTTCAATAGTCACTCCTTCAACTTAAACATTATCAGTATCAGCTCTGCTTCAGTTATAAGCCTCATTAATAATTGTATTATCTTTATAGCCGTAACATGTCTTTTAATCAGAGTATATCTGCACGAAACCGGCAATAATTCTTTTAATGCAATTTAACTTGTCTACATTCAATATTATGAGGTCCGTATTGCAGTCATTGTGTGTAGCAGAACATGGTGGTATTTAGAACATTGTGGTGAGTTCAGCGTTGGGCGCTCAACGGAGGAATAGGTCATCCTACTCCAGGACATCACAACTGAGATCGAACATTTTTTTTTTGCCATGCTTCAAAAATGTGATGTGATGAATGCAGCTGTGTTTGGGTTCAGATTGACAAGTCTAGAGATATACTGTAGTATTGGAAGATGAAAGACGAGAAATAAAAATTGAAGACGATGGAAATATCATCTGGTGGAAACCTGGGTTACTGATCAACATGGCTTAGACGTCCGTCAAGGAACAGGCATCTGTTGGTAAGGAAATGCGACTAATAGATTTATATATCTGAGTAAAGAGTTGTGTCTATGATGAGTCCTGAACTCTCTCACTGATACAGTGATGCCAGCAAACCATCTGAGACACTAATTGTCATAATCTGTGGGACTGAGTGGATCAGTGATGAAGGTGACTTCTTGGTGAGCAAGATATCTGATATTCATGAGTGATCACATTGGTGTGGTACCTGTCCCCTGTGCTGGATGTACAAATTGGCACTTTCTGTGCCGCTGTTGGCGAGATTTTCAGCTGCCGTGCGTGGAGCGGGGCTCCTCCCGGCCAATGAAGAAATTTGCAAATGAGGTTGCCGCGCAGCATCACTGCGGAAAAGGTGGTAGAAAGGATAAAGCGAAGCAAACAGTCAAAACATGGCTCCTCTGGTCTGGAGGTCGGCCACGTCCTGAGTGCAGTCATATCGGGTGAAATGCATGAACCGGCTTGTCCCAGAGGTTAAGACACTGCTGGCGAGACTCTTCAAATGCCGCGAATGGAGTGAAGCTCCTCCCGGTCAAGGAAGAAATGCGGAAAAGAAATAAAGGTTGCTGTGCGGCGCCGATGGGAAAATGTGGTGGAAAGTGAAGTTTAACCGGTATGTCCAGTAGTATCGCTACGAGAGCTATACCACGGCACCTCTGCTCTAGAGGCCGGCCACGTCCGAAATACACCTACACTGGTGAAATATGCCTAAACCGGCACACACCAGGGGTGAAACTTGATGGCTAGACATGTCATGCCACCTCCGCTCTAGAGGTCGGTAACGCCTGATATACACCCATACTGGTGAATTTTGCCTAAACCGGCTCATACCAGGGGTGAATCTTGAAGGCTATGCATGTCACAGTACCTCTGCTCTAGAGGTCGGTCTCGTCCCAAACACGCCCATACTGGGATAATGCCTAAACCGGCTCAACCCAGGGGTAGAAGTCACTAGTGGCGAGGATTCGTCCTCCTGGACAAAAGCTCCATCCTGGTCACAACTAGGAAGGGTAGCGGCCACGACCGCAAAATGCTGAAGTCGGAGACACTGGACCAGGGAAGTCTAGATAGGCAACCACCTCTCACCCGGCGGGGATGTTTGCGTATCCTAATCACGCTGAGGTTTTCCGGTGAGAAAGTCCAACCCTGGACTGGATGGGCAACCACCTCTCACCCGGCGGTGATACACGGGTATCTCAAAACACGTCGAGGTTTTCCGGTGAGAAAGTCCAACTCTGGCCTGGGTGGGCTACCGCCTCTCATCCAGCGGGGATGCACTGATATCCTAAACACGTCGAGGTCTTCCGGTGAGAAAGTCCAACCCTAGACTAAACTGGTGCAATGAAAACCACGGTGTCACGCAATCCCGCTTCCGAGACCCACCAAGAATACAGGCTAAAGCCCTATGATACTCTGAACCCCTTGTGGTCCTCTCGTGGATCTCGTGTGGTCTTTTCGGGGACCACACAGGGGACCACGGGACCTAACGAGGACCACAGGGGTGAATTCAGTAGGATCACAGTGCGGTTTTGGTGGTAGAAGCGAACGAAGAAGAAGAAGAAGAAGAACATTGTGGTGATTTAGAACATTGTAGGGATTTAGAACATTGTGGTGTTTTAGAACATTGTGGTGATTTATAATATTGTAGTGGTTTAGAACATTGTGGTGTGGCAGAACATTGTAGTATAGTAGAACATTGTGGTGTGGTGGAACATTGTGGTGTGGTGGAACACTGTGGTGTGGTGGAACACTGTTGTGTAGCATTTAAATACTTTCCATATTAGACGTATTAAAGTTATTTTTCTTCATTGGAACATTGACATTAATTTTATTTCACGAATATCGGCAATTCTTATTTGCATGGACATTAAACAACTTTTAATGAATGAAATTGTTCGCTAAACGACGTCTCTCTGAACTCGTAAATTCTAGGCGAAACGCTTTAACTACAAGCATAGGGAAGAATGAAATGATGCGCGATTGGACGAGACGAACTTCTTGTTGTCCGGTGCGATTCAAGTCACCTGAGCATCTGAATAGAATCCTGAGTCGAGGTGAAAGTGATCTCGTTTTTCAGGCGCACGCCAAGATTGTGAGCTTCGTGGCCTATGCAAGGCACAGGACCCTACCCGTAGGCATGTTGTCTGGCCACCGAATGTTCGCAAAATGTGTCTAGAGCTGGCTTATTTAGTTCAAGACTATGTGTCTAGAGTTGACTTATTTAGAAGTGTTAAAGATTCTGTGTCTAGAGCTGGCTTATTTAGAAGTGTTCAAGATCATGTGTCTAGAGCTGACTTATTTAGAAGTGCTCAAGATCATGTGTCTAGAGCTGGCTTATTTAGAAGTATTCAAGATCATGTGTCTAGAGCTGGCTTATTTAGAAGTATTCAAGATCATGTGTCTAGAGCTGGCTTATTTAGAAGTGCTCAAGATCATACGATTCGAGATTCAATGAAGAAAGGGGTAGGAACATTTGGACGCAATGTTCAGATAGTTTGGAGATTTTCTACAGGTATTTTAGAAGTGTTTGGAAAATGTTCGAAATTTATAGAACCAATCCAGGTTTATGAACCGTCACAGTTTAGGAGTCTTTGATTTTTAGGAAATCTGAATAAGTTCATTCCATAATTCACCTACTCTACGTAAGAGTTTCTGGTTAAACTGTCTTTCGGACAGCAAAACATAGCATCTCTGGCAACAATCCTTCATATTTTAAGGTTTCGTCTTATTTTTTTTTTTGTGGTGGACAGCGGGATAATGGGGCCACGACAAGAATATAGATAGATAAAGATAGTCCCATAGCAAATGCCGTAGGGAATGAAGCGTTAGAGACCTCATTATGCTGGGCCATCAGCATATGAGGTAGAGTGGCCAGTTCCTTTCCTTGCTGCCTTTCCTTCCCAGATTTTCTCTGGTACCCATTTTACGAAGCTGAGTCGGCATCGGGGCCATATTGGTCGGGAAAAACAAAATCCTGCTCAGCTGGGGATTCGAACCGTGGACATTTGGTTGCTAGACGAGTGCTCTAACCACTACGCTTGCCGGTCCCTACGACAAGAATAATAGATCAAATAACTCAGATTCCATAGGAAAGTTTACGGCAACGGACACGACAAGATGGCCGCGTAGGGACAATAGGTCAAATATCTTAGCTTTCCCAAGAAGTCACAGGTCGGGTCATCCGCCTGTACAAAACCAATCTTTAATTCCTGTCGCCAGTTCTACCTACACTAAACGACAAGACGCCCCACCGCATGAAAGATTATCAGGGGCAAAGATGCTGTCAATTCTGGCAGTCAGCAAGCCGTATGCCTACGTCAGGGTTGTGAGATATAGTCTACCAAGACCCGTTGCCACCTCCCCGTTGGTCCACCCACTCCCCCCCCCCCCTTCCCGTCCCGAGTAATAAGCCAAGTCTGGCTAACGGGGCAGGGATCACCGTAGTGCCCATAGAGGTAGAGTTTGCTAAAGAAGTATTGCACATCTCCTCCCTTTTTTTTATAGCTCCACAAAGGAACTGAAACGTTAGCCGCCATAACTAGTTTCCAATTCAACAAAATGCTGTGCCCCAACATCTTCACAACATTAGCTGCAAAGAACATCTCGATCCAAGTTCCAAGGAGATAAAGAAGGAACAGAAGAAGAGGAAGAGAAAGAATAAGAATTATCACAGCAACACTTCCTTTAACAAGATTTTCCTTGAAATATTAAACTATATTTTCTCGCAGGAACATTAAAACTGTTTTTCTTTGCATAAAAATCTGAAACCATTTTTCCTTCAAGAAATATTATAACTATTTTTATTAGTTGTCCTTCAACGCATATTTCTAGGATATTTCCTGTTTTAGAAGTGTTACAAATATTTATCGGTCAGCTCTCCCACAAAAACGAGTCCGAAGAAAACACGAACAAACATCCCCGGCGCCCCCCCCCCCCCCCCCCCCCCCCTCTTTAAGGACATGGGAGAAGAGTTTTTTGTTTGCTTCAGGTGAAGGGGAAAGAAATGAAAAGTGAAATTGCGTTACAAATCGTACGCTTTGTTACATGGCACTTTTCATCCGGTTACAACCTTATTATGCATCTGACATTTGTTATGTCAAGATAACACAACATCAGTTTCTATATCTTGACCTTATTTACACAGCTGTAAATAAAGTCTAAATAAACCCTAAACTCTAAATATTTATACAGCTCTAAATTAAAACTGTCCACGCCCTCCAGACGGCAGACAGCGATCCCCGTCAGTGAGCAGTAAATTTTCTAGATCTGTGAAGGTGGACTTAGATACTTCTTGAATGTAATAAAATATACCTTTTCAAAGGTAGGAAGTCTGGGCACTCTGTCAGCAACAGGAATAATATGTTCTATATATAGAATCTAGTACTTTTTTTAAATTCAACAAAGTGGGGCGTGAAGACACTGTCCTACTTGGCAGTCAGCAATCCATAGCTCCCAAGTTAGCCCTGCTCCACCTATCCGTTGGTAACCCAGAAAAATATCTGGCATGGTTAACGGGGCACAGATCGCCATAGCCCATGTGGTGGTGGTGGATCTGCTATGGAAGTATTCCACACCTACTTTTTTAGCTGCGGTCAGAGACTGAAAAAAATAGCCGCTATAATCCGTTCTCAGTCAGATACGATGCTGTGCCTCAACATACCAGTGCATTAACCGTGAAGAGGACCTGTCGCCAGTTCCAGCTGGGAGGTCGAAGAAAAAAAGAAGAAGATGCAGCTAGGAAGCTTTAAGAATACCTAGAGCCGATTCAGTTATTTAGTCCATGCTGTTACTAGAACAAAGACGAAATGGGGGAGGAAATGTTGATAAAAACAGTTACAAAGGTAATGCATAAGAATATCATTTTTATTACTGGTCATCTGTCACATTATGGGCATTCATCTGTTTCTGAATATGGCCACATAAATTACTTTGATTATCTCCACTTCAGCTTCGCATGAATTATGGTTATACTTTTGCACCGAAAGATAAAGGGCCAGAGTGCTGAAATTTTCTATTTAAAGATAGTAAATTATTAGGCCTCTTCTTGTGTAAGGTCAAGACAAATCTTGAAAACTATCCTTGGCTGCGCGTACAGAACTGCAAGTCATTCGCAGTCGTTGCAGAAAGCTAGATAGACAGACTTCATAATGACGGCGGCTGTGTTGTCTGCTCTCTTCGTAGGACTCACATTTGCTAATGGTAGGATGTTTACATGGCTGTTGCTGACATGTGTTTGGTACTAAAGTTGTTTTTTTTAAATCTGTTGTAAAATTTCATTACATTTTCAGAAACATACACATGCAAATTTTTTTATGAATTTATGACAAAGACAAAGAAATGTTTAGAATGTTCAGATATTTAAGATTACCAGTTTACTCTGGGAACCACATTACAGTTCTGTGGTGTGATCCATGTGAAAGGAGGATCTCAGCTTACACTGAGTCACGATTACATTGACTCACGCTTGCACATTTTGCTGGTAGAGAAAGGTAGGTTAACAGAACACTGCAAAGTGTCAAAGAGAAAAGGGTCGTCTGTACCCTATCCTGCATGGTATATAAGTAGACGAGTCCTTTATTGTAAGAGTCAGTGGATGCCTGCTGGATGAAGCACTTTTGCGAAGTGAAAACTCATGGAAGCTTCTTTCATTTTGAAAATGTTGTAACACATCAGCATTTAAAAAAATCTTTGTTATGTGTGTGAGTAGAGGGGGAGGGGGAGGGGGGAGGGAGGGAGGAGGTGTAAATTAAGGTTATCTCTCCGTAATTCTAGCAGTGGACATTAGAAAAGCAGGAACTCGGTTATCCCAAACCATTCCCCCTGGGAACAACTGTGTTAGGAACACACTTATCTTAACATAGTCTTTGTGAAACAGGGAACATAGCTCTTTTTTTTTTTTTGCTTCAAAACTCTGACCTACTTCTGTAGCCCAGAAACTTGTAGCAATCAACACTAATTGTAATTGTTATTGTTGTAAAATGTAACGTCTGGTTGGTGGACGGATGGGGACATGGAGATCTCTGGCGGGGATGAGGAAAGTCTGGTGTGAAACAAATGAATCCAGGACGTGACAAGCTTATGGGTCTTTACAACAGTGGCTATCAGATTGATGTAAACAAAACAGAGCAAGCAGACTATAGGTGGCGGGGAATGGATATCTTTGAGGCACTCACCGGATTCCTCATCCCAGACTGGGCGTGTCTCTGTGGAACCGTCTCAAAGCCGTCCGGATCTGACGTTGAGAAGGGGCTTAAGTACAGCCACCAGAGACTGAAAAACAAAGTTTTGGCCAGGCCAGCCTACACCACTGTCTTCATGGCAATCTGAGCAAGACCACAGTCTGCCTTAGCAAGGAAGGGTGCTGAAGCCGGATGTACCCGGCCAAAAGACACATCGCAAAAATCAGGATACCACACATTATCGTTAATGAAATGCCTCTATCTGCAGTTTTCAAACATGGTGGTTGCCCTGTAAAGACTAACCAGGCAGGTGCAGTGCCGGACCCCTTGCCTCGAAATGGTCCACCCTATGCTACTGGAGGTCCTCTCAGTTCGTCTTGTGGAGCCAGGAGACATGAGAGTAAAGCTATTGACAAAAAAAAACTGCCAAAAAAAAGCAAGAACTTAAATTAATGCAGTGGAATGCTGAGGGTGTCAACAGTGTTAGAGATGGCTATAGCAAAAAGGAGGAACTAGGGAACATACTCTTTGCAGAGCAGGTAAGTATATGCTGCATACAGGAGACACACCTAACCAAAGATGCCGCCTTTAAAATCAGAGGCTACCAATGTTTCAGATCAGACCGACATGACAGAAGAAAAGCAGGAGTACTCACACTTGTTAAGAATAACATCAGCGTATGTCAGGTGAGAGTGTACATGGAAGGAGCAGAATACCAGATGATCCATCTAAAAACCAGTAATGCAGACTTCCACCTCCTTAACTATTACTGTCCTAATGACCGCCCACTTGCTCTGGAAACAATCCCACATAAAGAGAGACTGATGGTCTGTGGAGATATTAACAGCCATTTCCAGAGTTAGACAAGAGAAGAGAGGAAGTTGAGAGCTAGCAGGATGATAATGGACTTCTTCTCATCAACCAGCCAGTGGATCCCCCAACATTTTACTCAAGGGCTTGGCATACAACCTCAACACCAGATCTGGCATTCCACTCTCCAGACCTGAAGTGGAACATTACACGCGAAGTAGGAAACCAACTTAGAGGTAGCGACCATCGACCAGTCTTTCTGAGAATAGAAAATGAACTCCTTAACACCAGTAGCTTTCTCCCCAGATGGAATTATAAAAAAGCAAACTGGACAATGTACATACATCGTACAGGTATCCTAGTGGAACAGCTGTCCATAGAAGGTAAGGATATTAACAGCATAGTGAAGGAATTCAATGCTTGTATCCTTTCAGCCGCCCGTGAAACCATTCCCAGAGGAGCTCGTAGTGACTATAAACCATACTAGTCTAGTGAGCTGGGAAAATTCCATGATGACGTGGAAGCAGCTCGAAAGCAAGCAGAAAATAGACTATGCCAAGAACACCACAACAATTACCAACATGCTAAGGCCAAATATCAGACAGCCAAGCTGCAAGCCAGACGGGAAAGTTGGAGAGAGAAAATAGAGTCCCTAAACTTTGAAAAAGATGGAAGGAAACTGTGGAAACTAGTCAAACAGTTAAACAATGAGAGCACTGGAAGAAGTACAAAGATTACACTAATAGAGGATGGGAAAACTCTTACAGGTAATCAGGTAACAGATCACTTTGCTCGCATGTTTGCACAAGACTGCAACATTGATATCCATCCAGAGAAAGAGGGTACAGTGCGCAGTGACCCACAGACAGAAGAGGAACAAGTCAGAAAAGTGGAGGTCATGGATGCACCAATCACACGCAGCGAGTTAGACCTAGTAGTCAGTAAAACTGAAACCATGAAAATCAGATAGTGTCCAATGAAATGATCACGTGGGAATGGCAGCAATGGGAAAGCTGTTGGATATTTTCAATATGTGCTAGAGCACAGGTAAGTTACCTCAAAACTGGAAGGAAGCAAGCATTGTACCACTGCTAAAGCCAGGGAAAAAACTGTGATACGGCCTCCAGCTACAGGCCAATCAGTCTCACTAGCTGCCTATACAAACGATGGAAAGCATCATTGACCTGAAGCTAAAATGGTACCTAGAAAGTGAAAATGTTATTGTTCCACAACAAGCAGGATTTAGGCAGTACTACAGTACAGAAGACCAAATGACCTATCTCTCTCAAGAGACTGAAGACGTATTCCAAGAAAAAAAACCTTGTACTAGCAGCATGGATAGGCCTAAAGAAAGCCTTTGATAATGTATGGAAAAAAGGTGAAACTGCAATGTGAATGGAAGACAGTACAACTGGATAAAGTCCTATTTACACAAGAGAAGAACTGGAGTAGTAATGGATGGACACAAAAGCCAGAAAGTACTTCTGCGATACGGTGTACCACAAGGAGGAGTCCTTTTGCCTACACTGTTCCTGGTATTCATTAATGACCTTGTCAAGGAACTTCCCTAAGGAATCAAAACGGCACTGTATGCAGATGATCTGCTCATGTGGTGTACAGATGAATATGCTACAGTTGCTACACAGAGACTCCAAAGAGCAGCAGACATCTAGACATCATGGACAAACAAATGGTGCGTGAGTATCAACACAGAGAAATCAATAACCACTCTGTTCACTCTCTCATCTAAACAGAAAGCAGGTAAGATCTTTGTAAATGAAATATCCTTAAGGATGGACAACCAACACACTTACTTAGGAGTGACTCTTGACTCAAAACTGACATGGAAGCAACATATCAGCAGTCAAGAAGCAAAAGCCA
Source organism: Achatina immaculata (assembly GCA_009760885.1). Lineage (NCBI taxonomy): Eukaryota > Metazoa > Mollusca > Gastropoda > Stylommatophora > Achatinidae > Lissachatina > Lissachatina immaculata. The sequence continues at coordinate 34,527,632 of CM019703.1, forward strand.
GAAGAAAACTAGCCATGTTAAGAAAATTGAGTGGAACCACATGGGGAGCTAGTGAAAGAATCCTCAAGAATGTATATCAGCAAAGTATTCTACCACATTTAGAATATGGTTCAACAGCTTGGTGCACAGCATCAAAAACTACGCTGCATAATCTAGACAATGTACAAAATCAGTCACTACGGGTTATCACAGGTGCCATGAGGTCAACACCAGTAGTAGAAATGCAGAAAATAGTTGGTGTTCAAGCGCTAAAAGAACGTAGAGACACAAAGTTCATGACCTTGGGTGAGAAATTCCTCAGATCTGTAAGTCATCCCCTGAAAAAGAGATTCAATAACATCGCACTAAGACGGCTTAAAAGAAGCAGCTTCATTCATCAGGCCAAGCGTATGCGTAAGCTGATACCTGACCTTCCAACTGTAGTCGTTCCAGTATCATCTGTACCAGAGCATACGCCATGGAAAGAAGCAGATTGTACACAAATAACTATTCAAACTTCTTCTTCTTCTTCTTCGTTCACTTCTACCACCAAAAACCGCACTGTGAACTTACTGAATTCACGCCTATGGTCCTAGTTAGGTCCCGTGGTCCCCTGTGTGGTCCAAAATAGACCACACGAGAACTATTCAAACTGAATTTAAATGTGTGCAGAATGATGAGATGCAAAGCAATCTTGTAAGATCAACAGCTAAACTTAGTGTGCTAGATGACAAATATCCGCCTGACACGTGGATACGTGTGTATACAGATGGATCTGCACACAGTGCCACAGAATATGGAGGGGCATGAGCACATATTGAATATCCAAACAACACCACTGACAAGATTTCCACACCCACTGGAAAATACTGCAACAACTATGATGCAGAAGTTAGGGCAATTATTGCTGCAGTTGAAAAACTATCAGACTCCAGGATTGATACAAGCACCCTAGTAACTCTCATAGATGCAAGATCAGTACTGGAAGCTCTTCATTGCAACAAACTACCAGACCTTAAAGATGCCTTGTCAAAAATTGGCTTACAACACAGAGTCACATTGCAGTGGATTCCATTCCACTGTGGGATACCAGGCAATGAGAAAGCCGACCGTCTGGCCAAAGGGGACACTGAAATGGAGCAACCAAGCACACCAATCACCTATAATCAGAAGAAAAGCATGATAAAAACCTACAGGAAGCCACAGACACCACCACATGAGGACTATCACATGCTAAATAGAAAAGAACAAGTCACCATCTTCCGTCTCCGAACAGGACACAGCTACTCTGAAGTCATATGTATACAAAGCTTAAGGTTGGTACTACTAATCTATGTACATGTGCACAGGTGCCCCAAACTGTGGAACATATCCTCCAGAACTGCATCAACTACGAGACACTTAGAAATAATTACTGGCCCAGTGAAACCACCAAAGAAGATAAGCTCTACGGTTCCATACATGAATTACAAAAAACAATGAAATTTATCCAAAAGACAGCACTGGAGATACAGACAGACAATGCGTACGAAGAAGAAGAAAAGACTGAAGTAAACGTAGTTTAAAAAAACATAGCAGTTTACAAGATTGAAGTAAACGTAAATTAGTTTCAAATTACTTGAGCCATTAAATCCTTTCATCATTACACTTACAAAATTGTTTAATTTATGGCAACATTTGAAAAACAAACTGTTTAATATAATATAAAAAAAATAACGCATAATGAAGAAGATACACATTTTTAGTGTTCATACATGGCACGATGACGTTCAAGCATGTCATGATAATGTCCACACATGACACGCTAGTGTTCATGCATTTCGTGATGATGTTCACACATGACACTAATGTTAACGCATGACACCATAATATTAACACTTGACACTTTGGTGTTCACATATGACACGTTGGTGTTCATACTTGTACGAACTCCCTGTAACTGCGAGCTGTTGTTCTTTGCAGTCGATGCTGTAGAGATGTTGAGGCACAGCATCGTATCGGCGTGGGAGCAGGTTATGGCGGCTACTTTTTCAGTCCCAGAGTACAGCTAAAAAGCAGGGGGTGTGCAATGCTTCTTTAGCAGACTCCACCACCATGGGGACTATGGCGATCTCTACCCCGTTAGCCTGGCTATGCCTGTTACTGGCGGTACCACGGAGAGATGGGACAGGGTCTTGGTCAGCTATGCGTCGCTAACCCTGACGCTGGCATATCAGCTATGGGTCGCTGATTACCTTATCGGGCGTCTTTATCCCTCTGGTGTTCATACATCTCATGGTGATGTTCACACATGACACAGTGCTGTTCACGCGTCATGATGGTGTTCACATATGTCTAGATAATGTTCATTCGGGGACAATGGATAAGATTTATAACTAGAGTTGAAGATGCTCAGCGTGAAGAAAAAGAACGGAGATTGAAAAATGGGAAATGGGCAAAACGTCCACTTAACGTAAAAAAGAAGTGAAATTGTTTAACTTTTAACCATAAATGCACCCCTGCCTTCCACATGCCAACCCACAATAGGGGACCCAGGGCATGTACAATTCCCGCCTCGTGTTAATTACGTTTCTGCTCATAACCAGCTATTGTTTTCTTATAATTATTTGAAGTTCAGAAATTATTATTAGCCGAAGTTCAGATATTGCCAGTAATGAACCAGTATGACTATATAATGACATATATGACCAACTGAAATCAAATAACTGATGATAAATATAACCAAATAAAGTTTTAAAAGTATTGCTCATGACAAATATGACCGAATGAAATTGAAAAATTACTGCTGATAAATGTGACTAATTGAAATTTTTTTTAAAATGGCTGATGATAAATATATGCATGGACAACTTGAGTTGAAAGTGACTAATTGGTGATTAAGCATGAATATATATGTACAATTACAATCTAATGATATGTGGAACAACGTATGAGTGCATACGATATATTTTCATCAGTCCTTCTCTGCCACAATGAAATAATTTTTATCCGAAAGTATTTGCGTCTGGGGATATATGCATAGTATCATGGTGGTCTTTTCCAACGGTACTGGGAGTGAATGATCATGTTTTAACATTCTCAGTAATATCAGCGGACTTTCATCATGATATAGCAAAGATAGCAAGATGCTCTCCTGGCATGGCCTGTGATGACCCTTGCCTATACACTAAATGTTCCATCGGATCATTCTGCGTGTGAGTACCACTTACCTACCTACCTGCCATCCTGGCTGATTACCTCCCTACCTGCCTGCCTGCCTACCCACCTGCCTGCCTGCTTGTCTACCTACCTACCTGCTTGTCAACCTGCCTACCTGCCTGCCAACCCACCTGTCTGTATGGTTACCTTCCTATCTACCTACCTGCTTACCTACCTACCTGCCAGCCTGCCTACCTACCTGTCTGCTTGACTGCCTACCTGCATGTCCATCTGCCTACTTACCTACCTATCTTCCTGATACTCTATACAGTCTGTGCCTCTTTATATTTCTTTGTGTTTGTCTGCCTGTTTGCTTTACTTATCTTTTCTTTTTATCCATTTCTCTGTCCTGTTCTTAGTGCGTCTGGATGCCAGGGGACATAATAACAAGTGTTAACATGTATTTTCTTTTTCTCTTTTAAAAGTTGAAACAGACTGAGATTTTTAAAACCACAAAGTTTTGGAAATTTGATTTTTCATCTTCGCACAGTTATTTCCTGAAATAGTTCTCTTCGACGTCCACTCTGCAAATAGCTGGGTGATGCCTTGACGATAAACCTCCCGAGTCTGGTGACAGACGCAGAGCTTTGCTTTGATCTACGTGCTATCACTGAAATCAAAGCGAGACCCTCTGACGCGATCCTTCAGCTTATGGAACAAACAGAAATCGAACGGAAGCAAATCCAATCTACGCAGTGGATGGACCAGTGCAGTCAAAACTAGATCAACTAGATCTTTGAATCTCTAGAGTCGCAATCTCAAGCATTGTCACGATGAAGAATGGACAGCCCATGTAAAGTGGAACTTTCTGATGTTTCCTCTCCATTCTGCCAGTGTTCTGTAGTAGCTTTAGGAATTTATTGCCGCATCATTATTCATAAATTTTGAATGCATCACAAGTTTTACACCCGGAAAACCATAAGCACATAACACTAGCTGCTGAAATTACGTTCTTGCAACGATCATTCTTTTAAAATGGCTTTTCTATGTGACGAGAGTTTATGGTACGTTTTCTTGCATCCTGATGTAGAATTACACTCAGCTTTCATTTCCTGTCAATCAAAAAAAATCCTTCATTGGTGCTTCTGTTTCAGCATGGAGGCAATATTTCTCTCACTGTTCCGCGAGAGACATCTTTTGATCCTGAAGATCTGTAGCTGCAGTCACTCACAGGATAAGTTATGTTTGTCTTTCAAGTCTTGCCTAGGAACGCGACAGTTCTGTTAGTGAGTCTCACCAGCGGGAGCATGAGGGATTCCGCTCTGTGGCTCATCATACACTTTAGATGGAATTCCTTTGACTTGAGCACGTGCAGTATTGCGTGGAATAATACAGATATCTAAATATTCGTTTTCATTGGTTGAGGAATAGTTAGCCTAAGCACGTATTCGAGGTTTGCTGCACTGGAAACGTTCACGTGCACTAGTAGTATGGTTACACTGTACATCTCCACTTTCTCCCCCACAGCTCTCCCCCCCCCCCACCTCCACTTCCTACCCCCCACCTACAACTTATTCAGACCTGGAATTGCTTCCATTATCGGAGAACCAACATCAAGCAACTTGAATACTTAATAGGTTTCTACTTTTACGCGTATCCTTTTACAAATAAAAATAACAGACTTTATCATTTCATTAGACTAACGTGTGTGTTTATGTATGTCTACTTGCTTGTACATGCAGTTATACAGATTTAAAGGTCTCTCAGTACAGCCGCACTATCTTTTTTTAATTTCCCCTTGATGAAAGAGTACAAGTATAGTCACGTGATTCAAGAATCGTATGTACAGCAAACATTCTCCGGGACAAGTTTAAACTAAACATAACGCAATGTATACATTATTAAAAATGCTAAAATATACCATTCTCTCTGCAGGAGTTGCAACTGCCAAGCTTTGTGTATCCCAATATTCTTATCAGCATCAAAACAGCCTCTGGCAAACGTGTCTCTTGTAACCACGCAGAGTGCACGCCCTTGACGGACAGTTTCTCTGTTTTCAAGAAGCCAACAAAATGTTTCAAGAAGTTGTGAAATAAACTTTATTTTTCGTTCGTAACATAAGTGAATTGGTTTTATTTATCCTAACAGTTTCATGGTGTAATTCATGTGTAGTTTGTTTCATACGTATAGTTCTTTGGTGTTTTTAGTTTTGTAGCTAATTAAACAAATTGTAATGTAATAACTGTTGGAGAGATGGATACATATTTTGTAAAAAATAACTTGGATCTTTCGGTCTAAGAAGATTGTTATGAAGTAAGTAAGAGCTTTTTTTTTACAGCGAGCTACCAAGAAAGATTTTGCTGAGAATGTCCTAAAGGCTGATTCTACCAGCCTTTGACTGGCATTATGAGCTCCAGCTGAAGCAACTCATGGCCCAGTCTCTAGATGACAACATCTCTTATCTTCGTTTCGTCCCCAGATGATCTAGTTTTGCTGTGCATAATTGTTCTGCACGTGGTCTGCGTCCATACCTGGCTCTGACTAGCGGCATGATTTGCTTGACGTCCTGATCAAGAGAATCTCTGTGGCTGCATACCATTTTTGAGTTTAATTAATGTTTCGCTATTTTCATTGACCTTGATTAAGGCATATCGCTGAAATATTGATTTGTTATTGTTTTTTTTTCTTTCACATTTCTATGTGCTCATCTCCTTGCCTTTTTTGCCATTCCTTCCTACACTTCTTTCTATTTTTGTTTGTAAAACTACACCTTTGAAATATTCGCTGAATCTAACATTTAGACACACCTGAACTTCATCTTTACACCGATATCAAGAAATTCTGAAATATATTTAGACTTTAAGCAGCTTGTGTTTCTGTGTCTGAAGAAGGACTATTAGAGGCAACGAAACACCCGGCATATCTCAGAACTGAATTCAAAATCAAACACCATTTTTCTTCCCTGTTTTTTTTTTTTTTGATGCTTTTGGTGTTAATATGTCTAGTGACAGGAATGAACTCAACACTTAAACGATTCGGGATTTCAATTTGACACATTTATTTGTTTCAAGCTGGGTCTTGAGCAATCGTTATGTAAAAGCTAAGAAGATTTAATTGCAGTATTTATTGCAGGTATATGGAAGACATCAGTTCGCCATATTTTCTTAATCGGTTCGCCATATTTTCTTAATCAGTTCGCCAAGTGGCGACTGGCAACTTGGCTGTCTACATGAGCTCTGGTATTTCACAATACATTTCTTATATTTGTTTCCAATTCTTGCAACCTGCTTCAACGAATTTTAGCATTCCACTGTTGAATGTTGCCATGCTTGATAAAGCCTCATTCATACACATTGTAAAAAAAAAAAGATGTTTCAAAGAACAGCAGCCGAAAAATACGCATAACAAAATAAGGCAGGAGACCTTAACAAATTCTGAAAGATCCAAATATTTCAATGCACACCAAAAACAACTCTTTCAAACAGCATTTACCTCCGTTTCTGTGCTATCAGTTCCAAACATGACACTGACAAAATAGAGATAGAATGCTCAAGAAAATAGTAAACAAGACCAAAAGGGATCAAATGCGAAACGAAATAATCCTGCGAGTGGTGGGAACAGCACCCGCCAAAGACAACATCGAAAATCAGAGAGTTAAGCGGTTCGGGGCATTTGTTAGGCATGAATCCAGAACAAGCAGCTGCACGTGC